>CM071846.1:54402524-54969267 GCA_036507275.1 Sicyos edulis | reverse complement strand
GGCTCTAAATGGGCCTTTACCTCAATGCATGTAGTGAAAATAAAAGACATTATGAAAAATACATTTCGGATCCCAAGTAAAAACAGAAACATTCAACAACCAAAACATACATTTCTAAAAGCATACTACTGATCGAGATTTATTTAAACCATTAAAACAATCCACAAGTACAAATATGCTGGAATCCATAAAACGTAAGAAAACATCCTGGGCTCTGTGCCTGTCTACATGCATTCGGGAAATAACAAAAGTCAAGAGTCATGATAAATAAAATAAAATAATCGAGAGATGACAGCAGGATTCCATGATCACAACTTCCCTTCGACCATCCTGTCTCCCGCTTGATTACTGTGGAAAACCACGTAGAGACAAGGGTGAGTAACGAATTACCCATAAGAATCCCCAACCGGTACAATCGATATACATGATCATCTAGAAGAATGTATGCAAAGCTATGAGTACAAACACAGAGCGGAGCACATAGCTAAGTCCACACTTGGACCTCGGATGCCATCTCGTGGTCTTAGTCCGGAAATACCACAACACACTAAACGCTATCACGGGAACAAGTCCCGCCTCGGCACATCTCCATCGATACGAAAGGTGCATCGGCTCAAGATCCCGAGGAGCTCTCGCCATGTGCCAGAATGAGCGTAAGCGCGCACCGCATGCTACTGCAAACTCGGGGGTGCCGGGTCTAGTGGCAAGCGCCCGAGTTGATCCCACCATGCCTAACTAAATCTGGATCGGTGTCACCGACATAGGGGTGAGACACGGACACGTGAACTATGTCGGCTGAACCACCGCACCTGAGGCTAAGGAACCGGTCGTGTGGTAGGCTTACACCAGAAGCGGTCCTTGCCCTAACAGTGGCAATCAAGGGCTACGGCCGAACACGCCGAGGACGCGTGCGATCGCCGGGGGCGAGGCAATGCCAAGTCATCATCCCGCCCGTTGGGGCATTTAATACCGCCACCTCACCCAAGATTGCGGGGCCTACACGGTTGGGATAGCTAATCCCTCACCGGGGTCCAAGGATCGGAATCTTGTCTCGACGTCCTTGCCATAGATGCAAGATACTTTATGCATCGGGCCTGATGATGCTATCTACACGAATTCTAAACCTTAACAATAATAATAATAACAATTCAATCAATGCAGTCCAATACGTGCTCAATGAGATACAAGGAACCTAGCATGATACTACGAAGCAAGAATAGATATCGAACATGCTAGAATAGAACAACCTAGCATGGGCTAACATGAGAAACAATACAAGAGTTCATGCGATCGTGAATTGAACAGAGCACCTAGGGCTAAACATGCTAGTAATCATACACAGAGCATACAAAACAACAATCACAAATATACCAAGTGAGTCCACACAACCCCGGCAAGAAATCCTTACCTTGGTCGGAAGACTTCTACACGCAAATCTAAGTCGCGGAACAATCCCGAGCTAGCGGCGGGAACCTAGCAAACCAACAACAATCAGCATCTAAAATATCTAAACAACAATAGAACAATAACAAGCTCGGCTCGGGGAACTCACGCGGCGCGACGACACGAGCTTGGGGCTGGCAACAGGCCTGGCATCGCAAGCGACGCTGGCGCTGCCGCGCTACTGGCACGGCAGGGCCGCTGCTACCGGCAGCGCACTGCACGGAGGGCAGCGGACGGCCGCAGGCTGGCCGCGCTGCGCACGCACGGCGAGACAGTGGACGCTGGCTGCTGCGCTGGCACGGCACGACAGCGAGGGACGCGCGCGCGCGGCGCTGGCGCGTGGCGATCGCGGACACTGGCGAGCGGCTTCGGCAGGGACGCGCGCGCGAACGCTGGCGAAGCGCGCCAACGGCGAGCGCTTCGGCAAGCGGACACGGCGAGGGCGTGCGATGGGCGACGCAGACGCGGCCGACGCGCGGGCGCTGGCGAGGACCTCTGGCGTCGCGAGCGTCGAGCGATCTGTCTTTCAGCGGAGCGACTGGCGAGGCTGCTAGGACAGATCTGGCGTCGAGCGATCGGGCGGACGTCGCGACGACGAGGCGATCTGGCTTCTGGCCGGGCTTCACTTTCTGGCCGCAATCAACACAACACACACAACACACCTCTTTTCACTTGGCCAAACGCACACCAAACGGATGAGAAGAAGAAGAAGAAGATCAATACTTACCCGAAATGATGATGATCGAACCCAAGGAGATGCAAGGATGAAGAATCGGCAAGGCTATGGAGAGGGAGAGCTTGGGCGGCCAAGAGGTGTTTTGGAGAAGAAGATGGAATAACCTAATTCTATTTCATTTAACCAAATGCACCAAAACTCCAAAATCCAAGGTTAACTAAGATGTGATGCAGAAAGAGCAACAAGAGCACCTAATGGCTCAATTGGCACACATCTCTACAAGCTTCCCAGAGACCCAAGTTCAAACTCATTTGCAAAGACAATTTCCTTTATTTTTACTTTTGCAACAAACCTTGCTCAAACCAAACCACAAACTCCTCCAAAAACCTACAAAAACCATCCAATAATTTTAGTAACTGGAAAAGACACAAACGACCCTGACGGCCCGACCAAATTACCAAATTACCCCTAGGGCATACCTGGAAGACCGGGAAGAAAAACCTGGGTCGTTACAGAATGCCCCTGGAACATCGTTCCAGAAGGGAGGCAAAGCTTAGACTCCCGTAGGCCACATGTGGCCCAGTTGTTGGTTTTCCCCTAGTGAGAGGATGGAGGTGCTTTGCCTTGGAGTGCCACTCCAAGAGAGGAGTTAGCTATGGTTGTGCTTATGTTGCTGCTTGTGGAGCAGGTCCCCGTGTGGACTAGCCTGGGTAGCTGAAGTGTTGATCTTGATCCTTAGTAGATTGTTTGATTGCCCAGAGCATGGCTGCAGAGTTGGTAGCCTTCGAGGAGATTGTTGAGGCATCCTTGTGCTCCTGTAAAGTGTTGTTTTTGCAGCCCGTAAGCCGGAACCCTGTGGTTAAGGGTGCAGCGAGCAGTGTTCCCATCGGACTGGATCCGTTGGTGGATTCCTCAGTTGTTTGGTTGAGTTGAGCACTCTTCTTTGGTGAGCCCCTAGAGTAGGGCTAATTGCTGCATGTTGAGAGAGCCGGCCAGAGCATTATTGAGCATCATGTGGAGATGCAACTGTAGGATGTGAGCCTTCGGTTTGATGAGATGCCTTAGGCATGGTTGTTTGAGCTTGGAGCCCTCGTATGCCTAGCCAGAGTTCTTGTCACTTGAGGTTGTGACCTTGCTGACCCCATCTGTAGTAAGATGTGGATTTGGTAGTAGTAGCACTTGAGGTGCATTGGTTGGTGTGCCGCTTTGGCACTAAGTCTGGTTCAGGCTTGAGTTTTGCATGGGTATAGTAGATGGTTCTATGCCGTTTGGAGTTCAGCGCACTCCTTTAGCCTTGGATCCGTTTATGGCAGTTGCACCTGTTTAGGTCGTGCCAGAGGGCTAGTTCAGTGGTAGTCGATGGACTAAGAGCGAAAGGATGCTCGAGAGGAGCCGGAGCCTCTTCCCAGTGTTACTGGAGGTTGAGTAAGCCAAAAGGTTGTCGGTTGGTAAGTGTTGGTGCGCGTGAGCGTCGTGCTGGTGTTAAGGCCAAGAGATTCCTTGGGATTGGTAGTGCGGTCAACTACCTTCGAGTGCCTAGATCTGAGGAGAGTTAAGCATCGTAGATGCGAGTTTGGTCCAGCAGAGGGACCCTGAGTTGGATGCTTATGAGATGAGCTGGATGCCTATGAGGCGAGTTGGATGCCTATGAGGCGAGTTGGGTGCCTATGAGGCGAGATGAGTTGATGCCTTGCGAGAGGTTTTGGATGCCTTATGCGTAAGCACCCTTGGTAGAGGCTTGGTATAAAGTAAGTTCGGTTTGGCATGGTTATGCTTTGGTAGAGCAAGGTTGCCACAACTTTGAGCATCGTGTGGAGATGGAACTTTTGGTGTTCCTTTGGTTGGAGTTCAGTTGGAAACTGAACAAGTGCGGTGGTAGCAAAGCCGCAGAGTTTCTGATCGCCTTGGCTAAGAGAGTTGTTCGGATCTTTTCCTTGGGTAGAAGCTTTGTTGTGGCTGATGTTTGAGTAGGAGGATGACGCATTCAGTAGCGTTTCGGGTCCTCTTGGTTCCCAAGGCGTTGGTGTTGGCCATCATGAGATGCTGGAGAGAGATGTGCCTGTTCAGGCAGTTGGCTGTTAGTCCGTTAGTCGACAGTGTGTGTCGAGGGTTGCCGAAGAACCCTAGGTTGTGGAGAGCCTCTCCAGAGCTCAGCCAGTCCCAGGTAGTGAGTTTCAGTTGGCAAGCTGGAGGCATGTAGTTTGTAGTCTCGGGTGAGTTGCTGGCAGTCTTGGTAGACTAGCAAGCCAGTGTTTGTTTGGAGCAGAGTCCGGATTGGTTCCGGTGCGGTGGCAAGTTGATGTTTGGTGTTGACCAAGGTGTGGATTGGAGCTCCTAGAAATTAGTTTTGCTCGTGGGGCGAATGGTTCGTGCCCTGTTGGTTGTTTTTTCTGGTTCCAGGATGTTGAGGGTTGCCCCGTTTGGCATTTGGAGGTTTCGTCTGTGGTGGACCCCTGTTGTTGCCCCTTGAGATTTAGATGTTGTTGCTCTAGTGGAGCAAGACAGTGAGCGTATGTGGAGCTCTCTGTCCTTCGGTTGTCTGCTTGTAAGAGTCGTTCCTTCTGGGAGTTGTCTGATTACTCCCTTAGTCTTGGAGTTGATGGTAGAGGTGCTAGCAAGAGGGAAGAGTTTGTTGGCTGCTTGGAAGCAGTTGTTTGTCTAGTTAGGCGGACCATTGGATGGTGTTCTAGAGGCCGCAGTAAGGGTTGTTCTGCCTCTTGTGAGTGTTGGGCCAAGGTTTGGTCCTCTTGTTGTTTCAAGAGCTAGTTCGGTTCTTGCTGGAGGGCGTTGCCCTGAGGTCTTGTTCCTAGTCAGGAAGTTTTGGGAGTTGACCCCTCCCTCGGCGGTTGAGTAAGTTTTGTTAGTTCCAGATTGGTGATCCGATTGATTGATTTTTCCCTTGGGTGTTTGTAACGGCCCAGGTTTTCATCCCGGTCTTCCAGGTGTGCCCTAGGGGCATTTTGGTAATTTGGTCAGGCCGTCAGGGCCGTTTATGTCTTTTTCCAGTTGCTAAAATTATTGGATGGATTTATGTAAGTTTCTGAGGCTTTGTGGATGGGTTTGAGCATGGATAGATGCAAAAGTAAAAATAAAGGAATTTGTGTAGAAGCTGGGATTCGAACCCGGGTCTCCGGGAAAGCCTGTGGGGATGCGTGCCAATTGAGCTATGAAGAGCTCTTGTTGCTTTTTCTGCTTCATATTATAGTTAGCCTTGGATCTTGGAGTTTTGGTGCATTTGGTTAAATGAAAAGAAATTAGGTTTTTGTTCTTTCTTCTCCAAAACCCTCCAAGCCGTCCAAGCTTGTTCTCCCTAGCTCCCAAGCCGTTTTTCATCCCTTTTGCAGCCCCGAGGTTCAATCATCATTTCGGGTAAGTCTTCATCCTCTTCATCTTCTCGATTGGGTGTTCTTGTTGGCCGAAGGTAAGGAGAAGAGCTTGTGTGTGTGTGTTTGTGTAGGCTGCCCAGCATGCCCAGATCTGCCCGCCAAAGAAGAAGCCCGAGCCGCCCAGACGCCCTAGCAACAAGCCCGAGCCGCCTAGATCGCGCGCCGGCAGGCACCAGCCGCCCAGCACCGCCAAATTTCGCGGCAGTCGCGTCGCGTGCACCAGCCCGAGCAGCGCGCGCCGCCTCGCGCGCTGCTCCGTGCACCGCGCATCGCGTCGCTGCCTCGCGCCCGGCCCAGCGCTCATCACCGTCCAGCGCGCCCTCGCCGTCCGCTTGCCGCGCGCGTGTGCTGCGCTGCGCCATCCATCCGTCCGCGCGCGCGCGCAGGCCCTGCGCCTCTCCCGCGCGTCAGCGCCCGGTGTCGCGGCTCCTGCCGCCTATCGGCCCCTTCGCGCGCGTCAACGCCAAAGAAGCCCCGCGCCCGTGCTCTTTGCTGCCCACAGGCGTGTCGGCCGAGCCGCGTGAGTTGCTCCTCAGCCGAGCCTTGTTTATTTGATTATATTTAGGCTTATGGATTATGATTATCATTGTTTTTGTTAGGTTCTCGTAGCTAGCTCAAGGGTTCGATCGCGGCTTAGGTTTTGTGTGTAGTTGCCCCCAGGTAAGGATTTCTTACGGAGTTGTGTGGACCCTTCGATGTTCTATGTGATTGTTGTTTGTATGTTTGTTTGTGATTATCAGCATGTATCGTTTAGGTGCTCTGTTTCAATTCTGACTAGCATGACTTCGTATGTTGTTCTCTCATGTTAGCCCATGCTAGGTTGTTCCACTCTAGCATGCTCATATCTGTTCTTGCTTCGTAGTACCATGCTAGGTTCGTTGTATCTGAGCACGTTTTGGATTGTATTGGATTGTATGTTATTGATATGATAGGTTAAAGTGTAGGTAGGTAGCATCATCCGGCACGATGCATAAAGTATCTTGCATCCATGGCGGGGACGTTCGAGGTAGTACTCAAGTCCCGGACCCCGTTAGGGTTTAGCTAACCCACCGGTAGGCCACGCAATCTTGGGTGAGGGTGGCGGATCGTTAAATGCCCCAACGGTCGGGATGATGACTTGGCATTGCCTCGTCCCGGCAGATCGGCACGTCCTCGGCGTGTTGGGCCGTAGCCCTTGATTGCCACCGATAGGGCAGGACGGCTTCTGGTGTAAGCCTACCACGTCCGATTCCTTAGCCTCAAAGCGGTGGTTCAGTGACATAGTTCACGTGTCCAGTCTCACACCCCTATGTCGGTGACACCGATCCAAAGATTTAGTTAGGCGTGGTATTGATGGACATGGGCAGCTTGCCACTAGACCCGGCACCCCCCATAGTCTGCAGTAGCACGCGGTGCGCGCTTACGCTCATTACAGCGCCGACCGGAGAGCTCCTCGGGATCTTGAGCTAGTGCACCTTTCGTATCGACAGTAGACAGGCTGAGGCCGAGACTTGTTTCTCATATAGGGCGTATTGTGTGGTGTGATTTATTTCCGGACTAAGACCCTGAGTTGGCATCCGAGGTCCAAGTATGGACTTAAGCTATGTGCTCTATTCTGTGTTTATATTCATAGCTTGCATACACTCATCTAGATGACCATGTGCATCGTATTGTACCCCGGTTGGGGATTCTTACTGAGTAATTCGTTACTCACCCTTACTTATCTTTCAGGTAACCATGGCGCGAGGCAGGATGGCTGAAGGAGGAGCTGTGATCATGGGAACCTGCTGTCGTCTCTGACTTTTTATTTCTATGACTCTTGTCTTTTATTTTCCCCTGAATGCATGTAGTCGAGCACAGAGCCCTAGGATGTTTTCTGAATGTTTTCGTGGATTCCTGCTTTATTGAATTTGAGGATGTTTCAAATGTTTTAAGAAATCTCTGATCAGAGTGTACGTTTTGGAAATGTATTTGCCTTGAAACAGGTGCTTGGAGACAGGGACAGGTTTCAGGAATCTATCTTTATTTCTGATTGAACCTTGATTGTTTTGTTTTAATTGGGAATCCGAAAATTATTGCATATTGTCCTTTACTTTGAATGCATGCATTGGGGTAAAGGCCTATTTAGAGCCCTTTTTGGGTCGGGTCTTTACAGTGTTGCTTCCAAGAGAGTTGGTTGCTGTTGCCTTGGGTTTGAGCAAGTCAGCGAGCGTGTGTGATGTTCGCTGCCCTTCAGAGTTTTCTTGCTGGGAAAATCGTTTCCCGTTTAGTAGGAGTCAGCTTAGCTCTTGAGTTGTGTAGTTGATCAGAGTAGCGCAGCTGTCAGGCCAGCAAGAGGGTCCCTGCTCTGTGTTGTTAGCAAGCGAAAAGTTGTTTGTCCCCGCAAGGGCGGAGGACCGCCAGTAAGAGTTGTTTCTGGCAAGTTGTTGGTTCTTTGGGGATTGAAGATTTCCTTTTCCCCCTAGTCTCTATGGTGGTTGAGTTGCTCCATGGATGCCAGCCTCGAGTGTTAGCTTCCGAGGTAGTCTTGCAGATTCGTGTGGCTCAGGATCCGTAAGCTTTGAGGTTGTCGTTATCCGTTTTCCTTGTGAGGTTACGGGAGTGGAGCTTCTGGTTGGAAGATGAGTTAGGCTTAAGCTAAAAGGAGAAGTCCTTTGCGTAGCCAGTTGGATTTTAAGAGTTGAGTTGTAACAGTCCAGTTTTCTATTCCAGTTTTCGAGGTGCCTTCGGGTCAAGATTCGGTTGTTGGTTGGTTCGTTAGAGCGGTTTTGCCCCTTGGGGGTATTTTGGTCTTTTGGCTCTCCGGGCAGGATTTGTGGTTTTCAGGGCTTCGAGGTAGCTCCTGCCTTTGTCGAGGCTTGTTTGTTGGTGGCTGCGAGTCCCGTGGTGTTTGGGCTAGTCGGTTGGATGCTCGGTTGTGGTTTGGGCTTTGGCAAAGTGATGGTTGGTTGTGTGCTTCTTTTGGGGATTCGAGCCCGAGCCTTAAGTGTTGCTTTGGGAGTTGGATTTAAGTGAGTTTGATTGTTTGGGAAAGATTGCTTCGGTCGGGTCTCGAAGGAGGAAGCCGGGAAATGGGATTTTGAGGTTTTTAGTGGATAAGGATGGAAAATGGAATTTAAATCCCATTTTCCCTTTTATTTCCCATTTTTCCTTTTTATTTCCTTTTTTTCTTTTATTTTTCCCCAAAATCAACTTTCTCTCTCTTTCTCTCTCTCTCTCCCCGAGCACCCCCCACCTAGGCCAGCCCTTAGCCTTGGCTCGCCCAGCCCTTGCCCGAGCAGCCCTAGATCGCCCAGCGCCCGAGCCCTGCCCTGCCAAGTCGCGTCGCAGCCCAGGTCGAGTCGCCAGCTCGAGCGTCGCCCAGCCCAGGTAGCCTCAGCCCGAGCGTCGCGCGCCATCGCCAGCCCGAGCCCAGTCCCTGTCGCGCGCCCCCGTGTCGCCCAGGTCCGAGTCGTGCGTCCCCTGTGCCGAGCCGCTCCGAGTCGCGTCCCTGTAGCGCGTCGTCGCGATCGCGCGCCTTCGCCCCTACTGCTCACCCGCGTGTCAGCGCGCCCCAGCGCCGAGCCAGCGCCCAGCCCTGCGCCGATCAGCTGCCTAGCCCGTGCAGCCGGCTCGTTCGTGTGTCCGTCGCGCCTCGTGAGTTGCTCCAGAGCTGAGCCCTGTTTGTTTTATTATATTTGGGCCTTTTGATTGTAATTATTGTTGTTTTTGTTAGGTTCTCGCTAGGTAGCTCGGGTTCGATCGCAGCTTAGGTTTCTTGTGTTTAGAGGTCTTCCGGCTAGGTAAGGATTTCTTACCGGAGTTGTGTGGGCCCTGCGATATTGTCATGATTTTGCCTTGCTTGTTTGCTGACTGTTATGAGCATGATTATAATAGAGCAGCTTTGATTGATTTCTGCTAGCATGTTTGCTTGATATTACATGTTAGTGCCATGCTAGGTTTGTTCTCACAAAGATGCTTGTGATTCCCGCTAAGCTCGTAGTATCATGCTAGGTAGTGTGATTGATGTCGGTCTTTGCTTGCTAGCCAGGAATCATTGCTTTTTACTCTGTACTCTTAGATAGAGTTGTAGGGTTTGTCATCATCTAGAGGCTGAGCGGACATAACGTACTTTGTCCCAGTAGCTCAGGTCGGGAGTAAAGTGTGCGAAGCATAACGTATCTTGCTACCCCGCCCGACCAGCCGGTTGTGGAATTAGCTACCCACTTCGGCATAGCCTAGTTTGTAGCTCCGCTAGAGCGGAACCCCTGCCATCCAGGTAAGCCCGCCTGGCCGGTTCTTAGCTTCTCGGTGGACCATGCTTTGCCGCATGATGAGCGCCGAGGGCCTCACGCTCTCGCGTGATCGCGACACCGCCTTCAAGTCTTAGGCATGCGTACTCGCCCGCGTAGTTTGCCCCCAGGCCCCGCATTTACGCCGGTTGCAGAAGAGCATGCGGTGTGCGCGCACACGCGTTAGTTGCCGGTTCGGAGAGCTCCCGGGCTAATGTTCGTGAGTACACCATTCCTTCCGTTAGAGCCTGACTTCGGGTACTCTCCCGTAAGTCCAGATTAGCAAGGGTAAGAGGCCCTTGAGGACATCCTTGGGATCGGTTTTTGAGCTGATCAACTGGCTGAGGGAGAAAGACCCTCAGAGATGTCCCAGGATTGGTTAGGATAACCAATCATTAGGCCGGAAGTAGGAGACTTCCGATGACTCCAGATCTTTCTTTGTAAGCTCGTTGAGCTATGATCTGTGTTGGTAGCTGTTTGCTTGCATGCTTTGGTACTAGATGATTGATTATATCGTATTGTACCCCGGTTGGGGATTCTTACTGAGTAATTCGTTACTCACCCTTACTTATCTTTCAGGAAACCATGGCGCGAGGCAGAATGGCTGGAGGAGGAGCTGTGATCATGGAAAACCTGTTGTTCAACTCTGAGTCTTATGTCTTGTATTTATGTTTTAAATGTCCTCTGAATGCATGTAGTTGGGCACGGAGCCCTAGGTTGTTTTATGAATGTATTTCCGGATTCTAGCATTGTTGTAAATGTTGTAAAGTTGTATGTTTTTAATAAATCTCTGATCAGAGTAAGTTTTGGAAATGTATTTGTCTTGGAACAGGTGCTTGGAAACAGGGACAGGTTTCAAGAATTTTGTATTGACTTTTTAAATGAACTCTTGCCGGTTTTTGGTTTTTACTTAGAATCCGAAACAACCATCTTGCAAATTCTAGTGTTGATTTGTATGCATGCATTGAGGTAAGGGCCCATTTAGAGCCCCATTCGGGTCGGGTCCTTACATGAGTAGTAGTGTAACGACCTAGTTTTCCAATTCCGGTTATTCAGGTACTCTCGGTTCAGTATTAGGGCAATCGGTTGGGCCGTTAGAGCATTTTAACCCTTAGGGGTATTTTGGTCTTTTTGCTCTCCGGTCAGGATTTGGGATTTTGAACCTTTGCCTTAGTGATTTATAAGTGAGTTTTATGATTGGAAAGATTTGCTTCAGCCGGGTCTCGAAGAGGAAGCCAAAAATGAGATTTAAGGATTTTTGGAAAAATTGGAAAATGGATAAATTGGATTTATTTGGATAAGTATGGAATTTAAATAAAAGAGAAAAAAGAAAAGAAAAAGGAAAAAGGAAATTATTAAAATAAGAATTTTTTCCCCATTTTTCCCATGTGTTTTATTTTTCCTTTTCTCTCTCTCTCTCTCTCTCCTCCTCACCCGACCTTAGCCCTCACCCGAGCCCTTGCTCGCCCAGCCACCCAGCCAGCTGCACCGTGCGAGCCACCTCGTGCCAGCACCGCCCCGAGTCGGACCTAGCTCGCCCAGCCCCAGCCGCACCGTGCAGAGCGCCCGCGCGCGTCCCCTGTCGCCCAGGTGTGTCGTCCGAGCCTTGCCCGCGCGTCGTCGTGTCTCTGTAGCGTCGAGCCCCCAGCACGCGTGCCTCCTCCTAGCCGAGCCTTGCCCGCGCGCCATCGCGTCCCTGTAGCTCGTCCGCGCCCGGCGCGCCCCCAGCGAGCTCCCGTGCCGAGCCAGCGCGCCCCAGCGAGCTCCCCTGCCGAGCCAGCGCGCCCCAGCGAGCCTCCCTGCCGTGTCTGCGCGCCCAGCCAGCCGTCTGCGCGCCCAGCCAGCCATTTAGCTGCCGACCAGCCTGCCCAGCTGTGTTGTCTTGGCCGAGCCTTGTGCTTCTCGGTTGGTATTTCCCGAGTCTTTTCCCACTTTGGACTCCGAGTTGTTGGCTGCTGATTTGTAATTAAATTGGGTGTTTTATTGAAATGCTTAGGTTGTTCGAGATTCGATTAAAGCTCGAGGGTCATTAATCGTTGGTCGTGATAATTATTATTTTCTGCTTGTTTCCAGGTAAGGATCTCTTACCGTGGTTGTGTGGACCCTGCGATGCTTTCTTGATTGTGCCTCGTATGCCTGTTTACTTTTATGAGCATGTTAGTGGATAGGATAGCTTGTGATTGAATTCTTGCTAGCATGTTTGCCTGTTGTACATGTTAGTGCCATGCTAGGTTTGTTCTTCCAAAGATGCTCGAGATTCCTGCTTTAAGTTCTTAGTATCATGATAGGATATGTATGATTGATGTCTAATGTATATGTTAGCCAGGAATCTCTCACTCTGTACTCTTAGCTAGTGTTGTAGGGTTTGTCTTCATCCAGAGGCTGAGAGTGGACACAACGTACTTTGTCCCCACCGGTCGGGGGTAGAGCGAGGCATAACGTATATTGCTTCCCCTCCCGGCAGCCAATGAGAATTAGCTACCTCATCGGCCTAAGCCTAGTTTGTAGCTCCGCTAGAGCGGAACCACGCTAACGGTGTAAGCCTACCTTGGCCGGTTCTTAGCTTGTGTCGGTGGATCGGTTGCCGCACAGAGAGCGCCGAGGGCCTCGCGCCACTCGCGTCATCGGTGACACCGCTTCCAAGTTTTAGGCATGCGTACACTGCCCGCGTGAGTTTGCCCTTAGGCCCCGCATTTACGCCGGTTGCGAGAAGAGCATGCGGTGTGCGTGCACACGCGTTAGTAGCCGGTCTGGAGTGCTCCTCCGGCTAATGTCGTGAGTACACCATTCCTTCCAGCTTTAGAGCCGACTTGGGTACTCTCCGATAGTCCAGTTTTATTAGCAAGGGTAAAGAGGCCCTTGAGGACATCCTTGGGATCGGTTTTGAGTGATCAATTGGCTGAGGAGAAAGACCCTCGAGAGATGTCCCGGATTGGTTATGAGAACCAATCACTAGGCCGGAAGTAGGAGACTTCCGAAGACTCCAGTTTTGCCTTTTAAGCTCGTTGAGCAAGATCTGTGTTGATATCTGTTTGCACGTGTACTAGGTTGCTAGATGATTGATTGCATTGTATCGTACCCCGGTTGGGAATTCATGCTGAGTATCTTTATACTCACCCTTACTTTATCTTTCAGGTAACTCAGGACAGCACCGAGGTGGCTAAGAGAGATAGCTGGGAGATCATGGATCTTCTTGACACTCACCGTGTCTTATTTTGTTTTATTTTGAATACAACATGTAAATGGATTTTGGTCTGTATGGAAAACTTATGGTTTGAACTATTTTGATGATTTTAAGAAAAATACTGATCAGTAACTATTTTGTAAATGAATGTTTAGTTGTTTAAATGTTTTCCCACTCTTATGATTTCCTTTTGCATGCATTTAGTTAACGGCCCATTTTAGAACCCCATCCGGGTCCGGTCGTTACAGTTTGGTATCAGAGCACAGAGTCATAGATTCTGTAGACTAACCTGTTTGTAGGTTGGGTTCCCATGATCTCCGGCACTCCACGGCCGCCAGGTTTGTCTAAGTCCTTTAAGCTAAGGGTTTTGTTTACGATACTTTATGCAGTACACATGCATTATCCTTGTTGGCAGAGGGAGTCCGAGAGTTGCTAACCCGTAGTGGTTTTCGTGTAGATCGCCAGTATGCCGGTTACACGCAGTGGAGCAGGTCCATCCGGAACTGCAAATTCAGATGCTGTAGAGCCAGCCGCCAGGGTTTATCGGGCTCGTAGGTCGCCCGTGGCTCCAGATGCTAGCTTGCCTAGTGTGGGGGTGGAGGCTGCTATGCCTCAAGTTGTAGCTCCAGGGGGAGATGTTTCTGCTATGAGAGATATGATGATGGGCCTAATGGCCGAGCAGAGAGCTGAGACTCAGGCGCAGCTAGCAGCGCAGAGAGAGGAGTCTAGGGCACAGATAGCCCAATTGACCCAGCTTATACAGCAGACACCCCTAGTAGCTCCAGTAGCCCCAGTAGCTCCAGTAGCCCCAGTAGCTCAGGTAGCTCAACCTGTGGGTCAGGGTCAGCAGAACCAGGCTGATTCACTTGATAGTGAAGAGGGAGCTGCTGAATTTGGCAAGTGGTTGAAAGATTTCACCAAGTGGAAGCCGAAGGAATTTGATGCTTCAGAGAACCCACTTGTGGCAGTCAGGTGGTTGGCAAGGATGGAGTACATCTTTAGAGTTATGGGATGCCCAGATGTGCAGAGGCCGAGATGTGGTGGGAGTCCAAAAATAGAGCTAGACCAGATGGGTCTTCTCCAGCCACCTGGGAGTTCTTTAGAACGAAGTTCAGAGCTAAGTATGTTAATGACGAGGCTCACAGGGGAGATGGCAGAGGCCTTCTCGAATCAAAACAGGGGTTCGACGAAGATATTGCCTATGAAAAGAAGTTCTCTGAGTATAGTTATTTCGCCCAGCAGCTCGTTGCAACCGAGGAGCTCAAGACTAAGAAATTCATTTGTGGGCCGAGGAAGGAGGTTGCTCGTGATGTTCGAGCACTCGCTCCACGAGAGTTATGACCGAGCAAAGGAGTTGGCCACGATCTATAATTCGGCATCCGCCAAAGGCAGGATTATGTTGCTCGAGCTTCGCTTAGTTCACTGCCAAAGCAGATTCTGGACATAAGAGGAAGTTTGGGTCTTCTAGTGGTTTCCGCTCAGGTGGGCAGCAGACTCGCCATCCGGGCGCTTTAAAGGTCGGGATCAGCGCCGACCTCAGGATAGAGCCCAGGATCGCCAGCAGGGCGGGGTCAAGCGGCCAGCTCAGTGCAACAAGTGCGGAAAGACTCATTTTGGTTTGTGTGGGGCATCGCCCAAGGCTTGCTACAGATGTGGCCAGGAAGGGCATATGGCCGAGAGATCAGACACGGATCTAGCAAAGAAGCAGCAGGACCGGTCCAAAGAGCCAGTAGTCGGGTGTTTGCCACTACTCGCCAGAGGCGGAGCGTCGTGACAATGCGATTCGCGGTACGCTACTTGTCTTAGAGCATTATGCATTTGTGTTGTTTGATTCGGGTTCGACCCATTCTTTTATATCTGATGCATTTGTTAGACAAGCTTGTGTGGAACTCGAACCTTTAGGGTTTGAGCTGTGTGTTGCCACTCCTCTCGGAGTAAGTTTGTTAGCTAGCAGAGAGAGTTAAGAGTGGCCGGGTTCAGATATCTGATAAGACTCTAGATGCTACCCTCCTAGTTCTGTCTATGAGCGGTTTTGATGTGATCCTTGGTATGGATTGGTTGGCGGAGAACCATGCTTTGATAGACTGCCACCGAAAAGAAGTTGTGTTCAGGCCACCTCAGAAGCCAAGTTTCAAGTTTCATGGTGTTCGTATGGAATTTTCCCGCCATTAATCTCAGCAGTGAAAGCCCGTAGATTGTTAGCTCGAGGATCTTTGGGTTTCTTGGCAAAGCTGTCAGGAGATGTTAGTTCTGCGTTGTCTGTTGACATGGTCCCTGTGGTGCAAGAATTTGTAGATGTTTTCCCGAGGAGTTACTGGGTTTACCCTCAAGAGGAGTTAGACTTCACCATTGAGCCGGAGCGTAGACTCTTCCTATTTCTAAAGCCCCGTATCGTATGGCGCCAGCTGAGTTGAAAGAACTCAAAATGCAGTTGCAAGAGTTGCTGGATCGAGGTTTCGTTCGGCCGAGTGTGTCCCCGTGAGGAGCACCTGTCTTGTTTGTTAAGAAGAAGGATGGATCCATGCGATTATGTATAGATTATAGAGAGCTGAATAAAGTCACGGTGAAGAATAAGTATCCCCTGCCGCGTATTGATGATCTCTTCGATCAGCTTCAGGGAGCCTCAGTATTTTCTAAGATTGATTTGAGGTCAGGGTACTATCAGCTGAGGATTCGGGATGCACATATCCCTAAGACCGCGTTCAGATCGAGGTATGGTCATTATGAGTTCGTGGTTATGTCTTTTGGATTAACGAACGCCCCTGCAGCGTTTATGGACATGATGGACAGAGTGTTCAAGGCATTCTTGGATAACTTTGTCATCGTATTCATAGACGACATTTTGATTTATTCCAAGACAAAAGAGGACCATGCTTCGCATTTGAGGCAAGTTTTGGCAAAGATTATGAGAAAATCAGTTGTTCGCAAAGTTCTCTAAGTGTGAGTTCTGGCTAGAGAAAGTAGCTTTCCTTGGTCATATTGTTTCGGTAGATGGTATAGCGGTGGACCCCATAAAGATAGAGGCAGTCAGTTCATGGGCGGCACTGTCAACGGTCACCGAGATTCGCGATTTTGGTCCGGCGAAGTTATTATCGGCGCTTCGTGAAAGACTTTTCATTAAGGCGGCACCCTTAACCCGGTCTCGACCAAGAAGGGTGTTGACTTTGTTTGGGATGCTAGATGTGAGGAAAGTTTTGCCCACTTTAAGCACGCTTTGACATCGGCGCCGGTGTTGGCGCCTGAGGAACAGGAGGTTTCGTAGTTTACAATGATGCATCCAAGTATGGTTTAGGCTGTGTGTTGATGCAAAGATGGAAAGGTGATAGCTTATGCTTCCCAGCAGCTTGAAGCCCTATGAGAAGAATTACCCAACTCATGATATGGAGTTGGTCGCAGCTTGTTTTTGCCCTAAAGATTTGGAGGCACTACTTGTATGGTGAAAGGATTCAACTATTCACGGACCACCGTGAGCCTTAAGTATTTCTTCACTCGTAAGGAGTTGAACATGAGGCGAGAAGATGGCTCGAGTTGGTAAAGGACTACGATCGTGAGATCTTGTATCATCCCGGAAAGGCCAACGTCGTGGCTGATGCACTGAGTAGGAAGACGTCGCATTCCGCAGCTTTGTTGAGCTCTCAGGTTGAATTGCGGAAGGAGTTTGAGCGAGCCGGTATCGCAGTTTTGTTAGGAGAGGTTACAGCCAGGGTAGCCCAGCTTATCGATTCACCGTCGCTTAAGCGAGAGGATCATCGACGATCGGCTAAGTGATCCCAAGTTAAAGAGATTGCTTGAGAGAGTCGAGGCAGATGGTGATTTTGACTTTGTTGTAGCACCAGACGGAGGCTTGAGATACAGAGGTCGGTTGTGCGTTCCTGAGGTAGCAGGGATTCGAGCCGAGTTGCTCGCCGAAGCGCATAGTTCCCCTTTCACTTGGCACCCAGTAGGTACCAAGATGTATCAGGATCTCAAGCAGACGTTTTGGTGGATGGGTATAAAGAGGACATAGCCGAGTTTGTTAGCCAGGTGTCTCACTTGTCGCCAAGTGAAGGCTCCTGCACGAAGCCCGCAGTTTGTTGCGATCGTCGGTGTTCCACAATGGAAGTGGGACGAGATTTCGATGGATTATATCTCAGGGTTGCCGAGGACACCGAGAGGGTTTACCCAGATCTGGGTAATTGTGGACCGACTGACTAAGAGTGCCCACTTTATCCCCGGCAGGATTAATTATACCGTGGAGCAGTGGGCCCAGTTATTTTTGGAGCAGATTGTTCGGTACCACGGGTACCGCGAAGATAGTGTCGATCGGGATTCTCGGTTCACATCCCGCTTCGAGAGCGCCTCCGTAGGGTATGGGAATCGAGTGCGGCTTTCAAGATCGCCTTTCACCCTCAAACCGATGGTCGGGCCGAGAGGTGAATCGGATTCTGGAAGATATGTTGAGAGCATGTGTTTTGACTTTCCAGCGATTGGGACCAATGACTGTATTTGATGGAGTTCGCTTACAACAACAAATTATCGATCGACTATTCGGATGGCTCCTTTTGAAGCGCCATGGTAAGCGTTGTAGATCCCCGTGTTTTGGGAAGAGGTTGGTGATAGACAGTTTAGGGACCCGAGTTACTTCAGATGACAAAAGACGCTGCGTGCGAGAGATCGGGGCTCGCATGTTAACACTCAAAGTAGGCGAGAAAAGTTACGCCGATGTGAGGCGTAGAGATTTGGAGTTTGAGGTTGGTCAACATGTTTTTCCTCAAAATAGCTCCAATGCGTGGTGTGTTAAGGTTTGGAAAGAAAGGCAAATTGAGCCCAAGGTTTGTAGGGCCTTTTGAGATCCTTGAGCGGATCGGAGCGATGGCCTATCGGTTAGCCTTGCCCCGCCTTTGGCAAATGTGCATAATGTGTTCCATGTTTGATCTTTGAGGCAATGCGTGGCGAATCCGTCGCATGTGTTAGAGCATGAGCCTTTAGAGTTGAGTGAAGATTTATCCTTCGAGGAGAAGCCTGCTCAGATTTTGGCTCGTGGCGCAAGGTTTTGCGCAACCGAGAGATAAGCTTAGTAAAGGTTCTTTGGAGGCATCGAGAGGCGGAGGAAGCGACGTGGGAGTTAGAGGATGAGATGAGGACTCATTACCCTGAGTCGTTCGATCTTAGGACTTTCGAGGACGAAAGTCTTTAAAGGAGGGAGTATTGTAACGACCCAGCCAAATTCGGTTATTCAGTACTCTGGTTCATATTAGGGCAATCGGTTGGGCCGTTAGAGCATTTTAACCCTTAGGGGTATTTTGGTCTTTTTGCTCTCCGGTCAGGATTTGGGATTTTGAACCTTTGCCTTAGTGTTTTATAATTGAGTTTTATGATTGGAAAGATTTGCTTCAGCCGGGTCTCGAAGAGGAAGCCAAAAATGAGATTTAAGGATTTTTGGAAAAATTGGAAAATGGATAAATTGGATTTATTTGGATAAGTATGGAATTTAAATAAAAGAGAAAAAAGAAAAGAAAAAGGAAAAAGGAAATTATTAAAATAAGAATTTTTTCCCCATTTTTCCCATGTGTTTTATTTTTCCTTTTCTCTCTCTCTGTCTCTCTCCTCCTCACCCGACCTTAGCCCTCACCCGAGCCCTTGCTCGCCCAGCCACCCAGCCAGCTGCACCGTGCGAGCCACCTCATGCCAGCACCGCCCCGAGTCGGACCTAGCTCGCCCAAATTTCACCCGCACCGTCAGAGCGCCACGCGCGCGCCCTGTCGCCAGTGTGTGTCGTCCCGAGCCTTGCCCGCGCGTCGTCGTGTCTCTCAGAAGGCCGAGCCCCCAAAGACGCGCCTGCTCCTCCTAGCCGAGCCTCGCCGCACTCCATCGCGTCCACTCAGAGCTCGTCCGCGCGCGCGCGCGCCCAGGGCCGAGCTCCGTCTGCCGAGCCGTCGCGCCCCAGCCGAGCTCCTGCTGAGCAGCAGCAGCGCCCCCGAGAGCCTCCCGCCAGTCTGCGCGCCCGCCCCGACCATTTAGCTTGCCGACCAGCCTGCCACTGTGTTGTCTTGGCCGAGCCTTGTGCTTCTCGGTTGGTATTTCCCAGTCTTTTCCCTCTTTGGACTCGAGTTGTTGGTCGCTGATTTGTAATTAAATTGGGTGTTTTATTGAAATGCTTAGGTTGTTCGAGATTCGATTAAAGCTCGAGGGTCATTAATCGTTGGTCGTGATAATTATTATTTTCTCGCTTGTTTCCGGTAAGGATCTCTTACCGTGGTTGTGTGGACCTCGCGATGCTTTCTTGATTGTGCCTCGTATGCCTGCTTACTTTTATGAGCATGTTAGTGGATTGGATAGCTTGTGATTGAATTCTTGCTAGCATGTTTGCTCACTGTACATGTTAGTGCCATGCTAGGTTTGTTCTTCCAAAGATGCTCGAGATTCCTGCTTTAAGTTCTTAGTATCATGATAGGATATGTATGATTGATGTCTAATGTATATGTTAGCCAGAATCTCTCACTCTGACTCTTAGCTAGTGTTGTAGGGTTTGTTTTCATCCAGAGGCCGAGAGTGGACACAACGTACTTTGTCCCCACCGGTCGGGGTAGAGCGAGGCATAACGTATATTGCTTCCCCCCACGTGACCAATGAGAATTAGCTACCTCATCGGCCTAAGCCTAGTTTGTAGCTGCTAGAGCGGAACCCCGCCAACGGTGTAAGCCTACCTTGGCCGGTTCTTAGCTTCGTGTCGGTGGATCAGCCGCACAGAGAGCGCCGAGGGCCTCGCGCCACCGTGATCGGTGACACCGCTTCTAAGTTTTAGGCATGCGTACTGCCCGCGTGGTTTGCCCTTAGGCCCCGCATTTACGCCGGTTGCGCGAAGAGCATGCGGTGTGCGTGCACACGCGTTAGTAGCCGGATGCGGAGTGCTCCTCCGGCTAATGTCGTGAGTACACCATTCCTTCCGCTTTAGAGCCGGACTTGGGTACTCTCCGATAGTCCAGTTTATTAGCAAGGGTAAAGAGGCCCTTGAGGACATCCTTGGGATCGGTTTTGAGGTGATCAATTGGCCGAGGAGAAAGACCCTCGAGAGATGTCCCGGATTGGTTATGAGAACCAATCACTAGGCCGGAAGTAGGAGACTTCAAGAAGACTCGCTTTTGCCTTTTAAGCTCGTTGAGCAAGATCTGTGTTGATATCTGTTTGCACGTGTACTAGGTTGCTAGATGATTGATTGCATCGTATCGTACCCCGGTTGGGAATTCATGCTGAGTATCTTTATACTCACCCTTACTTTATCTTTCAGGTAACTCAGGACAACACCGAGGTGGCTAAGGGAGGTAGCTGGGAGATCATGGATGCTGCTGACACTCTGTCGTGTCTTATTTTGTTTTATTTTGAATACAGCATGTAAATGGATTTTGGTCTGTATGGAAAACTTATGGTTTGAACTATTTTGATGATTTTAAGAAAAATACTGATCAGTAACTATTTTGTAAATGAATGTTTAGTTGTTTAAATGTTTTCCCACTCTTATGATTTCCTTTTGCATGCATTTAGTTAACGGCCCATTTTAGAACCCCATCCGGGTCCGGTCGTTACAAGTAGCTTGGAGGTGAGCTTTGCTCGTTATAAGTTTGGGTTGAGTTCTGCAGAGCAAGCCCTTCTCGGGCTTTGCTTCTTGTTGTTGTGCGTTCGCAGTTGGCGTTTTAGCGGAGCCTCAGTAACGGCCCAGGTTTTCATCCTGGTCTTCCAGGTATGCCCTAGGGGTATTTTGGTAATTTGGTCGGGCCGTCAGGGCCGTTTATGTCTTTTTTCAGTTGCTAAAATTATTGGATGGGTTTATGTAGGTTTTTGAGGTTTTGTGGAGGGGTTTGAGCTTGGATAGATGCAAAAGTAAAATTATAGGAAATTGTGTTGCAGCCGGGGTTCGAGCCAGGGTGGCCTTGTGTGCTAGAGGAGAGCCTTGCCAAGTGAGCCACCAGGTGTTATTGTTACTCTTTCAGCGTCATATCGTAGTTACCCTTGGATCTTTGGAGTTTTGGTGCATTTGGTTAAATGAAAAAGAAATTAGGTTTTTTGTTCCTTTTTCTCCAAATCTCACTTTGCCGTCCAAGCTTCTCTCCCAAGCCCCTTGCCGTGATTTTCTTCCCTTGCAGCCCCGAGCGCCGTCTCGGTCAGCCGAGTAACCCAACCGAGCAGCCCAGCCGAGCAGCCCAGCCGGATCACCCAGCAGCAGGCTGCCCAGACGCCCAGGAGCCTAGCAGTAGGATGCCCAGACGCTCAGGCCCCTAGCAGCAGGCAGCCCAGACGCCCAGGCCGTCGCAGCCGCACAGGCGCCCAGCAGAGGCCGTCGCACGCACCAGACCGCTCACCCGTCACCGTCGCAGCCGTCGCAAGCCCACCGCATCGCATTGCTCGCCCGCGCTCGTCCTCGCTCCGCGCCGCTCGCCCGAACGCCCAGTCAGCTTCGTGTCGCACGCTGCGTTCGTCCGTCCGCGTCCGAGCCCGCATGCCTGCCCAGCGCCTGTCCGTGCACGCAGCCAGCGCCCCAGCGTCGTGCCATTGCCTATCCAGCGTGCAGCCCAGCCGCACCAGCCCACCCATCAGCGCCCAGCAGCAGCCCCGCCGTGCTGTCTGCCAGTCCGCGTGTCAACCACGCCGCGTGAGTTGCTCCCGAGCTGAGTTCTATTGATTTTATTATATTTAGGCCTATGGATTGTGATTATTATTATGTTTGTTAGGTTCTCGTTAGCTAGCTCGGGTTCGATCGCAGCTTACGATTTTGTGTGTAGTTGCCTCTCCCGCTGTAAGGATTTCTTACCGGAGTTGTGTGGGCCCCGCGATATTTTATGTGATTGCCGTTTGTATGCCTGTTTATGATTATCAGCATGTTTAGTGTTAGGTGCTCTGTTCTGAATTCCTGACTGGCATGATTTCTTATGTTGTTTCTCATGTTAGTCCATGCTTGGTTGTTCCGTTCTGGCGTGCTCATATCTGTTCTTGCTTCTTAGTACCATGCTAGGTTCGTTGTAACCGTTGAGCACGTTTTGGATTGTATCGGATTGTATGTTATTGATATGATAGGTTAGAGTGTAGGTAGGTAGCATCATCTGGGCCTGATGCATAAAGTATCTTGCATCCATGGTAGGGGCGTACGAGGTAGTACTCCGTCCCTGGACCCCGTGAGGGTTTAGCTAACCCGACCGGTAGGCCCTGCAATCTTGGTGAGGGTGGTAGTCTGCCCTATGCCCAACGGTCGGGATGATGACTTGGCATTGCCTCGTCCCCGGCAGTCGGCACGTCCTCAGCGTGTTGGGTCGTAGCCCTTGATTGCCACCTGTTAGTGCAAGGACGGCTTCCTGGTGTAAGCCTACCATGACCGATTCCTTAGCCTCAGGTGCGGTGGTTCAGGCTGACATAGTTCACGTGTCCAGGTCTCACACCCCTATGTCGCTGACACCGATCCGTAGATTTAGTTAGGCATGGTGATCGGACTCGGTAGCTTGCCACTAGACCCGGCGACCCCAGAGTTGCAGTAGCATGCGGTGCGCGCTTACGCTCATTACAGCGCCGACTGGAGAGCTCCTCGAGATTGTGAGCCAGTGCACCTTTCGTATCGACAGTAGACAGGCTGAGGCCGAGACTTTTTTCTCGTATAGGGCGTATTGTGTGGTGTGGATTTTCCGGACTAAGACCCTGAGTTGGCATCCGAGGTCCAAGTGTGGACTTAAGCTATGTGCTCTATTCTGTGTTTATATTCATAGCTTGCATATCTTTCGACTAGATGACCATGTATATCGTATTGTACCCCGGTTGGGGATTCTTACTTAGTAATTCGTTACTCACCCTTATTTTGTGGTTTTCCACAGGTAACTAGGGTGCGAGACAGGATGGCTGAAGGAGGAGCTGTCATTATGGGAACCTGCTGTTGTCTCTGATTTTTATATCATGACTCTTTGCCTTTTTTATTTCCCCTGAATGCATGTAGTCGGGCACGGTGCCCTAGGATGTTTTCTCAATGTTTTTGTGGATTCCAGCATTGTTGTATCTGAGAAGGTTTTGAATGATTTTAATAAATCTCTGATCAGAGTAAACTTTTGGAAATGTATTTGTCTCGAAACAGGTGCTTGGAGACCGGGACAGTTTCAAGATAAAGCTGTATTGATTTACTGCTTGAATGTTTGAATGTTTTAATTTTAATTGGAATCCGAAATCATATTTGTATATTGTCCTTACTTTGAATGCATGCATTGGGGTAAAGGCCCATTTAGAGCCCCTTTTGGGTCGGGTCTTTACAGTTGGTATCAGAGCTAAGAGTCATAGATTCTGAAGACTGACCTTTTGTTGTAGGTCATTTTCCCCATGATCACCAACACTCCGACAGTCATCAGGTACGCCTAAGTTTACTGTTTTTAGAAAAGGGTTAAGAATTTACAATACTTTTCATCTAGTGTATGCCTTGTGTAGTGTTGTGGAGCGGAGACGAGCAGGTTCTGACTCGTTGTTGGTTTGGGTTTAGAGCGCCATCATGCCAACTTCCCGCAGTGTGAGCTGTATGTTATGGTTTTTTGAGATATCCAGATAGATTCGGATACCGCTAGGACATCGTTCCAGAGGGAGGCAGAGGTTAGACTTCCGTCGGCCACGTGTGGCCCAGTTTTTGGTTTTCCCCTAGTGAGAGGGTGGAGGTGATTTGCCCTGGAGTACCACTCCAAGAGAGGAGTTAGCTTTGGCTTTTGCTCATGTTGATGCTTGTGGAGCAGGTCTCAGTGGGGGCTAGCCTGGGTGGTTCAGGTGTGGATCTTGAACCTTAGCAGATTGTTTGATCGCCCAAAGAGTAGCTGCAGAGTTAGTGGCCTTTGTGGAGGAGGTAGAGACATCTTTGTGCTCTTGTATTTGTTGTTGTTTTGCAGCCAGTAAGCCGAAACCCTGTGGTTAAGGGTGCAGTGAGTAGTGCCCCCTTCAGACTTGATCAGTTGGTGGTTTCCTCAGTTGTTTTGTAGAGTTGAGCACTCTTCTTTTGGTGAGCCCTAGAGTAGAGCTAGCTGCTGCATGTTGAGAGAGCAGGCCAGAGTTTTGTTGAGCATCATGTGGAGATGCAAGAGTAGGCCATGAGCCTCCTGTTTGATGAGATGCCATAGTCTAGTTGTTTGAGTTTTGAGCCCTTGTATGCCTAGCCATAGTTTTTGTCACTTGAGGTTGTGACCTTGCGGGCCCCATTTGTAGTAAGATGTGGATTTGGTAGTAGTGGCACTTGAGGTGCATTGGTTGGTGTGCCGCTTTGGCACTAAGTCTGGTTTAGGCCTGAGCTTGGCATGGGTATAGCAGATGGTTCTGTAATTCGTCTGGAGTTCAGCGCACTCCTTTAGCCTTTGGATCCATTTGTGGCAGTTGCACATGTTTAGGTCGTGCAAGAGGGCTAGTTCAGTGGTAGTCGAAGGACTACAAGTGAAAGGATGTTTGAGAAGAGCTGGAGCCTCTTCCCAGTGTTACTGGGGGTTGAGTAAGTCAGCAGGTTGACGGTTGGTAAGTGTTAGTGCGTGTGAGTCTCACGCTAGGGCTGAGGCCAAGAGATCTTTGTGGTTGGTAGTGCGGTCCACTACCTTCGGGTGCCTAAACCTGAGTTGAGTGAGCATTGTAGATGTGAGTTCGATCCAGAAGGGGAACCATGAGTTGGATGCCCGTGAGATGAGTTGGATGCTCATGAGATGTGTTGGATGCCCGTGAGATGAGTTGGATGCTCATGAGATGAGTTGGATGCTTATGAGATGAGTTGGATGCCTATGAGATGAGTAGGATGCCTTATGAGAGGAGTTGGATGCCTTATGTGTAAGCACACTTGGTAGAGACTTGGTATAAAGTAAGTTCGGTTTGGCATCGTTATGTTTTAGCAAAGCAAGGTTGCCACTGCTTCGTGTATCGTGTGGAGATGGAACTTTTGGTGTTTCTTTGGTTGATGGTATCTCTTCCAGAAGTTAGTGTTGCCTTTTGGGAACCACCTGTTAGTCTTGGATCTCTGAAGGAAGCTTGAGAGTTGTGCACATAAGTGTTTTTTGTGTAGTTCGTTCTGGTGGCGAGAGTTTCGGAACCATGTAGGGTTTGCATTGGAGAACTGGTGCTCAGTTCTTGGAGGAGTTGGACTCCATATGGATGTTGTAAGGCTTTAGCGGAGGTTGTAAGGATACCGTGCTCGTAGTTGGGTTGTTGCTTAAACAAGTTTGGTTAGGTTGAACCTAAGCTTGGTTGGTGGAACATCTTGTGTTCATGGTTGGTGTTCAGATGGTGCTGAACAAATGGTGGTTGTAGTGAAGCCGCGTAGTTCCTAACCGTAGTTGCTAAGGGTGTTGCTCGGAATCCTTACCCTGGGTGGAAGCTACGATGTGGCTGATGCTTTGAGTAGGAGGATGACACATTCTGAAGCGTTTTTGGTCTTTTTGGTTTCGAGGTTCGGAGCAGGCCAGCATGGTTGTGATGCTGGGAAAAGGAGTTGTTTTTTTTAGGCAGTTGGCTGTTAGACCGTTAGACGACAGTGTGTGTCGAGGGTTGCCGAAGAACCCTAGTTGTGGAGAGCCTCACCAGAGCTCAGTCAGACCCAGTAGTGAGTGTTAGTTGGTAAGCCAGAGTTGTGTAGGCTGTAGACCTCGGGTGAGTTCTTTGGCGATTTGGTAGGCTAGCAAGCTAAAGTTTGTTTGGAGTAGAGTCTGGATTGGTTCCGGTGTGGTGGCAAGTTGGTGCCTGGTGTTGACCAAGGTGTGGTTTTCGAGCTGCTAGAAGTTAGCCTTGCCCATGGGGCAAGTGGTTTTGCCTTGGCGGATGTCCTACCTGTTTCCAGAGTTTGAGAGTTGCCCTGATTTGGTGTTTGGAGGTGAGTCTTCTCTTGCCCATGGTTGGCGGTCCAGTCTGTGGTGGACCCCTTATTGTTGCCTCTGGGAGAGTTGGATGTTGTGCTTAGCTGAGCAAGACAGCGAGCGGTTGTGAAGCTCTCTGTCCTTCGGATGTTGGCTTGTAAGGATCTGTTTCTCCTTCGGAGTCGTCAGGTTATTCCTTGGTCTTGGAATTGGTGGTAGTGGTTCTAGTAGGAGGAAAAGTTTGTTGGCTGCTTGGAAGCAGTTGTTTGTCCAAGTTAAGCGGACTCTTGAGTGGTGTTCTGGAAGTTGCGGTGTAACGGCCCAGTTTTCTATCCCGTTTCTCGAGGAGCTTCCGGTTCAGATTCAGTGGTTCGGTTGGGCCGTTAGAGCTGTTTTGTCCCTTAAGGGTATTTTGGTCCTTTGGCTCTTCGAGCAGGATTTGTGGATTTTCAGGGCTTCGAGGTGGCTCCTGCCTTTGCCGTGGCTTGTTTGGGTTGGACTGCGAGTCCCGAGATGTTTGGGCTAGTTGTTTGGAAGTTCGGTTGTGATTTGGGATTTTTGCAAAGTGATGGTTGGTTGTGTGCTTCCTTTGGGATTCGAGCCCGGGCCCTTGGTGTTGATTTTGGGAGTTGGTTTTAGCGAGTTTTATTGATTGGAATAGATTTCTTCTGGTCGGGTCTCGAAAGAGGAAGCGGAAATGGGATTTTGAGGTTTTAAGTGGATAAGGATGGAAAATGGAATTTAAATCCCATTTTTCCCTTTTTATTTTCCCATTTTCCTTTTTATTCCTTTATTTCTTTTATTTTTCCCAAATTCATTTTCTCTCTCTCTCTCTCTCCCCCAGAGCACCCCCTCCTAGCCCGAGCCCGAGCACCCCCTTCTCTTGCCCGTCAACACTCGAGCCCGGCCACTGCTCGTGTTGCACTCGCCCGGCTCGCCAACAGTCGTCCACCCGGCGACCCATTTCACTGCTCGAGCATCGCCGAGACCATCCTCGCGCCCCGATCCGCCTCCGCCTCGGCCAGAAATTGGTCCGTCGCGCGCGATCTGCCCGTCGCGGCAACCCAGTCGAAGTCGTCGGCTCGAAAGCGTCGCCAGCAGGCCGAGATCGCGCGTCGTCGCACGAGACGCCCGGATCCGAGCTCGCCCTCACTGAGATCGCGCCGTGCGCCGTCCCCGCGCCGTCTGCCGTCCTGCCGAGCGCGCGCGCGCGCCTCGCCATGCCGTCGCTGCGCCGCGCGCTATCGCCGCCCGTCATCGCGCCCCACGCGCTGCGCCCTTGCGCCCAGGCCGTGCCCAGCCAGTAGCGTCATGCGCGCAGATGCGCCATCCGCCGCCACGCCCAATGGCAAGAGCAGCGCCCCACTCGCCCATTCCTGCGCCCAGTGCGCACCACCCGCCCATTCTTCTTCTGCCCGTTCGTGCAATTGGCTTTCGTTAGTGTCCGTCGCGCCTCGTGAGTTGCTCCCCAGCCGAGCCTATTTATTTTAGTGTATTTAGGGCTATTCTATGATTATTGATGTGTTTTGCTTGGTTCGTTATAGGTAGCTCTCTGGTTCGATCGCAGCTTAGGTTTCTTGTGTTTAGAGGTCTTCCGCGGTAAGGATTTCTTACGGAGTTGTGTGGACCACTGCGATTGTAACGGCCTGATTTTCTATTTCGGTTTCCTCAGAGTTTTGGACATTATGCGGATGTTCGGATGGGCCGTTAGAGCTTTTTAACCTTTAAGGGTATTTTGGTCTTTTGCCCCTGGTCGTGGTTTTGAGGATTTTCAAGATCTCGGGGCCATTCCCGCTTTTGTCGAAGCTTAATGGTTGTTGGTTGCAAGACCCGAGAGGTTTGGGCAAGTTGTTTGGAAGTTTGGAGGTGTTTTAGAAAATGGCAAAATTATTTATAATTTTTGGTGCTTCCATTGGGATTTGAGCCCTTGCCCTAAATGGTCTGTGAGAGTTTGTAGGAAATGAGAGTTTTATTTTTAAGTAAGTTTGCTTGAGCCGGGTTTTGAAAGTGGATGCTTTGGGAAGGGATTTTAGGCCTTTTAAATTAGGAAAGGAAGGAAAAATCAAGAAAATCCTCTTCCCTTTGTTTTGGCAAGATTTTCTCTCTCTCTCTCTCTCTCTCTCTCTCTCTCTCTCTCTCTAGTCGACCTCACCAAGAACCCAAACCCTAGCCGCTAAGCCCACCCGCCATGCCCAGATCGCACCACCGCACACATCCTCGTCGAGCCAGCCGCACCACTGCACCCGCCCCCATGCCCGATAGCACCAACCCTGTGTCGCCCAGCGGCCACTCACCCCAGCGCTCCCGGGACGCCCAGATCGCCCATGCCCAGCGCGCCCGGTCGCCTTGCCTCGCCCAGCCAGGCGCGCGCCCGCTTCCGCACGAACCGCCCGACGCGCGCGCGCTCGCTTCGTTACCGCCCGGCCGCCTCGCCGCGCGCGCCCGACCAGCGTGCTCGCGCTGCTGCGGCAGCCAGCGTCTGCGTGCCCGTGCCTGCTGCTTCGTCGCGTCCGCTTGCCGGCCCACACTCTCCCTGTCGCGATCACGCGCAAACCAGCGCCAGCGCCCTTCCCTGCTGCGCGCCATACAAGACCCGGCCAGCGCCCCTATAGCACCAGCGGCACCAGCGCCAGCGCCCGCCCCCTGCCGCGCCCAAGCCCTAGCAGCGCCGATAGCGCCAGCGAATACAGCGCCAGCGCGCCACTGCTTGTCCTTGCTGACGGACGGCACTGCCTTTGCCGTCGCGGGTTGGGGCGTGGCCTTGTGTCTTCTCGGTCGGTAATTCCGAGACTTTTTCCTTTGGGCCCTAGGCTATTGGCATTTGTTTATTTAATTAGGTTGTTTTTATTAAAATGCTTAGGTTGCTCGGTTTTAGCTTTAAAGCTCGAGGGTCATTATTTGATTGTGAAAGTTATTTCCGCTGCTTCCGTAAGGATTCCTTACCGTGGTTGTGTGGACCTGCGATGCTTTCTTGAATGTGCCTTATATGCATGTTTACTTTTATGGACATGATTAGTGGATAGGACATGACTTGTGATTGCACTCCTGCTAGCATGTTTGCTTGATTGTACATGTTAGTGCCATGCTAGGATTGTTCTTCCAAAGATGCCCGAGATTCTGCTTTAAGTTCGTAGTATCATGCTAGGTTATGTATGATTGATGATGATTATGTATGTTTAGCCGAGAATCGTTTACTCTATACTCTAGCTAGTGTGTTAGAGTTTGTCATCATCTAGAGGCCGAGAGCGGACATAACGTACCTTGTCCCCACCGGTCGGGAGTAGAGCGAAGCATAACGTACATTGCTTCCCCGGCGGCCGATGTGGATTTAGCTACCACATCGGCATAAGCCTAGTTTGTAGCTGCTAGAGCGGAACCACGCTAACGGTGCAAGCTGCCTTGGCCGGTTCTTAGCTTCGTGTCGGTGGTACAGTGCCGCACAGATGAGTGCCGAGGGCCTCGCACTCTCGTGTTCGGTGACACTTGCTTCCGAGTCTTAGGCATGCGTGCACTGCCGCGTAGTTTGTACTTAGGCCCCCACATTTACGCCGGTTGCGGCGAAGATGCGGTGTGCGCGCCCCACCAGCGTTAGTCGCCGGCTCGGAGAGCTCCCGGGCTAATGTTCGTGAGTACACCGTTCCTTCTGTTTAGAGCCGGACTTCGGGTACTCTCCGATAGTCCAGATATAAGCGAGGGTAAGAGGCCCTTGAGGACACCCATTGGGATCGGCTTTTGAGTGATCATATGGTGGTCGAGAGAAAGACCCTCGAGGGTGTCGGACATCTTTGGGATCGGTTTTTGAGCTGATCAATTGGCCGAGGGAGAAAGACCCTCGGAGATGTCCTGGGATTGGTAATGAGAGCCAATCATTAGGCCGGAAGTAGGAGACTTCCGAGGATTCCAGATTCTGCCTTGTAAGCTCGTTGAGCTATGATCTGTGTTGGTAACTGTTTGCATGTATACTAGGGTGCTAGATGATTGATGTATCGTATTGTACCCCGGTTGGGGATTCTTACTGAGTATGTTTATACTCACCCTTATTTCTGTGGTTTTCCACCAGGTAACTAGGGACAGCACCGGGACGGCTAGCGGAGGGAGCTGAATGATCATGGGAGTCGCCGGCACTCTGTCTTTATTGTTTGCATATTTGTTCAGCATGTAGATGGACAGGAGTCCTAGGGGAAACATTATTAAAAGTTGTTTGAACTGTTTTGAATGTTTTATATATATACTGGCCAGGCTTGTTTTACTTCGTTGGTTTTTTTCTTAAACAAAACTGTTGATTATGTTTTAAGCATTCCCCGTTTCTAAATGTTTTGAAAGGTTTTAAATATGAGCACTAAACCGCTTGATGAAGTATTTTAACTTGCATGCTGAGTGAGAACCTAGGTTTAGGACCGTATTTTGGGTCCGGTTCTTACAGTTGGTATCAGAGCACAGAGTCATAGATTCTGTAGACTAACCTGCTTTGTAGGTTGTTGCCCCCATGATCATCAGTACTCCGCGGCCGTCAGGTTTGTCTGAGTTCATTAAGCTAAGGGTTTTATTTTACAATACTGCATCTAGTATACATGTGTTACCCTTGTTTGGCAGTGAGAGCCCCAGCGTGGGCTAGGTTTTATGCTTTGTGCAGATCGCCAGTGTGTCGATCGCACCCAGAGGGAGGTAGAGCTTAGACTCCCGTAGGCCATTTGTGGTCCAGTTGTGGTTCTCCCCTAGTGAGAGGGTGGAGGTGCTCGTGCAGATCGCTAGTGCGTGGATCGCACTCTGAGGAGCAGGACGCTTGGCATGTCCGACCGAGGAGTTGGACCGTTTGTATGGATGTTGAGGCCGCGTCCAGGGTTGTTTAGCCCGCTTGGCGAGTTGGCCCCGGGCCGTTGAGTTGCCTAGAGGAGGGGGTAGAGGCTAGCACGCCTCGAGTGAGACTCCTTGAGCGAGTGTGCTCCAACCATGAGGAGTTGATGGCGGTCTTTTAGCTAACAGAGAGCGGAGACCAGTGCGCAGCTTGTAGCGCGTAGTGAGGAGTCTTGGGCATAGATAGCCCACTGGTAGAGTTTATTTAGGAGACACCCCTCCTTGTAGTTCCAGTGAGCTCTCTGAGGTTCCCGGAGGGCTTGATCACAGGTTTATGCTGATAAGATAGTTGGCGTTGATCGAGCCGCCGAGTTTGGCAAGTGGAAGCCTGTAGAGCTGGATGTTTTGAGACCTACTGCTAGTAGCAAGGGGGTTGGCCAGGATTGAGTGTATCATCCAAGTGTTGGGATGACCTGTTGTTCAGAGGTCGATGACCGATGTTACGAGGTTGTGGCGTGCCGTTCTTGTGTTGTTTGATGCGATAGTGTGGTGGTGGAAGTCCCCGTGAGAGGCGGACCAGCAGAGTCTCCACCACCCCACCCTGTCGATTGGCAAGCTGCCAAGTTAGTAGCTTTTGAGAAAGATGTAGAGACATCTTGTCATCCTGCAAGCCTGCAGTCGTTTTGCAGCCAGTTCTTTTAGTACCCTCGTAGCCAGGGGGTAGTGTGGAGGTTGCTTGTCAGGACTTAATCCGTCCGTGGTTTTCAGCTGGCTATTAGAGAGAAGCACCCTCTGTTAGCATGTTCCAGGTGTGGAGCTAGGTGCTGCCACCCGAGGGTTGGCCTGAGTATTCGTTGAGCATCGAGTGGGATGCGGGAGTGGGCCTTGGCTTGTGCATTGGACGTGATGTCGAGAGTAGTCTACTCGATTGTTGAGACTCTTGTGTTGAGTGCCATTGCCTGTCACCGGAGTGTGACCTTCCCTACCCTCAGAGTGGCTTAAAGCCCGTAAAGGGATGTTTGTGTTGTAAAGGAAGTAGTGCCCGTTGGCACCAAGCTTTGAGAGGAGGCCTAGAATCAGGCCAGTGGGCACTTTCTGTGCAGATGGATCCATGCCCGCCCGGGGTATAGCATCCCCACTAGCCTTGTACCCGTTTTTTTTGAAGTTGCATCTGTTTGGATTGCTTAAGAGTTCTAGCTCGGTGGTAGTCAGAGAACTACAAGTGTGAGGTCGATTGAGGGAAAAGTAGGAGCTTTTCTCGGTCACCGAGAGTTGGGTACAAAGGATGTTGTAGGTTGGTGAGGGCTAGCGCGTCTGAGTTCTCGCGCTTGTGAATGAGCTTGTGAGCCAGCTTGTTGGTAGTGTGTTTCGACTACCCTTGGAATTACCCTAATATGAGTAGGGTTGGCATCGATGATGCGTGGTTGATCCAGTGATAGAGCCATGAGTTGGATGGGTGAGTGGAGCATTTAGTGGGCACACTGGTATGAGGTATGTCAGATTGGTGTAGTTAAGCTCTAGTAAGAGTGAGTCGACCAATGTGGCATTCCGTGGTGAGTTGACCCTGAGTGGGTTGAACTCTTGTTGCTCCTTTGCTAGAAGTGGCTCTATTGGGAGGCAAATGTTGCCTTGTGTGAGAATTCTTGTTGGTTTGGATCTTAAGGAACCAAGTTGGAGCTGTACACGCCAATGTACTTTTGTGTAGCTCGTTCCGTGGAGTATTTTTCAAGAACCACGAGGGGTTTTGGGTTGTGAAACCAGTGCTCAGTTCTGAGGAGTTAGGACTTTAGTTCTTGGCAAGTGCCCTAACTTGGTTGAGAGGCTACGTGCTTGGTAGCATGGGTTGTTGCGTAGAGAAAGTTATGCTAGTTGGCCCTTGGCCAGGTAGAGGCATTTCTTGTTGGTCGACGGTTGGAGTTCATTGAAAATCGAACAAGGGCGATGGTAGCATAATCACGTAGTTTCGCCGCCATGGCTAAGAGAGTTGTTCGGATCCTTACCATGGATAGAAGCTACATTGTGGCTGATGCTTTGAGCAAGAGGAAGTTTGGGTCTTCCAGTTGTTCCCGCTTTCAGTGGATAGCGAACTTGCCGCGAGGGCGATCTAGGGTCGCGATCGGCGCCGATCGCGAGTTAGAGCTCAGGATCGTCAGCAGGGCGGGGCCAGGCAGTCGGCTCATTGCATCAAGTGTGGTAAGGCGCTTTTCGGATTGTGTGGAGCATCGCCCGTGCTTGCTACAGATGTGGCAAGGAAGAGCTTTTGGCCAGCACAGTTGAGATGTTGTAGGGGGATGTGCTCGTGTAGCCAGTTGTCAGTTAGACCGTTTGACGACAGTGTGTGTCGGAGGGAGATCGGAGGAACCCTAATTTGAGGAGAGCCTCACGAGCTCACCAGACCGAAAGTGTTCCTCGGTTGAGTTGCTGGATGCTTGTAGGCGGTTGACAAGCTAGAGTTGTTCTTAGTAGCCTCCGCGTTGGTTTTTTTTTTTTTTTTTTTTGAATTCTTAGCAAGGTGGTGCTTGGCGTTGGCCAAGGTTTGGTTCCTTTGCTATTTTCTAGGGCTAGCTTGGTTCGACCAAGCTGGCGTCGCCTGAGGACTTGTTCCTAGTCAGGTAGTTTTGGGAGTTGGCCACCCCCACGGTTGAGTAGTACCGCTAGTGCTTAGTTGGTGGTTCAAGCGATTGAGGAATCCTTGGATGTTTCTTCCGAGAGAGTTGGTGGTTGCTACCGGTTGAGTTTGAGCAAGACAATGAAGCGCGTGTGAAATTCATTCCTTCTTGAAGTCCGCTTGCTAGGAAATCGTTCTGTAGAGGAGGAGTGTAAAGACCTCGACCCAAAAGGGGGCTCTAAATGGGCCTTTACCCCAATGCATGTAGTGAAAATAAAAGACATTATGAAAATACATTTCGGATCCCAAGTAAAAACAGAAACATTCAACAACCAAAACATACATTTCTAAAAGCATACTACGATCGAGAGATTTATTTAAACCATTAAAACAATCCACAAGTACAAATATCTTTGGAATCCATAAAACGTAAGAAAACATCCGGGGTTCTGTGCCCGTCTACATGCATTCGGGGAAATAACAAAAGTCAAGAGTCATGATAAATAAAATAGAATAATCGAGATGACAAAGCAGGATTCCATGATCACGGCTCCTCCTTCACCATCCTGTCTCCGCCTTGATTACCCGTGGAAAACCACGGAATAAAGGTGACTAACGAATTACCCAGTAAGAATCCCCAACCGGGTACAATACGATATACATGATCATCTAGAAGAATGTATGCAAGCTATGAGTACAAACACGGGAGCGGAGCACATAGCTAAGTCCACATTTGGACCTCGGATGCCATCTCGTGGTCTTAGTCCGAAATACCACAACACACTAAACGCGCTATACGGGAACAAGTCCCGGCCTCGGCTGTCTGTCTCACGACGATACGAAAGGTGCACTCGCTCAAGATCCCGAGAGCTCTCGATCGGCGCTGTAATGAGCGTAAGCGCGCACCGCATGCTACGCAAACTCGGGGGTGCCGGGTCTAGTGGCAAGCCGCCCGAGTTCGATCACCATGCGTAACTAAATCTCTGGATCGGTGTCACCGACATAGGGTGTGAGACACAGACACGTGAACTATGTCGGCTGAACCACCGCACCGAGGCTAAGGAACCGGTCGTGGTAGGCTTACACCGAGAAGCGGTCCTTGCTCTAACAGTGGCAATCAAGGGCTACGGCCGAACACGCCGAGGACGCGTGCCGATCGCCGGGGCGAGGCAATGCCAAGTCATCATCCCGACCGTTGGGGCATTTAACGATCTGCCACCCTCACCCAAGATTGCGGGGCGGTAGTTAGGGTTAGCTAAACCCTAACGGGATCGAAGACTCGAGTACCATCTCGTGCGTCCTGTCGCCGGGGATGCAAGTTACGTTATGCATCCGCCCGGATGATGCTACCTACGAACTCTAAACCATAGCAATAATAATAATTCAAACAATGCGGTCCAATACGTGCTCAATGAGATACAAGGAACCTAGCATGATACTACGAAGCAAGACGGATATCGAACATGCGAGATGGAACAACCTAGCATGGGCTAACATGAGAAACAATACAAGAGTTCATGCCGATCGAGAATTCGAGACAGAGCACCTAGGGCTAAACATGCTAGTAATCATACACAGCATACAAAGCAACAATCACAAATATACCGCGAGGCCCACACAACTCCGGTAAGAAATCCTTACCTTGGTCCGGGAGGCTTCTACACACAAATCCTAAGTCTGCGGAACAATCCCGAGCTAGCGGCGGGAACCTAGCAAACCAACAATAATCAGCATCTAAAATGTCTAAACAACAATAGAACAACAAGCTCGCTACGGGAACTCACGCGGCACGACAACACGAGCTTGGAGCCTGCAAGCAGGCGCGCAGGCAGGCGGCCGGGCTGCGCTGGCCCGGCACGCAACACGGCGAGGGGCAGTGGCCCGCGCACGCAACGCAGCGCAGGACACGCACGCCAGCAGCGAGCGTCTGGCGCGAAGCGGCGGCGCGGCGTCGCGATGCGCGACACGCGCGCGGCTTCGGTAAGGACGCGCGCGGCGAACGCTCTGGCGGCGCGCGCTGGCGCTGGCGTCTGGCGTCTCTTTGCTGCGCGCGATCCGCACGATCGCGCGGCGATGGCGTCTGGCGGGCTGCTTCAACAGATCCGGCGACACAGTGAGCGACGGCAAAGTGGTCGCGACGGCGAGGGCGATCTGTCTGTCTTTGCTGCTTTGGCGCGATCCGGCGTCGCGATCGACCGGCTGGACGTCGCGGCGACAGGGCGATCTGTCTTCTTGTTTGGGCTTCTCTCGGTGTTTGCGATCAACACAAACACACACAACACACCTCTTTTCACTTGGCCAAACGCACACCAAACGGATGAGAAGAAGAAGAAGAAGATCAATACCTACCCTAATGATGATGAACGAGACCAAGGAGCTGCAAGGATGAAGAATCGGCAAGGCTATGGAGAGGGAGAGCTTGTGCGGCCAAGAGGGGATTTGGAGAAGAAGATGGAATAAACCTAATTCTATTTCATTTAACCAAATGCACCAAAGCTCCAAAATCCAAGGTTAACTAAGATGTGATGCGAGAAAGAGCAACAAGAGCACCTAATGGCTCAATTGGCACACAACTCTACAAGCTTCCCAGAGACCCGGGTTCAAACCCCATTGCGGCACAATCCCTTTATTTTTACTTTTGCAACAAACCTTGCTCAAACCAAACCACAAACCCCTCCAAAACCTACAAAAACCATCCAATAATTTTAGTAATCGAAAAAGACACAAACGACCACTGACGGCCCGACCAAATTACCAAATTACCCCTAGGGCATACCTGAAGACCGGGAAGGAAAACACAGGTCGTTACAATATTCCCTCCTTTTTATGACTTTCGTCCTCGAAAGTCCTTAAAACAAAACAGCTCGGTGGTAATGCAACCTCATCTCGTCTTCCCGCTCCCAAGTGGCTTCCTCGTAACCCCGATTCTTCCACCGAACCTTTACTAAACGAATCTCGCGATTACGCAACGTCTTGGTCTCAAAGGCAAGGATCCTCACCGCTTCTCCTCGAAGTTCAAATCCTCATTCACCGCAAAGGCTCAAAGTCCACAATGTGCGGCGGTCCGGCACATCTTGCCTCAACATCGATACATGAAAAACACTATGCACCGCCGATAGTGACGGAGGTAGGGCTAACCGGTAAGCAACTCTGCCAATCCTCTCTAGGATCTCAATGGACCAACAAAACGGGACTCAACTTCCCACGCTTACCAAACCTCGTAACACCTCGCATCGGAGCAACCTTAAAGGAACACATGCCGACCAACCTCAAACTCCAAATCTCGACGCCGAACATCGGCGTAATTCTTCTGCTGCTCTCTGAGTCATCAACATACGAGCTCTAATCTTCTCTGACTTTGCACATTGGTCAATCTGCGATAACTTGGGACCCAAAACACATCTATCGCCAACCTCTTCCCGAACACACGGGGGACCGAACAACGCTTACCATACAATGCCTCGAATGGAGCCATCTGATATCGCCGATCGTAATCGTTGTTATAGGCAAACTCCATCAAATCTGAATCTGGTCCCAATCGCTCGGGAAATCCAACACACAAGCCCTCAACATATCCTCGAGAATCGATTCACTCTCTCGATCGACCATCCGTCGAGGGTGAAAAGTCAGGTCTTTGGCGCGCACTCGTGCCCAAACCCTTCTCGAGCGCTCTCGAAACGAGAAGTGAACCGCGAGTCACGATCGGACACAATCCTCACCGGCACACCATGATAACGGATAATCTGCTCCAAAAAGCAATTGCGCGCCTTTGTTCCACGGTATAAGTGTCTCTACCGGAATGAAGTGTGCGCTCTTGAATCAAACGGTCGACTATCACCCAAATCTGAGAGAACTTCCTCGAGTCCTTGGCAAACCAGAGATAAAGTCCATGGAGATCTCTTCCCATTTCCATCGGGTACACTCGATGGTCGCAACAAACCACTGGCCTCTGCTGCGGTGCCTTCACTTGCGACAAGTGAGACACCTGGTGACAAACTCTGCCACATCTCTCTTCATTCCCATCCACCGAAAGGTCCGCTTGGGGTCTTGATACATCTTGGTACCCCGGGTGCCAAGCAAAAGGGGCTGTGGGCCTCTCCGAGCAACTCGGCTCATAAACTCGCAATGTCCGGAACACACAACCGGCCTCTATAAGTCAACCCATCGTCTGGTGAATATACAAAGTCAAAGTCACCGTCGGCACTAACTCACTAACCAATCTCTTAAGTGCGGGGTCACCCAACCGGCTGTCTATAATCCATTTGCCGAATCGGCGGTGAGCATCAATCGAGCTACTACAGGCGGTAACCTCTCCCAACAACACTGCAACCTCGGCCCGCTCGAACTCTCTCTCTGCAAAATCGGGCTGGGAACTCAACAACCCCGCAGAGTGCGACGTCTTTCTGCTCAAAGCATCGGCCACTACATTGGCTTCACCGGATGGTACAAAATCTCGCATCATAATCCTTTACCAACTCTAACCATCTCCTCTGCCTCATATTCAACTCCTTCGAGTAAACAGATACTTGAGGCTCGGTGATCGGTAAACATCTCAATCCGCTCACCATACTGGTAATGCCTCCAAATCTTGATTGCAAACACCACTTTGCGCCAACTCCATATCATGAGTCGGGTAGTTCTGCTCATACGGCCAAATGACGGAAGCATAGGCAATGACCTTCCCGTCTTTGCATCAACACACAACCTAATCCAAACTTGGAAGCATCACTTTGAGACCACGAAACCACTTGTCCCCTCCGGATCGCCTACACTGTGTCTTTGAAGTCAAAGCTGCGCTTGAGCACGCAAAGCTCTCATCACACTGCTTTGTCCCAAACAAACTCGACACCCTTCCTCGTCGGACGAGTGAGGCGAGGCTAAAGCCGAAAAGTCCTTGACGAGACCGACGGTAGTAACTGCCAAACCCGTAAAGTCTGCGAATCTCGGCAAGAATCAAGTCGGCTTGGCCCATGAACTCACGGCCTCAATCTTCGCGGGGTCCACGGCTATACCATCTCTTGAAACCACGTGGCCTAGGAAGGCCACCGCTCCAACCAGAATCACATTTGGAAAACTTCGCATAAAGTGGTTTTCCCTCAAAGCCGCCAATACTCGCCTCGGATGCTCTGCATGGTCTTCTTTAGACCTCGAATAAATCGAGAATATCGTCAATGAACACAATGACGAAAGTGTCCAAAAATGACTTGAACACCCTATCCATCATGTCCATGAACGCGGTGGTGGGCATTGGTCAATCCAAACGACATAACCACAAACTCATAGTGACCATATCCGGACTGAAAGTTTGTCTTAGGAATGTCGGCATCCCGATCCGCATGGCCCGATGGTAACCGGATCTCGAGATCTATCTTGGAGAACACGAAGCTCCACTGAAGGCGATCGAACAAATCATCGATACGGGGCAACGGGATACTTATTCTTCACCATCACACCTTATTAAGCTCGCGGTAATCAATACATAAGCGCATAGAACCATCCTTCTTTTTCACAAACAGAATCGGTGCTCCCCACGGGGACACACTCGGACGGATGAACCCTCGGTCTAACATCTCCTGCAAGCTCGAATCTTGATTCCTTTAACTCACTGGCGCCATGCGTCACGGAGCCTTCGAGATAGGGAGGGTCCACGGCTCGAGCTCAATAATGAAGTCAACCTCTCTCTTTGGGGCAACCCGGTAACTCCTCGAAACACATCCGCAAACTTACGCACGGCCAGTGCACGATCAGCAGAAACGAGGCGGCTCTTCCCGCACAACTTGGCTAGATAGCCCCAAGCTCCATGAGCTAGCAAGCGACGAGCTTTCACGGTGACACCATCGGCGGGCAAACTCCACCACTGGACTCCACGAAACTTAAAGGCTGGGCCGACTGGCGGCCTGAACACTACTTCTTTCCGGTGGCGGTCAATCAACGCGTGGTTAGCGACTAACCACTCCATACCAAGAATCACATCAAAACCCCTCATAGGTAGAACTATGAGCGTAGCCACAAGCAACTCTCCTGGATATCTCGATCCGGCCATCCTTAATCTTATCTCTAGCCAACATATTAACTCCCGAAGGAGTTGCAACAGATAACTCGAAACCTAGAGGCTCTAGTCTTAACTTAGCATGCTCGGCCAAACAACACGAGATACAAATGAATGCGTGGAACCAGAATCAAACAAGACAAATGCGCGGTGATCTAAAACAAGAAGCGTACACGCCACAGCGGCATCCGTGCGCTCGGCCTCTGACGGTCGTAGCAAACACTCGACCTGCTGCTGCTGCATTGGTGAGTTGCCATAGTGGTGATCACAAAAAGCGGGCCATGTGTCCCTCTCTACCACAATCGTAGCACAATCTAGGTCCAGTGACAAGCTCCGGCGTGGACTTTCCCACAGTAGCACAAGCGGGAAATCGCTGGGTCCTCCTGCTTGTCGGGTGGGAACGGACCGAGCTCTCCGTGATCTCTGTTTCAATCGCCCTTGGCTTGGCGCGCCGCCCTCCCGAAAGTCAAACTTCCTCTTCGCCCCACAGTTCTTTGGGACGGAAGTCAAGGTGAGCAGAGCGGCAACAACCCGCTCAGCGGGATACTTCCCATTATAGATCGTGGCTAATCGGGACAGCCCTAGCATAAGTGTCGGGGCACGAGCCACGACATCTGGAAAACACCGCCTCAATCCGGATATGAACTTCCGAATCTTGACTCGGGGTGGCAATTAATCGAGGAGCAAAATATCCATACTCACGAGAACTTGCGCTCATATTCCTCAATGGAATCGAAACCACGCTTGAGTTTACGGAAGAGCTCCACCATCTTCTCTTGAGCCTCATCAGCGATGAACTTTACCTTGGACTCGGCCTTGAAGAACTCCCAAGTAGCGGGTGGAGACCCACTGGTCTCTCGCTCAAGGTGGACTCCACCACCATCTCATTGTGCCTCCTAGCACATGAGCCGCACATCTCGGCCTCTGAATATCGGGGCACACCATGATCGGGAAGGTGTACTCCAAATGGGCAATCCACACAGCTGCCTAGCTAGCGCGCTCGCCGGTGGCATCAAACTTCTCGGGCTTCCACTTCACAAAATCCTTGACCACCTACCCAACTCCTCGGCACCCTCTGCCATATCGCGCCTCTGGGGCTACTTGCTCTGAGGAGGCGGAGGTGCTCTTGAGCTCTCTTTGAACCAATCGAGTCACCGCTCGATCTGGGCTCGGGACTCTTCCGCTGGCACGCCAACAAGGCACAGGTCTCGCCCTCTGGTCACTCAACATGCGACCATAAAAGCCCTCATAGACTCGGCAAACTCTGCTCCAGGGAAGCGATCTCATGGCGCTTCGATCGCCTCAACGCCCGCTCTAGGCGTAACGGAGGAGGCTGCTGGTGGAATGCCATCGATGTGTCGACTTGGGACGATGTCCTGCGATGTCGAGATCCGATCTCGATACCTCGACACGCTCTCGAACCTCCTCTCCCGATGCGGGTGGTAGCATCTTTGGCGATCTACATCCAAACCAACAACGAATCAAAACACGCATGTCACCATTCCACAACACCAAACAAGGCATACACTAGATGATAGGTATTGTAAATTCTTAACCCTTTTCCTTTCTAAAACAATAAATCTAGGCGTACTGACATGACTGTCGCCAGAGTCTTGATGATCATGGAAAAACGACCTACAACAAAAGGTCGGTCTCTGAGAATCTATGACTCTGAGCTCGATACCAATCAGTAAAGACCCGACCCAAAAGGGGCTCTAAATGGGCCTTTACCCCAATGCATGTAGTGAAAATAAAAAACATTATGAAAAATACATTTGGATCCCAAGTAAAAATGCGAAACATTCAACAACCAAAACATACATTTCTAAAAGCATACTCGATCGAGAGATTTATTTAAACCATTAAAACAATCCACAAGTACAAATATCTTTGGAATCCATAAAACGTAAGAAAACATCTTGGGGCTCTGTGCCCGTCTACATGCATTCGGGGAAATAACAAAAGTCAAGAGTCATGATAAAATAAAATAATCGAGATGATGACAGAGATTCCATGATCACGGCTTTCCCCTTCACCATCCTGTCTCCCGCTTTGATTACACGTGGAAAACCACGTAATAAGGGTGAGTAACGAATTACCCAAAGAAGAATCCCCAACCGGGGTACAATATGATATACATGATCATCTAGAAGAACGTATGCAAGCTATGAGTACAAACACGAGCGGAGCACATAGCTAAGTCCACACTTGGACCTCGGATGCCAACTCGGGGTCTTAGTCCGAAATACCACAACACACTAAGCGCGCTATCACGGGAACAAGTCCCGGCCTCGGCTGTCTCATCGACGATACGAAAGGTGCAATCGCTCAAGATCCCGAGGAGCTCTCGATCGTATTTGTAATGAGCGTAAGCGCGCACCGCATGCTCTTGCAAACTCTGCGGAAGTGCCGGTCTAGTGGCAAGCCGCCAGTGTTCGATCACCATGCCTAACTAAATCTCTCGGATCGGTGTCACCGACATAGGGGTGTGAGACACGGACACGTGAACTATGTCGGCTGAACCACCGCACTTTGAGGCTAAGGAACCGGTCGTGGTAGGCTTACACCAGAAGCGGTCCTTGCCTAACAGTGGCAATCAAGGGCTACGGCCGAACACGCCGAGGACGTGCCGATTGCCGGGGCGAGGCAATGCCAAGTCATCATCCCGACCGTTGGGGCATTTAACGATCGCCACCCTCACCCAAGATTGCGGGGCGGCCGTTAGGGTTAGCTAAACCCTAACGGATCGAGGACAGAGTACCATCTCGTGCGTCCTGTCGGGGATGCAAGTTACGTTATGCATTCGCCCGGATGATGCTACCTACACGAACTCTAAACCATAGCAATAATAATAATTCAAACAATGCGGTCCAATACGTGCTCAACGAGATACAAGGAACCTAGCATGATACTACGAAGCAAGACAGATATCGAACATGCGAGAATGGAACAACCTAGCATGGGCTAACATGAGAAACAATACAAGAGTTCATGCGATCGAGAATTGAGAACGAGCACCTAGGGCTAAACATGCTAGTAATCATACACGAGCATACAAAGCAACAATCACAAATATACCGCAGGCCCACACAACTCCGGTAAGAAATCCTTACCTTGGTCGGGAGGCTTCTACACACAAATCCTAAGGCTGCGGAACAATCCCGAGCTAGCGGCGGGAACCTAGCAAACCAACAATAATCGGCATCTAAAATGTCTAAACAACAATAGAAACGACAAGCTCGGCTCGGGGAACTCACGCGGCACGACGACACGAGCTTGGAGCCTGGCAACAAGCCGGCACGACAGTGGTCGGCGCTGGCCGCTGCTGCGCACGCAACGGCAGCGAGGCAGGGTGGACGCTGGCCCACGCACGGCAGCGGACACGCGCGCGCGCGCGCGTCTGCGCGTCTGGCGAAGGCGCGCGCGGCGCGCGCGATCGCGCGGACCGCGCGGCGGCTCGGTAGGGATCGCGCGCTGCGACGTCTGAAGCGGCGCGCGCGGCGCCGGCGTCTGGCGTCTCGCTGCTGCGCGCGCGATCGCACGATCTCGCGAGCGATGGCGTCTGTGCGGCTGCTTCCACGAGATCCGGCGACTGGTGAGCGACGGCGAACCGTGCGCGACGGCGAGCGATCTGTCTTCTTTGCTTCTTTGGCGCGATCCGGCGTCGCGATCGGCCGGTGGGACGTCGCGGCGGCGAGAGCGATCTGTCTTCTTTGGCCGGGCTTCTCTCTCGGTGGTGCAATCAACACAAACACACACAACACACCTCTTTTCACTTGGCCAAACGCACACCAAACGGATGAGAAGAAGAAGAAGAAGATCAATACCTACCGGAATGATGATGAACAGACCAAGGGAGGCTGCAAGGATGAAGAATCGGCAAGGCTATGGAGAGGGAGAGCTTGTGCGGCCAAGAGGGGATTTGGAGAAGAAGATGGAATAAACCTAATTCTATTTCATTTAACCAAATGCACCAAAGCTCCAAAATCCAAGGTTAACTATGATGTGATGCAGAAAGAGCAACAAGAGCACCTAATGGCTCAATTGGCACACAACTCTACAAGCTTCCCAGGAGACCCGAGTTCAAACCCCGGCTGCAGCACAAATCCCTTTATTTTTACTTTTGCAACAAACCTTGCTCAAACCAAACCACAAACCCCTCCAAAAACCTACAAAAAACCATCCAATAATTTTAGTAACTGGAAAAAGACACAAACGACCCTGACGGCCCGACCAAATTACCAAATTACCCCTAGGGCATACCTGGAAGACCGGGAAGGAAAACCTGGGTCGTTACAAGGAGTCAACTTAGCTCCTGAGTTGTGTAGTTGATCAGAGTAGCGCAGCGATCAGCCTAGCGAGAGTGTCCCTGCGTCTGTTTGATAGCAAGCGGAAAGTTGTTTGTTCCCGCGAGGGCGAAGGCCAGCCAGTTCAAAGGGTTGAGTTGTTGGCGGAAGGTTGTTGGATCTTTGGAGCTTGTAGACCCCCCTTAGTTCTTTGGTAGTTGAGTTGCACCGTGGATGCCGGCCTCGAGTTTTAACTTTTGAGGTAGTCTTGTCGACTCGTGTGGTTCAGGATCCGCAAGCTTGTGGTCGTCGCTATCCTTATTCCTCGCGATGTTTCGTGGGTGGAGTTTCTGGATTGGAAGAAGAGTTAGGTCTAAGCTATTAGGAGGAAGTCCTTGGAGCAGCCAGATGGGCTTAAGAGTTGAGTGGCAGCTTGGAGGCGAGCTTTGCTCGTTATGAGCTTGGTTTGAGTCTCTGCTAAGCAAGCCTTTCTCGGGCTTTCCTTTTAGTCTTTGTGCATTCGCAGTTGGCATTTTAGCTGAGCCACAGTTGAGTGAGTTGGCACAGAGGTGCCGTGGCATTGGGTGGTAAAGCCCTTGAGTTTCGATCCCCCAGCTATCGTGTTGCTAGTAGCCACGTAATGTTATATTCCTTCTTTGCTCGAGGTTTCCGTGAGAGGAATGTTGTTTGTTTTCTGTCTGCGATGTTCACCTAGGCCGTTTAGTTTCTTAAACACAGGAGGTTCAGGTTGTTTGGTCGGCATGGTGAAGGGTCGAGGCTGTTTGATAACAAATGGCGAGCATTCGAGAAGTTACGCCGGGCGTGGCGTTGAGTTTTAGAGCTTGTGACCCGTCCACGAGTTTGCTGAGAGTAGCACCGTAGAGAGGCGTTCCGAGTTGGATTAGCATGGATAAGTGAGCCCTAGAGTTGTAAGACCGTTTGAGAGCTGGTGCGAGTCAGAGGATGTGGCCCACCGTCTAGTTATCGCATGTTTTCTTCGAAGCTCAGTGTTAGTTCAGTTTTGGTTGAGATAGTTCGTGGCGACTACGGTTATCTGTTGGGCTTGGAGACTTTGGGAAACCAAGAGGGTTCGGTTTCAAAGAAAGATTTGTGTTATCTTAATCAGGAGTTTGGTTGGTTAAGAATCAGTGGAGTTTCATAAAGTTGTTTTCGTCTTAGGACTTTCGAGGGCGAAAGTCTTAAAAGGAGGGAGTATTGTAACGGCCCAGTTTTCTATTTCGGTTTCCCAGGAGTTTTCGGGACATTATGCGGATGTTCGGATGGGCCGTTAGAGCTTTTTAACCTTTAAGGGTATTTTGGTCTTTTGCCCCCGGTCAGGGTTTTGAGGATTTTCAAGATCTCAGGGCCATTCCTGCCTTTGTCGAAGCTTAATGGTTGTTGGTTGCAAGACCCGAGAGGTTTGGGCAAGTTGTTTGGAAGTTTGGAGGTGTTTTAGAAAATGGCAAAATTATTTATAATTTTTGGTGCTTCCATTGGGATTTGAGCCCTTGCCCTAAATGGTCTTTGAGAGTTTGTAGGAAATGAGAGTTTTATTTTTAAGTAAGTTTGCTTGGGCCGGGTTTTGAAAGTGGATGCTTTGGGAAGGGATTTTAGGCCTTTTAAATTAGGAAAAGGAAGGAAAAATCAAGAAAATCCCTCTTCCCCTTGTTTTGGCAAGATTTTCTCTCTCTCTCTCTCTCTCTCTCTCTCTCTCTCTCTCCTAGCCGACCTCACCAAGAACCCAAACCCTAGCCGCTAAGCCCAGCCGCCATGCCCAGATCGCACCACCACGCACATCCCCTGTCCGAGCCAGCCGCACCACCTGCCGCCCACCATGCCCAGATCGCACCAACCCAGTCGCCCAGCGCCCACTCGGCCCGGCGCTCCCGGACGCCTGCAGCCGCCCATGCCCAGCGCGCCCGATCGCCGCCCTCGCCCAGCCAGACGCGCGCGCCGTTCGCACGAACCGCCCGAACGCCGCCCGCTCCGCTTCGTTGCCGCCCGGCCGCCTCGCCGCGCGCCGACCCAGCGTGCTCGCTCGCTGCGCGGCAACCAGCGTCTGCGTGCCCGTCTGCGCTTCGTCGCGTCCGCCCCCAGCGCGCGCGCACTTCTCTCGTCGCGATCGCGCGCAAACCAGCGCCAGCGCCCTTCCCTCACCGCGCCCAGCCCGCCCAGCCAGCTTTCGATAGCGCCAGCGGCACCAGCGCCCGCGCGCCCTTCCCGCTGCGCACCAGCGCGCCCAGAATACGCCGATAAGCGCCAGCGGCGCCAGCGCCCGATCGCCCGCTTGTCCTTGCTGACGGACAGCCTGCCTTGCCGTGCGGGTTGGGGCGTGGCCTTGTGTCTTCTCGGTCGGTAATTCCCGAGACTTTTTCCTTTGGGCCCTAGGCTATTGGCCGCTGTTTATTTAATTAGGTTGTTTTTATTAAAATGCTTAGGTTGCTCGGTTTCGCTTTAAAGCTCGAGGGTCATTATTTGATTGTGAAAGTTATTTCCGCTCGTTTCCAGGTAAGGATTCCTTACCGTGGTTGTGTGGACCCTGCGATGCTTTCTTGAATGTGCCTTATATGCATGTTTACTTTTATGGACATGATTAGTGGATAGGACAGCTTGTGATTGCACTCCTGCTAGCATGTTTGCTTGATTGTACATGTTAGTGCCATGCTAGGATTGTTCTTCCAAAGATGCACGAGATTCTGCTTTAAGTTCGTAGTATCATGCTAGGTTATGTATGATTGATGATGATTATGTATGTTTAGCCAGGAATCGTTTACTCTATACTCTAGTTAGTGTGTTAGGGCTGTCATCATCTAGAGGCTGAGAGCGGACATAACGCACCTTGTCCCCACCGGTCGGGAGTAGAGCGAAGCATAACGTACATTGCTTCCCCGGCGGCCGATGTGGATTTAGCTACCACATCGGCATAAGCCTAGTTGTAGTAGCTGCTAGAGCGGAACCACGCCAGCGGTGCAAGCTGCCTTGGCCGGTTCTTAGCTTCGTGTCGGTGGTACAGTGCCTGCAGATGAGTGCCGAGGGCCTCGCACTCATCGTGTTCGGTGACACGCTTCCGAGTCTTAGGCATGCGTGCCCGCGTAGTTTTGTACTTAGGCCCCCACATTTACGCCGGTTGCGCAAACATGCGGTGTGCGCGCAAGACACGCGTTAGTCGCCGGTTCGGAGAGCTCCCGGGCTAATGTTCGTGAGTACACCGCCTTCTGTTTAGAGCCGGACTTGGGTACTCTCCCGATAGTCCAGTTATAAGCGAGGGTAAGAGGCCCTTGAGGACACCCATTGGGATCGGCTTTTGAGTGATCATATGGTCGAGGAGAAAAGACCCTCGAGGGTGTCGGACATCTTTGGGATCGGTTTTGAGCTGATCAATTGGCCGAGGAGAAAGACCCTCGGAGATGTCCTGGGATTGGTTATGAGAGCCAATCATTAGGCCGGAAGTAGGAGACTTCCGAGGATTCCAGATTCTGCCTTGTAAGCTCGTTGAGCTATGATCCGTGTTGGTAATGTTTGCATGTATACTAGGGTGCTAGATGATTGATGTATCGTATTGTACCCCTTGAGATTCTTCTTGAGTATGTTTATACTCACCCTTATTTCTGTGGTTTTCCACCGAGGTAACTAGGGACAACACCGGGACGGCTAGCGGAGGAGCTGAATGATCATGGGAGTCGCCAAGACTCTGTCTTTATTGTTTGCATATTTGTTCAAAGATGTAGATGGACAGAGTCCTAGGGGAAACATTATTAAAAGTTGTTTGAACTGTTTTGAATGTTTTATATATATACTGGCCAGGCTTGTTTTACTTCGTTGGTTTTTTTCTTAAACAAAACTGTTGATTATGTTTTAAGCATTCCCCGTTTCTAAATGTTTTGAAAGGTTTTAAATATGAGCACTAAACCGCTTGATGAAGTATTTTAACTTGCATGCTGAGTGAGAACCTAGGTTTAGGACCGTATTTTGGGTCCGGTTCTTACAGCGATATATTATGCGATTGCTGATTGTATGCTTGTTTGTGTTTATTGACATGTTTGGTGATAAGTGCTCTAATCTGAATTCCCGATTAGCATGACTTTCCTGGTTAATTCTCATGTTAATCCATGCTAGGTTGTTCCTTTCTGGCATGCTCGTATCTGTTCCTTGCTTCGTAGTATCATGTTAGGCTCGTTGTATTCTCTTTGAGCACGTATTGGATTTTATGGAATTGTTTGCTGTTTGCTAGGGCAGGTTAGAAGTGCAGGTAGATAGCATCATCCGGGCCTGATGCATAAAGTACCTTGCATCCATGGCAGGGACGTCGAGCAAGTCATTCCGTCCCTGGACCCCGTGAGGGATTAGCCGACCGCGGCGGTAGGCCCCGCAATCTTGGGTGAGGGTGGCGATCGTTAAATGCCCCAACCGTCGGGATGATGACTTGGCATTGCCTCGTCCCCGATAGTCGGCACGTCCTCAGCGTGTTCGGCCGTAGCCCCTGATTGCCACCTGTTAAGGTAAGGGCGGCTTCCTGGTGTAAGCCTACCACGACCCGTTTCCTTAGCCTCAGGTGCGGTGGTTCAGGCTGACATAGTTTACGTGTCCAGGTCTCACACCCCTATGTTAGTGACACCGATCCAAAGATTTAGTTAAGCGTGGTGACTGGACATGGGCAGCTTGCCTCTAGACCCGACACCCCCCATGGTCTGCAGTTGCACGCGGTGCATGCTTACGCTCATTACAGCGTCGACCGGAGAGCTCCTCGGGATCTTGAGCTAGTGTATCTTTCGTCAACAGTAGACAGGCTGAGGCCGGGACTTGTTTCTCGTATAGGGCGACTTGTGTGATGTGTTGTGTGGTGTTTGATTTCCGGACTAAGACCCTGAGTTGGCATCCGAGGCCCAAGTGTGGGCTAAGCTATGTGCTCTATCTGTGTTTTTATTCATAGCTTGCATATCTTTCTGCTAGATGACCATGTATATCGTATTGTACCCCGGTTGGGGATTCTTACTGAGTAATTCGTTACTCACCCTTACTTATCTTTCAGAAACCATGGCGCGAGGCAAAGTTACTGGAGGAGGAGCTGTGATCATGGAAACCCGTTGTTCAACTCTGAGATTTATGTTTATGATTTAAATGTCCTCTGAATGCATGTAGTTGGGCACGGAGCCCTAGGGTGTTTTCTGAATGTATTTCCGGATTCTAGCATTGCTGTAAAGTTTGTATGTTTTAAAAAAATCTCTGATCAGAGTATGTTTGGAAATGTATTTGTCTTGGAACAGGTGCTTGGAAACAGGGACAGGTTTCAGGAATTTATGTTGATTTTTAAATGGATGTTTTCATGTTTTAGTTTTTACTTAGAATCCAAACACCATCTTGCAAATTTTCTGTAGATTTGAATGCATGCATTGAGGTGACGGCCTATTTAGAACCCCATTTGGGTCGGGTCGTTACATGCGGTAAGGGTTGTTCTGCCTCCTATGAGTGTTTGGCCTAGTTGGTTAAGGTTTTGGTGTGTTGGCATGGAAGCTGTTGCACCTTTGTAGTTGAAGAACTCCTTTGTATCAGTTGTGGGTTGAGGTTGCACCATTGTGGTTGGATTAGGGTCTTGACCTTTCGAGGGATCCTTGCTGGTTAGTGTGGCTTGTGCTCTGCCAGCCATTATTGGTAATCTGGTTCTAGGTATGTAACGGCCCAGTTTTCTATTTCGGTTTCCTAGGTGTTTTCGGGACATTATGCGGATGTTCGGATGGGCCGTTAGAGCTATTTTAACCCTTAGGGGTATTTTGGTCTTTTTGCCCCCGGTCAGGGTTTTGTGGATTTTCAGGATTCCAGGGTCACTCCTGCCCTTGTCGAGGCTTGATTGTTGTTGGTTGCAGGACCCAAGAAGTTCGGGCTAGTTGGTTGGAAGTTTGGAGGTGATTTGGTAATTAACAAAATTATTGTTAATTTAAGTGCTTCCATTGGGATTTGAACCCTTGCCCTTGATGGTGATTTGGGAGCTTGGTTTAAATGAGTTTTTATAAGGAGAAAAGGTTGCTTCAGCCGGGACTCGAAGGAGGAAGCCCGGGGAAGAGATTTAGGTCACCAAAACCTATTTAAATTAGGAAAAGGAAAGAAAATCAAGAAAATCTCATTCCCCTTGTTTTACCTCTCTCTCTATCTCTCTCTCTCTCTCCTTGCCGACCTCACCAAGAAACCCAGCCGAGCCGCGCCGAGCCACCAGCCCCAGTAGCAGCCCCTGCCTGCCATCAGCCTTGCGCCCAACCATCAGCCCAGTCGCCCAGCCATCAGTCCTATCGCCCCCGGCCAGCGGCCCGGACGCTGTCGCGGCGGCGGCACTCGCCGCCGACGCCAGACGCCTCAAAGAATAAGGCCGCGCCGCCGTCGCCAGCGCCGCGCCCGCGTCGAGCATCTCTGTCTGCCGCTTACGCCGCACACCCAGCCCGACGCGCTGCCGCACGACCGTGTCACCAGCGCCCGTCCGCTCGCACATCCCACTGCGGCGCCCGCGCGTGCCCAGCGGCGCCCGGCCAGCGCCCGCTCTGCCGCTCCCCAGTGCGAGTTCTACGCTTCGCCCACTTGCCGCCGAGACCTTGTACCTTCTCGGTTGGTAATTCCTGAGCCTCCACTCTTTTGGACCCTAAGTTGATTGGCTGTTGTTATTTAATTAGGATATTTTTATTAAATACTTAGGTTGCTCGGGTTCACTTAGAAGTTCGGGAGTCGCTTGGTTGGCTTTTGGTAGTTATTTTCTGCTTGTTTCCAAGTAAGGATTTCTTACCCTGGTTGTGTGGACCCTACGACATTATCATGATGTGCTTTGTATGTTTGTTGACTGTTATGTGCTTGATAGTGATAGGACAGCTATGTTTGATCTCTTGCTAGCATGTTTGCCTGATTGTACATGTTAGTGCCATGCTAGGTTTGTTCTTCCAGCATGCTTATGATTCCTGCTTTAAGTTCGTAGTATCATGCTAGGTTATGTGTGATTGATGTTGATATGTATGTTTAGCCAGGAATCAGATATTTTGTACTCCTAGCTAGTATAGTAGGGTTTGTCATCATCCAGAGGCTAAGAGCGGACATAACGTACTTTGTCCCCACCGGTCGGGTGTAGAGCGAAGGATAACGTACATTGCTTCTCCCCGACAGCCGATGTGGATTTAGCTACCACATCGGCATAAGCCTAGTTTGTAGCCTGCTAGAGCGGAACCCTGCCAACGGTGCAAGCCTGCCTTGGCCGGTTCTTAGCCAGTGTCGATGGTACAGTGCATGCAGATGAGTGTCGAGGGCCTCGCACTCATCGTGTTCGATGACACCGTTTACGAGTCTTTAGGCATGCGTGCACTGCCCGCGTAATTTGTACTTAGGCCCCCACATTTACGCCGGTTGCAAAGAAGATGCGGTGTCTTGCGCACACCTGCGGTTAGTCGCCGTAAGGAGAGCTCCCGGGCTAATGTTAGTGAGTACACCAAAGGTAATGTTCCCCGATTTCCTATTCCGCTTTTCGAGGTGCCTTCGGTCAAGATTCGGTTGTTTGGTTGGGTTTTAGAGCCGTTTGGACCCTTGGGGGTATTTTGGTCTTTTGGCTCTTCGGGCAGGATTTGTGGTCTTCAGGGCTTCGAGGTAGCTCCTGCCTTTGTCGAGGCTTGTTTGTTGGTGGCTGCGAGTCCCGTAGTGTTTGGGCTAGTCGGTTGGATGCTCAGTTGTGGTTTGGGCTTTGGCAAAGTGATGGTTGGTTGTGAGATGCTTTTGGGATTCGAGCCCGAGCCCTTGTGTTGCTTTGGGAGTTGGATTTAAGTGAGTTTGATTGATTGGAAAAGATTGCTTCGGTCGGGTCTTGAAGGAGGAAGCCGGGAAATGTTGCTCGCCACACGCGCGCCGATCGCCGTGTCACACGCATTCATTAAATCTGTCTGTCGTCGTCGCGCGCCGCGCCGCTTGCCTGCCGCTGCGCTGTCGTCGCGCGCAGCCAGCGCCCAGCCATTGCCATGCCATTGCTCGTCCAGGCCTGCAGCCAGCCGCACCAGCCCGCCCATCGCCGCCAAAGAAGAAATCGTCTTTGTCTGCCGTCCGCGTGTCGATCATGCCGCGTGAGTTGCTCCCGAGCCGAGTTCTATTTATTTTATTATATTTAGGCCTATGGATTGTGATTATTATTATGTTTGTTAGGTTCTCGTTAGCTAGCTCGGGTTCGATCGCAACTTAGGATTTTGTGTGTAGTTGCCTCCCGACCAGGTAAGGATTTCTTACCGGAGTTGTGTGGGCCCTGCGATATTTTAAGTGATTGCTGTTTGTATGCCTGTTTATGATTATCAGCATGTTTAGTGTTAGCTGCTCTGTTCTGAATTCCTGACTGGCATGATTTCTTATGTTGTTTCTCATGTTAGTCCATGCTAGGTTGTTCCGTTCTGGCGTGCTCATATCTGTTCTTACTTCGTAGTACCATGCTAGGTTCGTTGTATCCGTTGAGCACGTTTTGGATTGTATCGGATTGTATGTTATTGATATGATAGGTTAGAGTGTAGGTAGGTAGCATCATCTGGGCCGGATGCATAAAGTATCTTGCATCCATGGCAGGGGCGTACGAGGTAGTACTCCGTCCCTGGACTCCGTGAGGGTTTAGCTAACCCGACCGGTAGGCCCTGCAATCTTGGGTGAGGGTGGTAGTCTGCGCGATGCCCCAACGGTCGGGATGATGACTTGGCATTTCCTCGTCTCCGACAGTCGGCACGTCCTCAGCGTGTTCGGCCGTAGCCCTTGATTGCCACCTGTTAGGGCAAGGACGACTTCCTGGTGTAAGCCTACCACGACCGATTCCTTAGCCTCAGGTGCGGTGGTTCAGGCTGACATAGTTCACGTGTCCAGGTCTCACACCCGTATGTCATGGACACCGATCCAAAGATTTAGTTAGGCATGGTGACTGGACCTGGGTAGCTTGCCACTAGACCCGGTGACCCCTAGAGTTGCAGTAGCATGCAGTGCGCGCTTACGCTCATTACAGCGCCGACTGGAGAGCTCCTCGGGATTGTGAGCCAGTGCACCTTTCTTATCGACAGTAGACAGGCTGAGGCCGAGACTTGTTTCTCGTATAGGGCGTATTGTGTGGTGTGGATTTTCTGGACTAAGACCCTGAGTTGGCATCCGAGGTCCAAGTGTGGACTTAAGCTATGTGCTTTATTCTGTGTTTATATTCATAGCTTGCATGTCTTTTAGCTAGATGACCATGTATATCGTATTGTACCCCGGTTGGGGATTCTTACTGAGTAATTCGTTACTCACCCTTATTTTGTGGTTTTCCACAGGTAACCAGGGTGCGAGACAGGATGGCTGAAGGAGGAGCTGTGATCATGGGAACCTGCTGTTGTCTCTGATTTTTTTATTATGACTCTTTGCCTTTTTTTATTTCCCCTGAATGCATGTAGTCGGGCACGGAGCCCTATGAAGTTTTCTCAATGTTTTTGTGGATTCCAACATTGTTGTATCTGAGAAGGTTTTGAATGATTTTAATAAATCTCTGATCAGAGTAAACTTTTGGAAATGTATTTGTCTCGAAACAGGTGCTTGGAGACAGGGACGAGTTTCATGAAAATCTGTATTGATTTACTGTTTGAATCTTTGAATGTTTTAATTTTAATTGGAATTCGAAATCATATTTGTATATTGTCCTTACTTTGAATGCATGCATTGGGGTAAAGGCCCATTTAGAGCCCCTTTTGGGTCGGGTCTTTACAGCCTCGTTTGAGTGAGTTGGCACAGAGGTGTCGTGGCATTGGTTGGTTAGCCGTTGAGCTGTTTTCCTCAAGGTGTTGTGCCGCAGAGAGCTGCGTGATGGTTTAGCCCTTGCAGCCCGAGTTTTCCTTGAGAGGAATGTTGGTTGTTCCTTGCCTGGCAGTGTTTTCTTAGGCCAGTTGCTGGTAGGTTTGCGTTCGGCCGATGAGGAGTTCTAGTTTGTTGGTTTGGCCGAGTGGAGCCTGTGCTTGGCCCTTGTCTTTTAGAGGTGGCCGTAGCTGAAGTTTCAACTGGTGTGAGAGTTGTTAGCCGTCTGGTGTACCTGGATGGTGCCCCTTGCCTTTGGTTCGGCGATTTCTCCTTAAGATGGTTGCTTAAGTGTTGTGGTCGCGTTCTAGTTGGAGAAGTTTGCCTTTTGGATCAGTCGCCCGTTGGAGGTTCGATTGTTTCTCGTTAATGTTGTAGGCTAGATTTGAGGTTCGCTGATCTCTGTGAAGTAAGAGTAGGCCGTTTGGTTTTCTGGAACCTGGGAGGTTAAGTTGTTTGGCCAGCTTGTGTAGGGTTGAGGCTGTTTGTTAACAGCTGTGAGCTTCCGGAGGAGTTTGCCAGTGTGTGGTGTAGAGTTTTAGAGCTTGTGGCTAGTCCTCGAGTTTGCTGTGAGTAGCACCGTTTGAGAGTCGGTGCGAGTTGAGGATGTGGTTTTCCATCTATTTCCCTTCGGAGTTCAGTGTATGCCCAGTCTGGATGGCATTGTGGCTTTGAGTTTTGAGAACCCAAGAGGGTTTGGTTTTCGAAGAAGGTTAGTGTTGTTTTAGCCGAGAAGTTCAGTTGGTTTGGATTCAGTGGAGTTTTCCTGGAGCTGTTTCGTCTTCGGACTTTCGAGGACGAAAGTCTTAAAAGGAGGTAGTATTGTAATGACCCGCTTTTCTATTCCGCTTTTGAGGTGCCTTCGGGTCAAGATTCGGTTGTTTGGTTGGGTTTTAGAGCTGTTTTGACCCTTGGGGGTATTTTGGTCTTTTGGCTCCCCGGGCAGGATTTGTGGATTTTCAGGGCTTCGAGGTAGCTCCTGCCTTTGTCGAGGCTTGTTTATTGTTGGCTGCGAGTCCCGAGGTGTTTGGGCTAGTCGGTTGGAAGCTCGGTTGTGGTTTGGGCTTTGGCAAAGTGATGGTTGGTTGAGTGCTCCCTTTGGGATTCGAGCCCGGGCCCTTATTGTTGATTTGGCAGATGGATTTAAGTGAGTTTTATTTATTGGAAAAGATTGCTTTGGCCAGGTCTCGAAGGAGGAAGACGGGAAATGGGATTTTAAGGATTTTGAGGTTTTAAAAAGTGGATAAGGATGGAAATTAGGGAAAAATCCCATTTTCCCTTTTATTTCTTTTTCAAATTCCATTTTCCCTTTTCTTTTTTTAAACTCCCCATTTTCTCTCTCTCTCTTTGTCTCTCTCTCTCTCTCTCCCCGAGCACCCCAGCCTAGCCCGAGCCACGCCCGAGCCCGAGCCCTGCTCGCCCAGGTCGCAACCCCGAGCCCAGCCCAGCCGCATCACCCAGCCCAAGTTGCCCCTGCTCAGGTCTCGTCACGCAGCCCTCGCCAGGCACTCCCGTCCGCATCCGCGTTGCCCAGTGCGCGCAGTCGTGCGAGCGCGCCGCGATCTTTGCGTCGCCCGACCCGCCAAGATCTGCGGCCGTCCGTGCAGCGCCCGCGCCTGCCTCGTGCGGTCGCGCGCCGTAGCCGCGCCGCCGCCTCGCCCGCGCGCGCGTCCTCAGAGCTCGCCGAGCTCACGCCCGTGCGCCGTTCCCTGTGCCGAGCTGCGCAGCGCGCCGTCGCCCAGCCGAACTCGCGCTCGCGCCCGCGTGCTCCTGTGTCGCCCATGCTCCCGTCTACGCGCAGCCAGCGCCCAGCCCTGCGCCCATCTGCGCCCAGCTGCTGCCTCGCCCGTGCAGCCGGCTCGTTGGCTTGTCAGGCGCGCCTCGTGAGTTGTTCCTGAGCCTAGCCCTGTTTATTTTATTGTATTTAGGCCTATTTTTATGATTATTGATGTGTTGTTTGGCTCGCTATAGGTTGCTCGGGTTCGATCGCAGTTAGTTTTATTGTGTGTTGTTGCCTTCCGACCAGGTAAGGATTTCTTACCGGAGTTGTGTGGGCCCCCCGATATTTTCATGATATGCCTTGTATGTTTGCTGACTGTTATGAGCATGTTAGAGATAGAGCAGCTTTGATTGATTTCTTGCTAGCATGTTTTCCTGATTTTACATGTTAGTGCCATGCTAGGTTTGTTCTGCCAGCATGCTTATGATTCATGCTTAAGTTAGTAGTATCATGCTAGGTAAATGTGATTGATGTTGGTCATTGCTTGCTAGCCATGAATCATTTTACTCTGTACTCTTAGATAGAGTTGTAGGGTTTGTCATCATCCAGAGGCTGAGAGCGGACACAACGTACTTTGTCCCCACCGGTCGGGAGTAAAGCGAAGCATAACGTACATTGCTTCAGGGGTTGAGAGCGAACATAAAGTACTTTGTCCCCACTGGTCGGAAATAGAGCAAAGCATAACGTACATTTCTTTTTCTCCCCCCTCCCAGTATCCAATGAGAATTAGCTACCTCATTGGCGTATGCCTAGTTTGTAGCCTGCTAGAGCAGAACCCTGCCATCGGTGTAAGCCTGCCCTGGCCGGTTCTTAGCTTCAGGTCGGTGGATCATGCTGCACAGATGAGTGCCGAGGGCCTCGCACTACTGTGATCAGTGACACCGCTTCCGAGTCAAAGGCATGCGTACCTGGCCCGCGTAGTTTATCCTTGGGCCCCCACATTTACGCCGGTTGCAGCAGCATGCGGTGTAAAGACCCGACACGAATGGGGTTCTAAAGTAGGCCTTTACCTCAATGCATGCAAATGGAAATACATAAAATGACCCAACCAGGGGTCGGATTGAAAAACTATTCAAACCTAAGAGTGGAAAACATTAAAACAAACTTAACATTCATTTACAAAACAGTGACTAATCAGTACTTTTCTTAAAACATAAAAATAGTACAAAACATAAGTTTTCCCTACAGACCAAAATCCATGTACATGTTGAATTCAAATAAAACAAAGTAAGACACGACAGAGTGTCAGCAGCATCCATGATCTCCCAGCCACCTCCGCTAGCCTCCTCGGTGCTGTTCCAAGTTACCTGTGGAAAAACCACAAAATAAGGGTGAGTAACGAATTACTCAGTAAGAATCCCCAACCGGGGTACGATACGATGCAATCAATCATCTAGCAACCTAGTACACATGCAAACAGTTATCAGCACGGATCTTAGCTCAACGAGCTTATAAGGCAAATCCAGAGTCTTCGAAATTCTCCTACTTCCGGCCTAATGATTGGTTCTCATAACCAATCCTGGGACATCACCGAGGTCTCTTTCACTCGGTGCATTGATCAGCTCAAAAACCGATCCCAAGGATGTCCTCAAGGGCCTCTTGCCCTTGCTGCAAATCTGGACTTACGGGAGAGTACCCGAAGTCTGGCTCTAAACTGGAAGGAATGGTGTACTCACGACATTAGCCCGGGGGAGCTCTCCGAACCGGCAACTAACACGTGTGCGCGCACACCGCATGCTGCTGCAACCGGCGTAAATGTGGGGGCCTAAGGACAAACTACGCGGGCTAGGTATGCATGCCTAAGACTCGGAAGCGGTGTCATGATCACAGTAGCGCAAGGCCCTCGGCGCTCATCTGTGCAGCCTGAACCACCGACCTGAAGCTAAGAACCGGCCAAGGTAGGCTTACACCGTTGGCAGGGTTCCGCTCTAGCAAGCTACAAACTAGGCTTATGCCGATGTGGGTAGCTAAATCCACATCGGCGGTCGTGGGGGGAAGCAATGTACGTTTTGCTGCGCGCACTTTACTCCCGACCATGGGGACAATGTACATTATGTCCACTCTCAGCCTCTGGATGATGACAAACCCTACTTTACTAACTAAGAGTACGGAATGAAAGATTCCTGGCTAACATACATAATAGACATCAATCATACATATCCTAGCAGGGTACTATGAACTTAAAGCAGGAATCTCGAGCATGCTGGAAGAACAAACCTAGCATGGCACTAACATGTACAAACAACAAAACATGCTAGCAAGAATTCAATTACAAGCTGTCCTATCCACTAACATGCTCATAATAGTAACAGGCATACAAGTCACAATCACGAAAGCATCGCAGGGTCCACACAACCCCGATAAGGAATCCTTACCTGGAAACAAGCAGAGAATAATAACTATCACGACCAACAAACAACCTTTGAGCCTCAATCGAATCCCGAACAACCTAAGCATTTCAATAAAACACCCAATTTAATTACAAATCAGCAGCCAATCAACTCAGGACCCAAAGAAGGAAAAGGCTCGGGAATTACCAATCGAGAAAACAAACGGCTCGACCAAACCAATCGAAGCCGGGCAAGTCGTCCATCGCAAGAAAGGGGGCCGGCCGGGCGCTACTGCTCTCAGCGGGGTAGGCTCGCGCGCAGGCCGGGCGCTGGGGCGTGGAGCCGTCTTGCGAGCGAGCTCTGAGGTTGCAGGGCGCTTGGCGCGCGAGCTCGGCGAGCAAAGCGCGAGGGGCTACAGAACGCAAGGCGCTCGGCGGTGCCGGCGGCGGCGCTCTGAGGGCGCTTCGGGACGCTCGGCGCGGCGCGCAGCTCTGGTGGGACGACCTAGTGCGCGGGGCGGCTGGCGCCGGCGTGGCCTCGACACGATCTGGTGGGCGGGGTGGGCGACGTTGGCACGGGGGTGGCTCGGCGTGGTGCGGCTGGTTAGGCGAGCTGGGGCGAGCAGGGGGGCTCGGGGCTGGCTAGGGGTCGGGTGAGGGAGAGAGAGAGAGAGAGAGAGAAAATGAAAATTAAAACAAATGGGGAAATTTGGGGATTTTCTTTTATTTATTTAATCCATACTTATCCCATTTTAAATGCATTAAAATCCATTAAAATAAATCCCTAAAAAAATCCCATTTTGGCTTCCTCTTCGAGACCCGGCTGAAGCGATCTTTTCCAATAATGAAACTCACTTAATAAATCACAAAGGCAAAGTTTCGAATCCCAAATCTTGACTGGGGAGCAAAAAGACCAAAATACCCCTAAGGGTTAAAATGCTCTAACGGCCAAACCGATTGCCCTAATACTGAACCGAGAGTACCTGGAAAGCCGGAATGGAAATCTGGGCCGTTACAATATGTAACGACCCGACCCGGAAGGGTTCTAACTAGGCCGTTACCTCAATGCATGCATTACAAATCTACAGAAAATTTGCAAGAGGGTGTTCGGATTCTAAGTAAAAACTAAAACATAAATCATCCATTTAAAAATCAACATCAATTCCTGGAACCTGTCCCTGTTTCCAAGCACCTGTTCCAAGACTAATACAATTACAAAACTTACTCTGATCAGAGATTTATTTAAAACATACAAGCTTTACAACAATGCTAGAATCCGGAAATACATTCAGTCATCTAGTACCAAAGCATGCAAGCAAACAGCTACCAACACAGATCATGGCTCAACGAGCTCATAAAACAAGATCTGGAGTCATCGGAAGTCTCCAACTCCCGACCTAAAGGGATTGGATACACTGACCAATCCTGGACATCACCGAGGTATCTGTCACTCGGGGGGGGAATACACTAATCCCTAGAATGTCCTCAAGGGCCTTCTTGCCCTTGCACTAAACTGGACTTACGGGAGAGTACCCGAAGTCAGGCTCTAACGGAAGGAATGGTGTACTCACGAAATTAGCCCGGGGGAGCTCTCCGAACTGGCAACTAATGCGTGTGCGCGCACACCGCATGCTCTCTGCAATCGGCGTAAATGCGGGGGCCTAAGTGAAAACTACGCGGGCTAGGTGCACATGCCTATGACTCGGAAGCGGTGTCACTGATCATAGTAGCGCGAGGCGCTCGGCCCTCATCTGTGCAGCTTGATCCACCGACCTGAAGCTAAGAACCGGCCAAGGTAGGCTTACACCGTTGACAGGGTTCCGCTCTAGTAGGCTACACACTAGGCTATGCCGAAGTGGGTAGCTAATTCCACAATCGGCGGGTCGGGGGGGGGGGGGTAGCAAGATACGTTATGCTTCGCACACTTTACTCCCGACCTGAGCTAAATCCACCTTGGCGACCGGGGGGGGGGGGTAGCAAGATACGTTATGCTTCGCACACTTTACTCCCGATCAGTGGGGACAAAGTACGTTATGTCCGCTCAGCCTCTGGATGATGACAAACCCTACAACTCTATCTAAGAGTACAGAGCAAAAAGAAATGATTCCTGGCTAGCAAACAAAGACCGACATCAATCACACTAACCTAGCATGATACTACGAGCTTAAGCAGGAATCATAAGCATGATGGTAGAACAAACCTAGCATGGCATTAACATGTAAAATCAGGCAAACATGCTAGCAAGAAATCAATCAAAGCTGCTCTATTATTATCATGCTCATAACAATCAGCAAACAGGCAAGGCATATCATGAAAAATATCGCAGGGCCCACACAACTCCGATAAGAAATCCTTACCTGGTCGGAAGGGAACAACACACAATAAAATTAACTGCGATCGAACCCGAGCAACCTATAACGAGCCAAACAAACACATCAATAATCATAAAATAGGCCTAAATACAATAAAATAAACAGGGCTCGGCTCGATAGCAACTCACGAGGCGCGGCTGACACGTGAACGAGCCGGCTGCACGGGCTAGACAGCCAAAGGGGCTAGCTGGGCGCGCTGGGGCCGCAGGGGGCTTGCTTGGGCGCTGGGCTGCGCGCGGGCGGCACAGAAGTGCGCAGGCACGGGCGTTTGCTCGGCTGGGCGACAGCGAGCGGCGCGGCTCGACACAGGGGACGGCGCGCGGGCGCTAGCGACACGACGCAACGGGCTACAGGACGCGCGATTTGGTCGACACGGCCGACGCGAGGGCTGGGCGGCCTTACACTGTGCGACGCGGCTCGAGGCTGGGCGACGCGGGCCTGTGCGAGGGCTGCTCGGGCTACACGGCACAGTGCAGGGCAACACGAGCTAGGCGGCCAGGAGCTGGGGCTGGAGATGGCACGACCTGGGAAGGGCAGGGTGAGGCTGGGCGAGGCTCGACTGAGAAGAAGGGGCAGCCGCCGGGTTGGTGGGTTAGGCGACCAAAGGGCCGCTTCGGGCCGGGCTGGGGCCTGGGAGAGAGAGAGAGAGAGAGAGAGAGAGAGAGAGAGAGAGAGAGAGAGAGAGAGAGAGAGAGAGAGAGAGAGAGAGAGAGAGAGAGAAAAGAGATTTGGGAAAAAAAAATAAAAGAAAAATGGGAATTTAGAAAATAAAAGGAAAAATAAAAGAAAAATGGGAAAAAGGGAATAAATGGGATTTTTATCCAAAATCCATCCTTATCCACTTAAAACCTTAAAATCCCATTTCCCGGCTTCCTCTTTCGAGACCCGACGGAAGCAATATTTTCCAATCAACAAATCTCACTTAAATCCAACTCCCAAAGTAACACTAAGGGACCGGGCTCGAATCCCAAAGGAAGCACACAACCAACCATCACTTAGCCCAAGCCCAAACCACAACCGAGCATCCAACCGACTAGCCCAAACACCTCGGGACTCGCAGCCAACAACAAACAAGCCTCGACAATGGCAGGAGCTACCTCGAAGCCGTGAAAACCACAAATCCTGCCCAGAGAGCCAAAAGACCAAAATACCCCCAAGGGTCAAAACCGCTCTAATGACCCAACCAACAACCGAATCTTGACCCGAAGGCACCTCGAAAACTGGAATAGGAAACTGGGCTGTTACAATACTCCCTCCTTTTAAGACTTTCGTCCTCGAAAGTCCTAAGACGAAATACACTCGGGAAAACTCCACCGATCCAAATGCAACCGAACCTCTCGGCCAACAACACCAACCTTCTTCGAAAACCAAACCCTCTTGGGTTCTCAAAACTCAAGGCCACAATGCCATCCAGACTGCCACAAACTACAACCAAGACTGGCATACCCTGAACTCCAAGGGAATAGACGGCAAACCACATCCTCAACTCGCACCAACTCTCAAACGGTGCTACTCTCAGCAAACTCGAGGACGGGCCACAAGCTTTGAAACTCAACGCCACGCTCTGGCAAAACTCCTCTGGGAGCTCACAGCTGTTAACAAACAGCCTCAACCCAACAACAAATTGGCCAAACAACTGAACCTTCCAGGTTCCAGAAATCAAACGGCCAACAACACTCACACCAGCTGAAACTTCAACTACGGCCACCTCTAAAAGACAAGGGCCAGGCATAGGCTCCACTCGGCCAAACCAACAAACTAGAACTCCTCATCAGCCGAACGCAAACCTTTCGGAGCAAACCTACAAGCAACTGGCCAAAGAAAATACTGCCAGGCTAGGAACAACAAACAAAATTCCTCTCAAGGAAAACTCGCACTGCAAGGACTAAACCATCACGCAGCTCTCTGCGGCACAACACCTTGAGGAAAACAGCTCAACGGCTTTACCAACCAAAGCCATGGCACCTCCGTGCCGACTCACTCAAACGAGGCTCTGCTACGCCAACTGCGAACGCACAACAACTAGGAGCAAAGCCCGAGAAGGGCTCTCGGGCTTTGCTCAGCAGAACTCAAACCAAGCTCATAACGAGCAACTCTCGCCTCCAAGCTACTACTCAACTATAAAAATCCAACTGGCTACTCAAAGGACTTCTCCTTTAAGCTTAAGCCTAACTCAACTTCCAACCAGAAGCTCCACTCCCGAAACCTCACAAGGAAAACGGATAACGACAACCTCAAAGCTTACGAATCTTGAGCCATACGAATCTGCAAGACTACCTCAGGAGTTAACACTCGAGGCTGACATCTAGGGAGCAACTCAACCACCACAGAGACTAGGGGGAAGGGAAATCTTCAATTCCCAAAGAACCAACAACTTGCCAGAAACAACTCTTACTGGCTGGCCACCGCCCTTGCGGGGACAAACAACTTTTTCTTGCTAACAACACAAATCAGGGACCCTCTCGCTGGGCTGACCACTGCGCTACTCTGATCAACTACACAACTCAGGAGCTAAGCTGACTCCTGCTAAACGGGAAACGATTTCCCAGCAAGCAAACTCTGAAGGGCAGCAAACATTCACACAAGCTCGCTGACTTGCTCAAACCCAAGGCAACAGCAACCAACTCTCTTGGAAGCAACACCCAAGGGAAAACTCAACCAATCGGATCACTAATCCGGAACTAACAACACTTACTCAACTTCCGAGGGAGGGGTCAACTCCCAAAACTTCCTGACTAGGAATAAGACCTCAAGGCAACGCCCTCCAGCTAGAACCGAACTAGCTCTCGAAACAACAAGAGGACCAAACCTTTGCCCAACACTCACAAGAGGCTAAACAACCCTTACTGCAGCCTCTATAACACCATCCAAGAGTCCACCTAACTGGACAAATAACTGCTTTCAAGCAGCCAACAAACGTTTCCTTCTAGCTAGCACCTCTACCATCAACTCATGGCTACGGGAGAAATCTGGCAACTCCCAGAAGGAACGGCTCTTACAAGCAGACAATCGAAGGACAGAGAGCTCCACATACGCTCACTGTCTTGCTCCACTAGAGCAACAACATCTAAATCTCACGGGGCAACAACAGGGGTCCATCTCAGACTGAACCTCCAAATGCCAAACGGGGCAACTCAACATCCTGGAAACAGGAAAAACAACCAATAGGGCACTAACCACTCGCCCCACGAGCAAAACTAATTTCTAGCAGCTCCAATCCACACCTTGGTCAACAACAAGCATCAACTTGGCACCGCACAGGAACCAATCTGGACTCTGCTCCAAACAAACACTAGCTTGCTAGTCTACCAAGACTGCTAGCAACTCAACCGAGGCTACAAACTACACGCCTCCAAGCTAGCCAACTGAAACTCACTAGCTGGGCCTGACTGAGCTCTGGAGAGGCTCTCCACGACCTAGGGTTCTTCGGCAACCCTCGACACACACTGACGACAAACGAGCTAACAGCCAACTGCCTGAACAGGCACAACTCTCCCCAACATCTCAACCATGCTAGCTAACTCCAACTCCTTGGGAACCAAGAGGACCCGAAACGCTACCGAACGCGTCGTCCTCCTACTCAAACATCAACCACAACAAGGCTTCGACCCAAGGAAAGGATCCAAACAACTCTCTTAGCCAAGGCGATCAGAAACTGCGCGGCTTTGCTACCAGCGCACTTGTTCAGTTTCCAACTGAACTCCAACCGAAGGAACACAAAAAGTTCCTTCTCCACACGATGCTAAAAGCTGAGGCAACCTTGCTCTACCAAGGCATAACCATGCCACACCGAACTTACTTTATACCAAGCCTCTACCAAGGGTGCTTACCCATAAGGCATCCAAATCCTCTCGCAAGGCATCAGCTCATCTCGCCTCAAAAGCATCCAACTCGCCTCATGGCATCCAACTCGCCTCATAGGCATCCAGCTCATCACATGAGCATCCAACTCATGGTCCCTCTGCTGGACCAAACTCGCATCTACGATGCTCAACTCTCCTCAAATCTAGGCACTCGAAGGTAGTTGACCGCACTACCAACCACAAGGAAACTCTTGGCCTTAACACTAGCGCGAGACTCACGCGCACCAACACTTACCAACCGCCAACCTGCTGACTTACTCAACCCCCAGAAACACTGGGAAGAGGCTCTGGCTCCTCTCGAGAATCCTTTCACTTGTAGTCCATCGACTACCACTGAACTAGCCCTCTGGCACGACCTAAACAGGTGCAACTGCCATAAACGGATCCAAGGCTAAAAGAGTGCGCTGAACTCCGAACGGCATAGAACCATCTGCTATGCCCAAGCCAAACTCAAGCCTGAACCAGACTTAGTGCCAAAGTGGCACACCAACCAATGCACCTCAAGTGCTACTACTGTAACGACCCGACCCGAAAGGGGTTCTAAAATAGGCCGTTACCTCAATGCATGCATTCAAATCTACAGAAAATTTGCAATATGGTGTTCGGATTCTAAGCAAAAACTAAAACATAAAACATCCATTTAAAAATTCAACATAAAATTCCTGAAACCTGTCCCTGTTTCCAAGAACCTGTTCCAAGACAAATACATTTACAAAACTCACTCTGATCAGAGATTTAGTTAAAACATACAAGCTTTGCAATAGTTACAACACTACTAGAATCCGGAAATACATTCAGAAAACACCCTAGGGCTCCGTGCCCAACTACATGCATTCAGAGGACATTTAAAACATAAACCTAAACAATACTCAGAGTTGAACAACAGGTTTCCATGATCACAACTCCTCCTCCAGCCATCCTGTCTCGCACCATGGTTACCTGTGGAAAAACCACAGAAATAAGGGTGAGTAACGAATTACTCAGTAAGAATCCCCAACCGGGGTACAATACGAAAACATCTCATTTAGCACACCGACATGCAACCATACAATGACTTAGAGCAAAACGGTAGGTGTAGGCTATGTGCTAACACTAGAGCTAGCCTATCAAGGGCTTTCAACTACAGCCTATCCTAGGTTCTACACCTGGATACCCATCGGGGGCTTACACAACCTAGGATACAATGACACAATGATGCCCATCGGGGACTTACACACAAGGATGCCCCTCGGGGTCTTACACAACCTAGGATACAATGACACAATGATGCCCATCGGGGACTTACACACAAGGATGCCCCTCGGGGTCTTACCCATACGGATGCCCATCGGGGTCTTACACCTCAATCAATGATGCCCATCGGGGTCTTACACATACGGATGCCCATCGGGGTCTTACACCTCTAAACAATGATGCCCATCGGGGTCTTACACATACGGATGCCCATCGGGGTCTTATACCTCTAGCTATCAATGCTGCCCAACATGGTCTTACACATGCGGATGCCCATTGGGGTCTTACACCTCTAGCTATCAATGCTGCCCAACGGGGTCTTACACATCTAGGATGCCCATCGGGGTCTTACACCAGCTAAACAATGATGCCCATCGGGGTCTTACACATACGGATGCCCATCGGGGTCTTACACCTCTACCTATCAATGCTGCCCAACCGGGTCTTACACATACGGAAGCCCATCAGGGTCTTACACCTCTAGCTATCAATGCTGCCCAACGGGGTCTTATACATCTAGGATGCCCATCGGGGTCTTACACCAGCTAAACAATGATGCCCATCGGGGTCTTACACATATGGATGCCCATCGGGGTCTTACACCTCTAGCTATCAATGCTGCCCAACGGGGTCTTACACATCTAGGATGCCCATCGGGGTCTTACTCCAGCTAGGATCACTGAGATGCCTATCGGGGTCTTACACTCTTAAGCAGCCTCATGATGCCCATCGGGGGCTTACACACAAGGGAACAATGCAGTGCCCATCGGGGACTTACCTACATTATGTATCACCTGCCTAGCACCAACATGGAACTATCAGAATATAACAGGAACAAGAATATGCCAAGATAAAAAGACCCTAGCATGTAACTAATATAACAGAAACACCAGTACAACACAAACCTGGAAGCAAGATAAAACATGTAACCTATCCACTAGAATTTCATACGATCACAAGATATGGCATACTATCAATTATTCGCAGGGTCCACACAACCTCGATAAGAAACCCTTACCTGGCCGGAAGGCAACAACACACAAGAAACCTAAGCTGCGATCAAACACGAGCAACCTAAAGCGAACGAGGCGCGGGGCGACACGCGCAAACGAGCCGGCCACGACGCAAGGCAGCTTGCATCAAGGCGCGAGGCGCGAGATGGGCGCAGGGGCTGGGCGATGGGGCGCGCAGACACGGGCGCTGGGGCGCTGAGCTGCGCGCTAGGGCACGGCTAGGCGAGCAGGGCGCTAAGGGGCGGACGCGAATGCGCGGGCAAGCTGTAGGGAGGCGAGGGCGCGAGCTCGGCTGGGCGAGGGCGTGCGGCACGGCTCGCCACAGGGACGGCGCGCGGGCGCGACGCGAAGCAACGGCTACAAGACGCTCGATCTGGCACGACGAGCTACAGGGGACGCTCGATCTGGCACGAGGCGGCTCGGATCTGGGCGGCAAGGGCGCGGATGGGAAAGGCGGCATTCTTGCGCCGGTGAAGCGACGCGACTTGGCTGGGCGGGCTCGGGCTGGCGACGCGACCTGGCTGGCGAGCTGTAAAGACCCGACCCAAAAGGGGCTCTAAATGGGCCTTTACCCCAATGCATGTAGTGAAAAATAAAAGACATTATGAAAATACATTTCGGATCCCAAGTAAAAACGAAACATTCAACAACCAAAACATACATTTCTAAAAGCATACTCGACGATCGAGATTTATTTAAACCATTAAAACAATCCACAAGTACAAATATGCTGGAATCCATAAAACGTAAGAAAACATCCCGGGGCTCTGTGCCTGTCTACATGCATTCGGGGAAATAACAAAAGTCAAGAGTCATGATAAATAAAATAGAATAATCGAGAGATGACAAAGCGATTCCATGATCACGGCCTCCTTCACCATCCTGCCTCCCGCTTGATTACACATGGAAAACCACGAGAATAAGGGTGAGTAACGAATTACCAGTAAGAATCCCCAACCGGGTACAATACGATATACATGATCATCTAGAAGAATGTATGCAAGCTATGAGTACAAACACGAGCGGAGCACATAGCTAAGTCCACACTTGGACCTCGGATGCCATCTCGGGGTCTTAGTCCGGAAATACCACAACACACTAAGCGCGCTATACGGGAACAAGTCCTGGCCTCGGCTCGGCTTCATCTCTGCCGATCACGAAAGGTGCACTCGCTCAAGATCCCGAGGAGCTCTCGATCGGCGCTGTAATGAGCGTAAGCGCGCACCGCATGCTCTGCAAACTCTCGGGGTGCCGGGTCTAGTGGCAAGCCGCCCGAGTTCGATCACCATGCCTAACTAAATCTCTGGATCGGTGTCACCGACATAGGGGTGTGAGACACGGACACGTGAACTATGTCGGCTGAACCACCGCACTTTGAGGCTAAGGAGCGGTCGTGGTAGGCTTACACCGAAAGCGGTCCTTGCCCTAACAGTGGCAATCAAGGGCTACGGCCGAACACGCCGAGGACGTGCCGATCGCCGGGGGCGAGGCAATGCCAAGTCATCATCCCGCCGTTGGGGCATTTAACGATCTGCCACCCTCACTCAAGATTGCGGGGCCTACCGGTTGGGATAGCTAATCCCTCACGGGGTCCAAGGACGGAGAATCTGTCTCGAACGTCCTTGCCATAGATGCAAGATACTTTATGCATCGGGCCGGATGATGCTATCTACCCGAATTCTAAACCTTAACAATAATAATAATAACAATTCAATCAATGCACCCAATACGTGCTCAATGAGATACAAGGAACCTAGCATGATACTACGAAGCAAGAACAGATATCGAACATGCTAGAATAGAACAACCTAGCATGGGCTAACATGAGAAACAATACAAGAGTTCATGCCATCGAGAATTGAAACGAGCACCTAGGGCTAAACATGCTAGTAATCATACACATGCATACAAAACAACAATCACAAATATACCGCGGTCCACACAACCCCTGTAAGAAATCCTTACCTTGGTGGGAAGACTTCTACACACAAATCCTAAGTCATGAACAATCCCGAGCTAGCGAGCGGGAACCTAGCAAACCAACAATAATCGGCATCTAAAATATCTAAACAACAATAGAACAGCAAGCTCGGCTCGGGAACTCACGCGCGCGACGACACGAGCTTGGGGTCGCGGGCAGCCGGCACGGCAAGGACGCTACTACCGTCGCTACCGCACGCACCTGCAAGCAAGGGACGCTTGGCGCTGGCTGCTGCGCGCCACGGCAGTGGACGCGCAGCTGCCGCTGCTACCGCCGCACACGGCACGGCAAGGACGACGCGCTTGCGGCGCGAGGGTTCTGGGCGAAGCGCGCGGCGCTGGCGTCACGATAAGGACACGGCGAGCAGCTCAGCGAGGGCGCGCGCGCGAACGCGTCTGCGGCGAAAGCGCGCGGGCGCCGGGCGTCGCGATCGCGACACGCGGCGAGGGCGTCGGCGATGGGCGACGCAGACGCGGCCGACGCGCGGCGCGGCGAGACCTCTGGCGTCGCGGCGCGATCGGGCGATCTGTGCTGCTGGACGAACGGCGAGGCTGCTAGGACAGATCTGGGCGTGCGAGCGATCGGCTGGACGTGCGACGACAGGGGCGATCTGTGCTGCTGGCTGGGCTTCACTCGGCTGGCTGCAATCAACACAACACACACAACACACCTCTTTTCACTTGGCCAAACGCACACCAAACGGATGAGAAGAAGAAGAAGAAGATCAATACCTACCCGGAATGATGATGATCGAACCCAAGGAGATGCAAGGATGAAGAATCGGCAAGGCTATGGAGAGGGAGAGCTTGGGCGGCCAAGAGGTGTTTTGGAGAAGAAGATGGAATAACCTAATTCTATTTCATTTAACCAAATGCACCAAAACTCCAAAATCCAAGGTTAACTATGATGTGATGCAGAAAGAGCAACAAGAGCACCTAATGGCTCAATTGGCACACATCTCTACAAGCTTCCCAAGAGACCCGGGTTCAAACCCCGGCTGCAGCACAATTTCCTTTATTTTTACTTTTGCAACAAACCTTGCTCAAACCAAACCACAAACCCCTCCAAAAACCTACAAAAACCATCCAATAATTTTAGTAACTGGAAAAGACACAAACGACCCTGACGGCCCGACCAAATTACCAAATTACCCCTAGGGTATACCTGGAAGACCGGGAAGAAAAACCTGGGTCGTTACACGAGCTTAGGCTGCCATCCTGGCTGGGCGAGCAGGCTCGGGCTGGGGCGACCTGGGCGAGCTGGGGCTCGGGCTGGGCTAGGCTCGAGCTGGGGGGAGAGAGAGAGAGAGAGAAAAGGGGATTTTGAAAAAAAACGAAAAAGGGAAAATGGGAAAACAAAAGGAAAATGGGGATTTAATCTCTTTTTCCATCCTTATCCAAATTAAAACCTTAAAATCCCATTTCCCGGCTTCCTCCTTCGAGACCCGACTGAAGCAACCTCTTCCAAAGATAAAACTCACTTAAATTCATCTCCCAAATCAACACCAAGGGCCCGGGCTCGAATCCCAATGGAAGCACACAACCAACCATCACTTTGCCAAAAAACCCAAACCACAACCGAACTTCCAAACGACTAGCCCAAACATCTCGGGACTCGAAACCAACAACAATCAAGCCTCGACAAAGCGGGAGTGAGTGACTCGAAGCCCTAAAAATCCACAAAATCCTGCCCGGGAGCCAAAAGACCAAAATACCCCCAAGGGTCAAAACAACTCTAACGACCCAACCAAACAACCGAATCTTGACCCGAAGGCACCTCGAAAACTAGAGTAGAAAACTGGGCTGTTACAACTACTAACAAATCCACATCTTACTACAGATGGGGCCAGCAAGGTCACTACCTCAAGTGACAACAACTCTGGCTAGGCATACAAGGGCTCAACTCAAACAACCATGCCTAGGGCATCTCATCAAACCGAAGGCTCACAGCCTACTCTTGCATCTCCTCATGATGCTCAACAAAACTCTGGCCGATCTCTCAGCATGCAACAGCTAGCTCCACTCTAGGAGCTCACCAAGGAAGAGTGCTCAACTCTACCAAACATCTGAGGAAACTGGGCTATTAAACAACAGCAGGCTTGCAAGGGGGCAATGATGTCTCTACATCTGCCTCAAGCCACTAACACGACAACTTGCCAATCAATCGGGCGACTGGTGGAGACTTTGCTAGTCCACCTCTCACAAGGGACTTCCACCACCAACTGTTGTACCAAATAAAGACAGAACGCAGCACACCTCGGCCTCTGAACAGCAGGGCATCCCAACACACGGATGCTAAACTCAAACCTGGCCAACTGCTTTACTACTAGCAGCAGGACTTTCTGAAACATCAAGCTCTACAGGCATCCACTTGCCAAACTGTAACGACCCGACCCAAAAGGGGTTCTAACTAGGCCGTTACCTCAATGCATGCATTACAAATCTACAGAAAATTTGCAAGACGGTGTTCAGATTCTAAGTAAAACTAAAACATAAAACATCCATTTAAAATCAACATAATTTCCTGAAACCTGTCCCTGTTTCCAAGCACCTGTTCCAAGACAAATACATTTACAAAGCTTACTCTGATCAGAGATTTATTTAAAATATACAAACTTTACAACAATGCTAGAATCCGGAAATACATACAGAAAACACCCTAGGGCTCCGTGCCCAACTACATGCATTCAGAGAACATTTAAAACATAAACATAAAACTCAGAGTTGACAACAGGTTTTCCATGATCACAGCTCCTCCTCCAAATGCATCCTGTCTCGCACCATGGATACCTGTGGAAAAACCACAGAAATAAGGGTGAGTGACGAATTACTCAGTAAGAATCCCCAACCGGGGTACAATACGATATAATCAGTCATCTAGTACCAAAGCATGCAAGCAAACAGCTACCAACACATATCATGGCTCAACGAGCTCATAAAACAAGATCTGGAGCCATCGAAAGTCTCCTACTTCCTGCCTAGCTGGGATTGGATACACTGACCAATCCTGGACATCACCGAGGTATCTGTCACTCGGGGGGAATACAATGATCCCTAGAATGTCCTCAAGGGCCTCCTTGCCCTTGCACTAATCTGGACTTACGGGAGAGTACCCGAAGTCAGGCTCTAACGGAAGGAATGGTGTACTCACGACATTAGCCCGGGGGAGCTCTCCGAACCGGCAACTAACGCGTGTGCTCGCACATCGCATGCTCCTCTGCAACCGGCATAAATAAGGGGGCCTAAGGGCAAACTACGCGGGCCAGGTGCACATGCCTATGACTCGGAAGCGGTGTCACTGATCACAGTAGCGCGAGGCCCTCGACGCTCATCTGTGCAGCATGATCCACCGACCTGAAGCTAAGAACCGGCCAGGGCAGGCTTACACCGATGGCAGGGTTCCGCACTAGCAAGCTACAAACTAGGCTATGCCGAAGTGGGTAGCTAATTCCACAACTGGCTGGTCGAAGGGGAGGGGGTAGCAAGATACGTTATGCTTCGCACACTTTACTCCCGACCTGAGCTACTGGGACAAAGTACGTTATGTCCGCTCAGCCTCTGGATGATGACAAACCCTACAACTCTATCTAAGAGTACAGAGAAAAGCAATGATTCTGGCTAGCAAGCAAAGACCGACATCAAGCACATTACCTAGCATGATACTACGAGCTTAGCAGGAATCACAAGCATCTTTGTGTAAGAACAAATCTAGCATGGCACTAACATGTAATATCAAGCAAACATGCTAGCAGAAATCAATCAAAGCTGCTCTATTATTATCATGCTCATAACAGTCAGCAAACAAGGAAGGCATAATCATGAAAATATCGCAGGGCTCGCACAACTCCGGTAAGAAATCCTTACCTGGTCGGAAGGCAACAACACACAATAAAATAACTGCGATCGAACCCGAGCAACCCATAACGAGCCAAACAAACACATCAATAAACATAAATAGCCCTAAATACACTAAAATAAACAGGGCTCGGCTCGGGAGGAACTCACGAGGCGCGACTGACACGCGAACGAGCCGTTGCAGCAGGCTAGGCAACACTTGGCAGAGGCGGCGGGCGCAAGGCTGGGCGCTGGGTGACGCTGAGCGCGCGGGCGCGGGCGCTTGCTCAGCTGGGCAACGACGCGCGGCGCGGCTCGGCACAGGGGTCGGCGCGCGGGCGCGAGCGACACGACGCGGGGAGGCGCGACACGGGCGCGGGGACGCGCGATCGAGCTGGGCTCGGCACAAGGCGACGCGACTCGATGGCTACAGGACACGCGCGCGGGCACGGCGAGCTACAGGGACGGGGGCGCGCGAGGGCTGCGGGACACTAAGCGAGGCAGGGGCTCGGGCTGGGCGAGGCAGAGGCGCGCTTCGAGCTTTCGGCGAGCTCGGCCGGCGAGGGCGCGTGGGCCGGGCCGGAGCTAGTTAGTTCGGCCGGGCGCTGGCCGCTGAGTCAATGGGCGAGCCAAGGGGCTGGGTCTGGCTAGGTGGGGGGCTCGGGGAGAGAGAGAGAGAGAGAGAGAGAGAGAGAGAGAGAGAGAGAAAAATAAATTTGGGGAAAAATAAAAGAAAAAAGGGAAATAAAAAGGACAAAATGGGAAAAAGGGAAAAAATGGGATTTTAATTCCATTTCCATCCTTATCCACTTAACAACCTCAAAAATCCCATTTCCCGGCTTCCTCCTTCGAGACCAGATGAAGCAATCTTTTCCAATAAATCAAACTCACTTAAATTCAACTCCCAAAGCAACACTAAGGGCTCGGGCTCCAATCCCAAAAGAAACACACAACCAACCAACACTTTGCCAAAGCCCAAACCACAACCGAGCATCCAACCGACTAGCCCAAACACCACGGGACTCGCAGCCACCAACAAACAAGCCTCGACAAAGGCAGGAGCTACCTCGAAGCCCTGAAAACCACAAATCCTGCCCGGAGAGCCAAAAGACCAAAATACCCCCATGGGGCCAGACGGCTCTAAAACCCAACCAAACAATCGAATCTTGACCTGAAGGCACCTCGAAAACTGGAATAGGAAACTGGGCTATTACACAAACTGGGCGACTCCATCATCGCCAACAAACTCATCGGCATAAACCTGCTGATCATGCCCTCCCGGGAACCTCCGGGGCTACAAGAGCTACTAGGGGGAAATGCTGAAACAAACTCTATCAACTGCCATCAAATCTCTCATGGCTGGAGCACACTCTGCTCAAGGAGTCTCACTCTGAGGCGTGCTAGCCTCTACCCCCTCCACTAGGCAACTCAACTGTTAGGGCCAAATCTGGCCTGCGGGCCTAACAACCCTAGACGGGGCCTCAACATCAACACGATCAGTCCAACTCCTCGGTCGGACATGCCAAGCGTCCTGCTCCTCTGGGTGCGATCAACATACTGGCGATCTGCACAAAGCATCTCCACCCTCTCACTAGGGGAAAAGCAGCAACTGGGCCACAAATGGCCTATGGGAGTCTAAGCTCTGCCTCCCTCGGGGACGACGTCCCAGGGCATCCGAAACTATCTGGATACCTCAACAAGCTACTAAATCATGCTCGCACTTGCGGGAAGTTGGCATGATGGCTCTCCAAGCCCAAACCAACAACGAGTCAGAACCTGCTCGTCTTCGCTCCACAACTCTACACAAGGCATGCACTAGATGAAAAGTATTGTAAATTCTTACCCCTTTCTTTAAAACAGTAAACTTAGGCGTACCTGATGACTGTCTGAGTAATGATGATCATGGAAAAACGACCTACAACAAAGGTCAGTCTACAGAATCTATGACTCTGAGCTCTGATACCAACCTGTAACGACCCGATGCGGAAGGGTTCTAACTAGGCCGTTACCTCAATGCATGCATTACAAATCTACAGAAATTTTGCAAGAGGGTGTTCGTATTCTAAGTAAAAACTAAAACATAAAACATCCATTTAAAAATCAACATCAATTTCTGGAACCTGTCCCTGTTTCCAAGCACCTGTTCCAAGACAAATACATTTACAAAACTTACTCTGATCAGAGATTTATTTAAAACATACAATCTTTACAACAATGCTAAAATCCGGAAATACATTCAGAAAAAACCCTAGGGCGCCGTGCCCAACTACATGCATTCAGAGAACATTTAAATCATAAACATAAAAACTCAGAGTTGAACAACGGATTTCCATGATCACAGCTCCTCCTCCAGCAATCATGTAAAGACCCGACCCGAAAGGGGCTCTAAATGGGCCTTTACCCCAATGCATGTATTCAAAATAAAAGACATTATGAAAAATAAGGTTTCGGATCCCAAGTAAAAACAGAAACATTCAACAAATCAAAACAATTTACTCTAAAACTTGTCCCTGTTGCCAAGCACCTGTTTCAGGATAAATACATTTCTAAAAGCATACTCTGATCAGAGATTTATTTTAACCATTTAAACATTCCACAAGTACAAATATCTTTGGAATCAAGTAAAACATAAGAAAACATCCTAGGGCTCCGTGCCCGTCTACATGCATTCGGGGCAAATAACAAAAGTCAAGAGTCATGATATAATAAAATGGTCGAGAGATGACAAAGAGGATTCCATGATCACGCCTCCTCCTTGACCATCCTGTCTCGCGCCTTGGTTACTGTGGAAAACCACAAAATAAGGGTGAGTAACGAATTACTCAAGAAGAATCCCCAACCGGGTACAATACGATATACATGATCATCTAGAAGAATGTATGCAAGCTATGAGTACAAACACAGAGCGGGAGCACATAGCTAAGTCCACACTTGGACCTCGGATGCCAACTCGGGGTCTTAGTCCGAAATACCACAAAGACACTATATACGCCCTATATGGGAAACAAGTCCCGCCTCGGCTGCCTCATCGTCGATACGAAAGGTGCACTGCTCAAGATCCCGAGGAGCTCTCGGTCGGCGCAGAATGAGCGTAAGCGCGCACCGCATGCTACCGCAAACTCGGGGTGCTGGGTCTAGTGGCAAGTCGCCCGTGTTCACCACCATGCCTAACTAAATCTCTGGATCGGTGTCACTAACATAGGGGTGTGAGACTGGACACGTGAACTATGTCGGCTGTACCACACACTTTGAGGCTAAGGAACCGGTCGTGGTAGGCTTACACCGAGAAGCGGTCCTTGCCCTAACAGTGGCAATCAGCGGCTACGGCCGAACACGCCGAGGACGTGCCGACTCACGGGGCGAGGCAATGCCAAGTCATCATCCCGACCGTTGGGGCATTTAACGATCCGCCACCCTCACCCAAGATGGCGGGGGCGGTAGTTAGGGTTAGCTAAACCCTAACGGGATCGGGGACGGAGTACCATCTCGCACGTCCTCCGCTGTGGGGATGCAAGTTACGTTATGCATCCGGCCCCTGGATGATGCTACCTACACCAACTCTAAACCATAGCAATAATAACAATTCATTCAATGCGGTCCAATACGTGCTCAATGAGATACAAGGAACCTAGCATGATACTACGAAGCAAGAACAGATATCGAACATGCGAGAATGGAACAACCTAGCATGGGCTAACATGAGAAACAATACAAGGGTTCATGCCATCAGAATTGAATGCAGAGCACCTAGGGCTAAACATGCTAATAATCATACACAGCATACAAAACAACAATCACAAATATACCGCAGGGCCCACACAACTCCGGTAAGAAATCCTTACCTTGGTGGGAGGCTTCTACACACAAATCCTAAGTCATGGAACAATCCCGAGCTAGCGAGCGGGAACCTAGGAAACCAATAATAATCAGCATCTAAAAAACGTCTAAAAACAATAGAACAGCAAGCTCGGCTCAAAGGCACTCACGCGGCGCGGCGACACGAACTTGGAGTCTTTGGCGACTTTCACGGCGGTGGCTGGGCGCGTCTGCGCGCCTGCGCGGGATGGGCGCGGCGCGCGCGGCTATGCGCAGACGACGATTTTTCAGCGAAGCGGCGGCATCGGCGCTGGCGTCGCGATGCGGACACGACGAGCCGCTTTCGCGAGGATGCGCGTCGCGGCGAACGTCTCAAGCGTGCGCGGCGAGCGGCTCGGCAAGCGACACGGCGCGCGCGCGCGGCGTCGGCGCTCGCTGCTGCGCGCGATCTGGCGTGGCGCGCCGGGCGGGCGGCGCCGAGTAGGGGCTGGGCTGGTTGCTGTGCGAGATCTGGGCGCGACAGGGGCTGTGACGGCGAGGGCTGCGACAGGCAGCGAGCGTTGGCACGCGGGAGGGCTGCGACGGCAGATCTGGTGCGACCTGGGCGTCTGCTCGTGCGGATCTGGATGGCTTCTTGCTCGGATCTGGGCGTCGCTCGGCACCGGGCGGACTCAGACAGATCGCAACAACACACACACACACAAGCTCTCCTTCTTACCTTCGGCCAAAGCAAGAACACCCAAACGAGAAGATGAAGAGGATGAAAACTTACCCTAATGATGATGGAGTCTCGAGTGCAAAGGGGATGAAGAAATCGGCAAGGAGCTTGAGAGAAAGCTTGGGCGGCCACAACTCTTTTGGAGAAGAAAACACAACAAACCTAATTCCTTTTCATTTAATCAAATGCACCAAACACCAAAGATCCAAGGTTAACTAAGATGTGATGCGAAAAGAGCAACAAGAGCACCTAATGGCTCAATTGGCACACAACCCCACAAGCTTTCCAGGAGACCCGGGTTCAAACCCAGTGCAAGCAATTTCCTTTATTTTTACTTTTGCATCAAACCTTGCTCAAACCAACCCACAAATCCTTCCAAAACCTACATAAATCCATCCAATAATTTTAGTAATCGAAAAGACACAAACGGCCACGGCGGCTCGACTCGAAATTACCCCTAGGGCATACTTGGAAGACCGGATGAAAAACTGGTCGTTACAATATTCCCTCCTTTTATGACTTTCGTCCTCGAAAGTCCTTAAAACTCAAACATTTCGAGATAATGCAATCTCATCTCGTCTTCCCGCTCCCAAGTGGCTTCCTCGAGAACCCGATTCTTCCACCGAACCTTTACAAAACGAATCTCGCGATTACGCAACGTCTTGGTCTCAAAGGCAAGGATCCTCACCGCTTCTCCTCGAAGTTCAAATCCTCATTCACCGCAAAGGCTCAAAGTCCACAATGTGCGGCGGGTCCGGCACATACCGCCTCAACATCGATACATGAAAAACACTATGCACCGCTGATAGTGACGGAGGTAGGGCTAACCGGTAAGCAACTCGCCAATCCTCTCTAGGATCTCAAATGGACCAAGAAAATGGGGACTCAACTTCCCACGCTTACCAAACCTCAAAACACCTCGCATCGAGCAACCTTAAGGAACACATGCTTTGACCAACCTCAAACTCCAAATCCCGACGCCAACATCGGCGTAACTCTTATGCTGCTCCGAGTTGTCAACATCTGAGCTCTAATTTTCTGCAGACCGCACCATTGGTCAATCTGCGTAGACTCGGGAAAGCAAAACTGTCTATCACCATCCTCTTCCCATAACACAGGGGACCGACAACGCTTACCATACAATGCCTCGAATGGAGCCATCAGATCGATCGCCGATCGTAATCGTTGTTATAGGCAAACTCCATCAAGTACGAATCTTCGGTCCCAATCGCTGGGAAATCCAACACACAAGCCCTCAACATATCCTCGAGAATCGATTCACTCTCTCGGTCGACCATCCGTCTCGAGGGTGAAAAGTCATCTTTGAATCGCACTCTGTGCCCAAACCATTCGGAGCGCTCTCGAGCGAGAAGTGAACCAGCGAGTCACGATCGGACACAATCCTCACCGGCACACCATGATAACGGATGATCTGTTCCAAAAACAATCGCGCCTTCGTTCCCACGGTATAAGTGTCTCTACCGGGAATGAAGTGTGCGCTCTTGGTCAAACGATCGACTATCACCCAAATCGAGAGAACTTCCTCGAGTCCTTGGCAAACTAGAGATAAAGTCCATGGAGATCTCTTCCCATTTCCACTCGGGGCACACTCGGTGGATGCAACAAACCAGTGGCCTCTGCTGGGGTGCCTTCACTTGCGACAAGTGAGACACCTACCGACAAACTCTGCCACATCTCTCTTCATTCCCATCCACGGAAGATCTCGCCAAGGTCTGATACATCTTGGTACCCTGGGTGCCAAGCAAATGGGGAATCAGGCCACCGAGAGCAACTCTGCTCGCAATCCTGCAATGTCCGGAACACACAACCGGCCTCTATAAGTCAACCCACTGTCTGGTGAATATACAAAGTCAAAGTCTCCGTCAGCACTAACTCTGTCAACCAATCTCTTAAGTGCGGGGTCACCCAACCGGCTGTCTATAATCCATTTGCCTAATCGGCGGTGAGCAGTCCAATCGAGCTACCACTCAGCGGTAACCTCACCCAACAACATCGCAACCTCGGCTGCTCGAACTCTCTCTCCGCAAATCGGGCCGGGAACTCAACAATGCCGAGGAGTGCGACGTCTTTCTACTCAAAGCATCGGCCACCACTACATTGGCTTTACCGGATGGTACAAAATCTCGCAGATCATAATCCTTTACCAACTCCAACCATCTCCTATGCCTCATATTCAACTCCTTTGAGTAAACAGATACTTGAGGCTCACGGTGATCGGTAAACATCTGAATCCGCTCACCATACAGTGTAATGCCTCCAAATCTTCATTGCAAACACCACTGCTTTGCCAACTCCATATCATGAGTCGGGTAGTTCTGCTCTCATACGGCCGGTGACGGGAAGCATAGGCAATGACCTTCCCGTCTTGCATCAACACACAACCTAATCCAAACTTGGAAGCATCACTTGTAGACCACGAAACCACTGTCCCCTCCGAGATCGCCAACACTAGTCTTTGAAGTCAAATCGCGCTTGAGCACGGCAAAGCTCTCATCACACATCTTGTCCCAAACAAACTCGACACCCTTCCTCGTCGGACGAGTGAGGCGCGAGGCTATAGCGAAAAAGTCCTTGACGAACCGGCGGTAGTAACTCGCCAAACCAGTAAAGTCGCGAATCTTGGCAATCAAGTCGGCTTGGCCCCACGAACTCACGGCCTCAATCTTGGCGGGGTCCACGGCTATACCATCTCTCGAAACCACGTGGCCTAGGAAGGCCACTGCTCCAACCAAATCACATTTGGAAAACTTCGCATAAAGTGGTTTTCCTCAAAGCCGCCGATGCTCGCCTCAAATGCTCTGCATGGTCTTCTTTAGACCACGAATAAATCAAAATATCGTCAATGAACACGATGAAGAAGTCATCCAAAAATGATTTGAACACCCTATCCATCTTGTCCATGAACGCACTTTGGGGGCATTGGTCAATCCAAACGACATGACCACAAACTCATAGTGACCATATCTAGACTCGAAAATTTGTCTTAGGAATGTCGGCATCCCCGATCCATGAATCGATGGTAACCGGATCTCGATCTATCTTGGAGAACACGGAAGCTCCACAGAAGCCGATCGAACAAATCGTCAATACGGGGACAGCGGATACTTATTCTTCACTATCACCTTATTAAGCTCGCGGTAATCAATGCATAAGCGCATCGAACCATCCTTCTTCTTCACAAAGCAGAATCGTGCTCCCCACGGGGACACACTCGGACGGATGAACCCTCGATCAAGCATCTCCTGCAGCTCCGAATCTTGATTCCTTTAGCTCACCGGGCGCCATACGATCTGAGCCTTCGAGATAGGGAGGGTCCTGGCTCGAGCTCAATTGTGAAGTCAACCTCTCTTCGGGGCAACCCCGTAACTCCTCGAGAAACACGTCTCGCAAACTTTTGCACGGCCGGTGCACTGATCAGCAGACAGCGAGGCGGCTCTCCTCGGACAACTTGGCTAGATAGCCCCAAGCTCCATGAGCTAGCAAACGACGAGCTTTCACGGTGACACCATCGGCGAGCAAACTCCACCACTGGACTCCACGAAACTTAAAGTGGGCCGACTGGCGGCTGAAACACTACTTCTTTCGGTGGCGGTCAATCAACGCGTGGTTAGCGACTAACCACTCCATACCAAGAATCACATCAAAAACGCTCATAGGCGGAACTATGAGCGTAGCCACAAGCAACTCACGGATATCTCGATCCGGCCATCCCCGATCTTATCTCTAGCCAACATATTAACTCCCCGAAGGAGTTGCAACGATCAACTCAAAACCTAGAGGCTCTAATCTTAACTTAGCATGCTCGAAGAAACAACACGAGATACAAAAGAATGCGTAGAACCTGCAATTAAACAAGACAAATGCGCAGTGATCTAAAACAAGAATCGTACCTACCACAGCGGCATCCGTGACGCTCGGCCTCTGACGGGTCGTAGCAAACACTCGACCTAACTGCTGGCATACTTTGAAAGAGCCGCCATAGCCGGTGATCACAAAAAGCGCCATGTGCCCCTCTCTACCACAACATAAGCACAATCTAGGTCCAGGTTTGACAAGCTCCAGCGTGGACTTTCCCACAAGTAGCACAAGCGGAACTCTGCTGGGTCCTCCTGGCTTGGGCCGAAACGCGGATGGAGCTCTCCGCGATCTCTCGATCTGAATCGCCCTTGGCGGCGCCGCCGCCTCCCGAAAATCAAACTTCCTCTTACGCTTTACAGTGCTTTGGGACGGACGGCTGAACAGAGCGGCAACAACCCGCTCAAGCAGGATACTTCCCATTATAGATCGTGGCTAATCGGGCTGACCCTAGCATAAGTGTCGGGGCACGAGCCCTGACATCCTAAGAAACACCTGCCTCAATCCGGATATGAACTTCCGAATCTTCACTCTAGGGTGGCTATCAATCTGCGGAGCAAAATATCCATACTCCGAGAACTTCCTCTCATATTCCTCAATGGAATCGAACCTCGCTTCAGTTCCGGAAGAGCTCCACCATCTTCTCTTGAGCCTCATCAACGATGAACTTTACCTTGAACTCACCTTGAAGAACTCCCAAGTAGCGGGTGGAGACCCAACTGGTCTCTCGCTCAAGGTGGACTCCCACCACCATCTCATTGTGCCTCCTAGCACATGAGCCGCACACCTCGGCCTCAATATCGGGGCACACCATGATCGTGAAGGTGTACTCCAAATGGGCAATCCACACAGGCCGCCGCTAATGCATCACCAGGTGGCATCAAACTTCTCGAGCTTCCACTTCACAAAATCCTTGACCACCTACCCAACTCCTCGGCACCCTCTGCCATATCCGCCTCTGGGGCTACTTGCTCCTGTGGAGCCGGAGGTGCTCTCGTGTGCTCTCTTGAACCAATTGAGTCACCGCTCAACTGGGCTCGGGACTCTTCCCGCCGCAGCGCCAACAAGGCACAGGTCTCTACCCTCTGGTCACTCAACATGCTGACCATAAAAGCCCTCATAGACTCAAAGAATTTCGCTCCAGGAGCGCCTCACGGCCTTCCGGACGCCTCAACGCCCGCTCTAGGCGTAACGGGAGGAGCCGCTGCGGTGGAATGCCATCGATCTCGGCTTGGGGCGATGTCCTGCGATGTCGACGATCCGATCCTCGATACCTCGACCGCTCTCGAACCTCCTCTCCCGATGCGGGTGGTAGCATCTTTGGCGATCTACATCCAAACCAACAACGAATCAAAACTTGCTGTCACCACTCCACAACACCAAACAAGGCATACACTAGATGAAAGGTATTGTAAATTCTTAACCCTTTTTCTTTCTAAAACAATAAACCTAGGCGTACACTGATGACTATCCGAGTCTTTGGTGATCATGGAAGGACGACCTACAACAAAAGGTCGGTCACAGAATCTATGACTCGAGCTCGATACCAAATCAGAAAGACCCGACCCGAAAGGGGTTCTAAATGGGCCTTTACCCCAATGCATGTATTCAAAATAAAAGACGTTATGAAAAATAATGTTTCGGATCCCAAGTAAAAACAGAAACATTCAACAAATCAAAATAATTTACTCTAAAACTCATCCTCATGTTGCCAAGCACTGCTTTCAGATAAATACATTTCTAAAAGCATACTCTGATCGAGAGATTTATTTTAACCATTTAAACATTCCACAAGTACAAATATGCTGGAATCCGTAAAACATAAGAAAACATCCTAGGGCTCCGTGCCCGTCTACATGCATTCAGGGCAAATAACAAAAGTCAAGAGTCATGATATAATAAAATGGTCAGAGATGACAACAGAGGATTTCATGATCACAGCTCCTTCTTGACCATCTGTCTCGCGCCTTGGTTACCTGTGGAAAACCACAAAATAAGGGTGAGTAACGAATTACTCAGTAAGAATCCCCAACCGGGGTACAATATGATATACATGATCATCTAGAAGAATGTATGCAAGCTATGAGTACAAACACAGAGCGGAGCACATAGCTAAGTCCACACTTGGACCTCGGATGCCAACTCGTGGTCTTAGTCCGGAAATACCACAAAGACACTATACGCCCTATACGGAAACAAGTCCCGGCCTCGGCTGTCTCTCTTGTCGATACGAAAGGTGCACTCGCTCAAGATCCCGAGGAGCTCTCCGTCGGCGCGTAAATGAGCTAAAGCGCGCACGCATGCTACCGCAAACTCGGGGTGCCGGGTCTAGTGGCAAGCCGCCAGTGTTCGATCACCATGCCTAACTAAATCTCCGGATCGGTGTCACCGACATAGGGGTGTGAGACACGGACACGTGAACTATGTCACCTGTACCACCGCACCGAGGCTAAGGAACCGGTCGTGGTAGGCTTACACCAGGAAGCGGTCCTTGCCCTAACAGTGGCAATCAAGGGCTACGGCCGAACACGCCGAGGACGTGCCGACTCATCGGGACGAGGCAATGCCAATTCATCATCCCGACCGTTGGGGCATTTAACGATCCGCCACCCTCACCCAAGATTGCGGGGCGGCCGTTAGGGTTAGCTAAACCCTAACGGGATCGAGGACTGAGTACCATCTCGTGCGTCCTCGCTCGGGGATGCAAGTTACGTTATGCATCCGGCCGGATGATGCTACCTATCCAACTCTAAACCATAGCAATAATAACAATTCAATCAATGCGGTCCAATACGTGCTCAACAGATACAAGGAACCTAGCATGATACTACGAAGCAAGAATGATATCGAACATGCCGAATGGAACAACCTAGCATGGGCTAACATGAGAAACAATACAAGAGTTCATGCCACTCGAGAATTGAACAGAGCACCTAGGGCTAAACATGCTAATAATCATACACATGCATACAAAACAACAATCACAAATATACCGCAGGCCCCACACAACTCCTAGAAGAAATCCTTACCTTGGTCGGGAGGCTTCTACACACAAATCCTAAGGCTGCGCAGAACAATCCCGAGCTAGCGAAAGGGAACCTAGCAAACCAACAATAATCAACATCTAAAACGTCTAAACAACAATAGAATGACAAGCTCGGCTCGGGAACTCACGCGCGCACGGCGACACAAGCTTGGAGCCGGCAAGCAAGCCGCACGGCAGGCTGGCGCTGGCTCGCGCCGCGCACGGCGTATGGCGCTGGGCGCGGCCGGCGACGACGATGACGGACTTCGGCGCGCGCGCGGCGCGCGGCACGCGCGCACGGGCGTGGCGTGCGATGCGGACACGGGCGAGCCGCTGCAGGCGCAGACGGCGCGCATGCGATGCGCGCGCGCGGCGACGCGATCTAGGCGTCGCGGGCGAGCGGCTCGCAAGCGACACGGGGAAGCGCACGCGGCATCATCGCGTCTCTTTGCGCGCGATCCGGCGTGACGTCCGGTGGCGATGGCCGAGTAGGGGCGGGCGGTTCTTTGTCGCGAGATCTGGCGCGACAGGCCGTGGACGGTGCGGCGAGGGCCGCGACAGCGACAAGCGTTGGCGCGCGGGAGGGCTGCGACGGCAGATCGCGCGCGACTGGGCGTCGCTCGTGAGGATCTGGGCGGCCGCCGCTTTCGGATCAGGCGCGTCGCTCGGCACCGGGCGCACTGGACAGATGACATCGCAACAACACACACACACACAAGCTCTCCTTCTTACCTTCGGCCAGCAAGAACACCCAAACGAGAAGATGAAGAGGATGAAAACTTACCCGGAATGATGATGGAGTCTCGAGCTGCAAAGGGGATGAAGAAATTGGAAAGGGGAGCTTGGGAGAAAGCTTGGGCGGCCACAACTCTTTTGGAGAAGAAAACACAACAAACCTAATTCCTTTTCATTTAATCAAATGCACCAAACACGAAAGATCCAAGGTTAACTAAGATGTGATGCAGAAAGAGCAACAAGAGCACCTAATGGCTCAATTGGCACACAACCCCACAAGCTTTCCAGGAGACCCGGGTTCAAACCCCAACTGCAGCACAATTTCCTTTATTTTTACTTTTGTATCAAACCTTGCTCAAACCAACCCACAAATCCTTCCAAAAACCTACATAAATCCATCCAATAATTTTAGTAACTGGAAAAGACTCAAACGGCCCGACCAAATTACCAAATTACCCCTAGGGCATACCTGGAAGACCGGGATGAAAAACCTGGGTCGTTACAAATCATGTCTCGCACCATGGTTACCTGTGGAAAAACCACAAAAATAAGGGTGAGTAACGAATTACTCAGTAAGAATCCCCAACCGGGTTACAATACGATACATCAGTCATCTAGCACCTCAGCATGCAAGCAAACAGCTATCAACACAGATCATAGCTCAACGAGCTCATAAAACAAGATCTGGAGCCATCTAAGTCTCTTTCTTACGCCTAACTCGGGATTGGATACATCGACCAATCTCCGGACATCACCGAGGTATCTGTCACTCGGGGGGGAATACACTGATTCCTAGAATGTCCTCAAGGGCCTCCTTGCCCTTGCACTAATCTGGACTTACGGGAGAGTACCCGAAGTCAGGCTCTAACGGAAGGAATGGTGTACTCACGACATTAGCCCCGGGGAGCTCTCCGAACCGGCAACTAACGCGTGTGCGCGCACACCGCATCCTCTCTGCAACCGGCGTAAATGCGGGGGCATAAGGGCAAACTACGCGGGCCAGGTGCACATGCCTATGACTCGAAAAGGTGTCACTGATCACAGTAGCGCGAGGCCCTCGGCGCTCATCATGCGGCTGATCAACCGACACGAAGCTAAGAACCGCCAAGGTAGGCTTACACCGCTGGCGGGGGTTCCGCTCTAGCAGGCTACAAACTAGGCTATGCCGAAATGGGTAGCTAATTCCACAATCGGCGGGTCGGGGGGGGGGGTAGCAAGATACGTTATGCTTCGCACACTTTACTCCCGACCTGAGCTAAATCCACCTTGGTGACCGGGGGGGGTAGCAAGATACGTTATGCTTCGCACACTTTACTCCCGATCAGTGGGGACAAAGTACGTTATGTCCGCTCAGCCTCTGGATGATGACAAACCCTACAACTCTATCTAAGAGTACAAAGCAAAAAGCAATGATTCCTGGCTAGCAAACAAAGACCGACATCAATCACACTAACCTAGCATGATACTACGAGCTTAAGCAGGAATCATAAGCATGCTGGTAGAACAAACCTAGCATGGCACTAACATGTAAAATCAGGCAAACATGCTAGCAAGAAATCAATCAAAGCTGCTCTATTATTATCATGCTCATAACAGTCAGCAAACAAGCAAGGCATATCATGAAAAATATCGCAGGGCCCACATAACTCCGGTAAGAAATTCTTACCTGGTCAGAAGGGAACAACACACAATAAAATTAACTGCGATCGAACCCGAGCAACCTATAACGAGCCAAATAAACACATCAATAATCATAAAATAGGCCTAAATACAATAAAATAAACAGGGCTCGGCTCGGGAGCAACTCACGAGGCGCGACTGACACGCGAACGAGCTGGCTGCACGGGCTAGGCAGCTAAAGGGGCTGGTTGGGCGCGCTAGGGCCGCAGGGGGCTCGCTGGGGCGCTGGGGCGCGCGGGCGGCATAGGGGCGCGGGCGCTTGCTCAGCTGGGCGATGGCGCGCGCGCGGCTCGGCACAGGGGACGGTGCGCGGGCGCGAGCGACATGACGCGACGGGCTACAGGACGCGCGATCTGGCCGACAATGGCGCGGGCGACATGGCCGATGCTAGGGTTGGGCGGCCTGGCACTGTGCGACGCGGCTTGAGGCTGGGAGAAGCGGGCCTAGGCGAGGGCTGCTCGGGCGACACGGCACATCTTGAGGCGACACGAGCCGAGACGCCGCGAGCCGAGGCCGGGCGATGGCACGACACTGGCAAGGCAGGTCTGTGGCTGGCGAGGCCGACTGGGCAGGCCGGGATGCTCGGGCTGGCTGGGTTGGGCGACCAAAGGGGCTGCTCGGGCTGGCTGGGTGGCTCGGGGAGAGAGAGAGAGAGAGAGAGAGAAAAGAGATTTGGGAAAAAAAAATAAAAGAAAAATGGGAATTTAGAAAATAAAAGGAAAAATAAAAGAAAAATGGGAAAAAGGGAATAAATGGGATTTTTATCCAAAATCCATCCTTATCCACTTAAAACCTTAAAATCCCATTTCCCGGCTTCCTCCTTCGAGACCCGACCGAGGCAATCTTTTCCAATCAACAAATCTCACTTAAATCCAACTCCCAAAGCAACACTAAGGGCCCGTGCTCGAATCCCAAAGGAAGCACACAACCAACCATCACTTAGCAAAAGCCCAAACCACAACCAAGCATCCAACCGACTAGCCCAAACACCTCGGGACTCGCAGCCAACAACAAACAAGCCTCGACAAAGGCAGGAGCTACCTCGAAGCCTTGAAAACCACAAATCCTGCCCGGAGAGCCAAAAGACCAAAATACCCCCAAGGGTCAAAACCGCTCTAATGACCCAACCAACAACCGAATCTTGACCCGAAGGCACCTCGAAAACTGGAATAGGAAACTGGGCTGTTACACAATACTCCCCCCTTAAAAGACTTTCGTCCTCGAAAGTCCTAAGACTGGAACAGCTCCGGGTAATGAGTCCTCATCTCATCCTCTAACTCCCACGTCGCTTCCTCTGCCCTCTGATGCCTCCAAAGAACCTTTACTAAGCTTATCTCCAGATTGAGGAAAACCTTGCGTTCACGAGCCAAAATCTGAACAGGCTTCTCTTCGAAGGATAAATCTTCACTTAACTCTAAGGGCTCATACTCTAGCATATGCGATGGATTTGCCACGTACTGCCTCAGCATCGAAACATGGAACACATTATGCACCGCTGCCAAAGACGGGGGCAAGGCTAACCGATAGGCCACTAGTCCGATCCGCTCAAGGATCTCAAACGACCCTACAAACTTGGGGCTCAATTTGCCTTGCTTCTCAAACCTTAACACACCACGCATTGGTGCTACCTTCATAAAAACATGTTGACCAACCTCAAACTCCAAATCTCTACGCCTCACATCGGTGTAACTTTTCTGTCTACTTTGTGCTGTCAACATGCGAGCCCTGATCTTCTGCACTGCGTCATTCGTCATCTGAAGTAACTCCGGTCCCAGAACCTGTCTATCACCAACCTCTTCCCAAAACACCGGGGATCTACAACGCTTACCATATAACGCTTCGAAAGGAGCCATCTGAATAGTCGACTGATAGCTGTTATTGTAAGCGAACTCCATCAAATACAGGTACTGGTCCCAACTGCCTGGAAAGTCCAAAACACATGATCTCAACATATCTTCCTGAATCTGATTCACCCTCTCGGTCTGACCATCGGTTTGAGAGTGGAAGGCAGTGTTAAAGCTGCACTCAGTTGCCATACCCTTCTAGAGCGCTCTCCAGAAGCAGGATGTGAACCGAGAATCTAGATCCGACACTATCTTCGCCGGTACCTCTTGGTACCGAACAATCTGCTCCAAAAATAACTGTGCCCACTACTCCACGGTATAACTAATCCTACCGGGAATAAAGTGTGCACTCTTAGTCAGTCGGTCTACAATCACCCAGATCTGGGTAAACCCTCTCGGTGTCCTCGGCAACCCTGAGATATAATCCATCGAAATCTCGTCCCACTTCCACTCGTGGAACACTCAACGGCCGCAACAAACCTGGCTGGCTTCGTCGCAGGGAGCCTTCACTGGCGACACAAGTGAGACACCGCTAACAAACTCACTATGCCCCTCTTCATACCCATCCACCAAAACGTCTGCTTGAGATCCTGATACATCTTGGTACCTCCTGGGTGCCAAGTGAATGGGGAACTGTGAGCCTCGGCGAGCAACTCGGCTCGAATCTCTGCGTCGTTTGGGATGCACAACCGACCTCTATATCTCAAGCCTCCGTCTAGTGCAACAACAAAGTCAAAATCGCCATCTGCCTCGACTCTCTCGAGCAATCTCTTTAACTTGGGATCACTCACCGGTGATCATCGATGATCCTCTGCTAAGCGACACCGAATCGATAATCGGGCTACCACAGGGCGTAACCTCTCCCAACAAAATCGCTGCGATACCGGCTCGCTCAAACTCTTTCCGCAATTCAACCTGAGAGCTCAACAAAGCTGCGGAATGCGACGTCTTCCTACTCAGTGCATCAGCCACAACGTAGTCCTTTACCAACTCGAGCCATCTTCTCTGCCTCATGTTCAACTCCTTCTGAGTGAAGAAATACTTAAGGCTCTGGTGGTCCGTGAACAGTTGAATCCTTTCACCATACAAGTAGTGCCTCCAAATATTTAGGGCAAAAAAAACTGCAGCCAACTCCATATCATGAGTTGGGTAATTCTTCTCATAGGGCTTCAACTGCCAGGAAGCATAAGCTATCACCTTCCCATGCTGCATCAACACACAGCCTAAACCATACTTGGATGCATCACTGTAAACTACGAAACCTCCTGTTCCCTCAGGAACTGCCAACACTGGCGCCGTTGTCAAACTGTGCTTAAGCTGGGCAAAACTTTCCTCACATCTAGCATCCCAAACAAAGTCAACACCCTTCTTGGTCAGACGGGTTAGGGGTGCTGCCTTAGCGGAAAAGTCTTTCACGAAACGCCGATAATAACTCGCCACCCCGTAAAAACTATGAATCTCGGCGACCGTCGTCGGTCTGGCCCATGAACTGACTGCCTCTATCTTTATGGGGTCCACCGCTATACCATCTACCGAAATGATATGACCAAGGAAAGCTACTTTCTCTAGCCATAATTCACACTTAGAGAACTTTGCGAACAACTGATTTTCTCGCAATGCCGACAAAACTTGCCTCAAATGCGAAGCATGGTCCACTTTTGTCTTGGAATAAATCAAAATGTCGTCTATGAATACGATGACAAAGTTATCCAAGAATGCCTTGAACACTCTGTCCATCATGTCCATAAACGCTGCAGGGGCGTTCGTTAACCCAAAAGACATAACCACGAACTCATAATGACCATACCTCGATCTAAACGCGGTCTTAGGGATATCTGCATCCCGAATCCTCAGCTGATGGTATCCTGACCTCAAATCAATCTTAGAAAACACTGAGGCTCCCTGAAGCTGATCGAATAGATCATCAATACGCGGCAGGGGATACTTATTCTTCACCGTGAATTTATTCAGCTCTCTATAGTCTATACATAACCGCATGGATCCATCCTTCTTTTTAACAAACAAGACAGTGTGCTCTCATGGACACACACTCGGCCGAACGAAACCTCGATCCAAAGATCTCTTGCAATCGCACTTTGAGTTCTTTCAACTCAGCTGGCGCCATACGATACGGTGCTTTAGAAATGGGAAGAGTCCCTGGCTCCAGCTCAATGGTGAAGTCTAACTCCCTCTTCGGGGGTAAACCCGGCAACTCCTTAGGGAAAACATCTGCAAACTCTTGCAACACATGGACCATGTCAACAGACATCGCAGTACTATCATCTCCTGGCAGCTTTGCCAAGAAACCCCAAGCTCCTCGAGCTAACAATCTACGGGCTTTCACTGCTGAGATCAATGGCGGGCAAATTCCGCCCTGGGCACCGCGAAACTTGAAGCTTGGCTTTTGAGGAGGCCTAAACACAACTTCTTTTCGGCGGCAGTCTATCAAAGCATGGTTCTCTTCCAACCAATCCATACCAAGGATCACATCAAAACCACTCATAGACAGAACTAAGAGGGTAGCATCTAGAGTCTCATCAGATATCTGTACCCAGACACTCTTAACTCTACTGCTAGCTAACAAACTCACTCCCGAGGGAGTGGCAACACACAGCTCAAACCGTAGAGGTTCGAGTTCCACACAAGCTTGTCTAACAAATGCATCAGATACAAAAGAATGGGTCGAACCCGAATCAAACAATACAAATGCATAATGCTCTAAGACAAGCAACGACTGCTGAATCGCGCATTATCGCCACGCTCCACCTCCCCGCGAGTAGTGGCAAACACCCGCCTATTCTCTTGGACCGGCCCCTCAACTGCTAAAACTCGAGTACAGAATCCGCCAAATGCCCTTCTGGCCACATCTCAAGCAAGCACCGGGCGATGCTCCACACAAACCAAAATGTGTCTTTCCGCACTTGTTGCAATGAGCTTGCTTTGCGTCCCCTGCTTTCATGCGATCCTGGGCTCTACCCTGAGGTCGGCGCTGATCTCGACCTCTAAACTGGCCCTGACGGTGAATCTGCTGTCCCCCTGAGCGGGAACCACTAGAAGACCCAAACTTCCTCTTATGACCAGAATACTGCTGAGCAGGCTGAACTGCAACAGAATCCTGCTCCGGCGGATACTTAGAATTATAGATCGTGGCCAACTCCACTGCTCGGTCATAACTCTCAGGAGCGAGTGCTCGAACATCCTGAGCAACCTCCTTCCTCAGCCCACTAATGAATTTCTTAGTCTAGAGCTCCTCAGTTGCAACGAGCTCCGGGGCAAAATAACTATATTCGAGAAACTTCTTTTCATAGGCAATATCTTTGCTGAACCACCGCTTCAAATTCGAGAAGGCCTCTGCCATCTCCTGCTGAGCCTCGTCATTAACATACTTAGCCCTGAACTTCGTTCTGAAGAACTCCTAGGTGGCTGGAGAAGACCTATCCGGTCTAGCTTTATCTGTGGACTCCCACCACCACTCAGTTGTGTCAGTGAAAACATGGGCCGCACATCTCGGCCTCTGTACATCTGGGCATCCCATAACTCTAAAGATGTACTCCATCCTGGCCAACCACCTAACTGCCACAAGTGGGTTCTCTGAAGCATCAAATTCCTTCGGCTTCCACTTGGTGAAATCTTTCAACCACTGGCCAAATTCAGCAGCTCCCTCTGCACTATCAAGTGAATCAGACTGGTCTTCATGACCCTGCCCCTCTGGTTGAGCTACCAGAGCTACTAGGGGTGCCTGCTGAATAAGCTATGTCAATTGGGCTATCTGTGCCCTAGACTCCTCTCTCTGCGCTGCTAGCTGCGCCTGAGTCTCAGCTCTCTGCTCGGCCATTAGGCCCATCAACATATCTCTCATAGCAGAAACATCTCCCATTGGAGCTACACCTTGAGGCATAACAGCCTCCACCCCTAAACTGGGTAAGCTACCATCTGGAGCCACGGGCGGCCTACGAGCCCGATAAACCCTGGCTGCTGGCTCTACAACATCTCTATTTGCAGTTCCAGCTAGACCTGCTCCACTGCGTGTAACCGGCATCCTGGCGATCTACACGAAAACCACTACGGGTTAGCCACTCTCGGACTCTCTCTGCCAACAAAGATAACACATGTGTACTCCATAAAGTATCGTAAACAAAACCCTTAGCTTAAAGAACTTAGACAAACCTGACGGCCGTGGAGTGCTGGAGATCATGGGAACCCAACCTATAAACAGGTTAGTCTACAGAATCTATGACTCTGTGCTCTGATACCAACTGTAAAGACCCGACCTGAATGGGGTTTTAAAGTAGGCCTTTACCTCAATGCATGCAAATGGAAATACATAAAATGACCCAACCAGGGGTCGGATTGAAAAACTATTCAAACATAAGAGTGGAAAACATTAAAACAAACTTAACATTCATTTACAAAACATTGACTGATCAGTACTTTTCTTAAAACATAAAAATAGTACAAAACATAAGTTTTCCCTACAGACCAAAATCCATGTACATGCTGAATTCAAACAAAACAAAGTAAGACACGACAGAGTGTCAGCAGCATCTATGATCTCCCAGCCACCTTCGCTAGCCGCCTCGGTGCTGTTCCAAGTTACCTGTGGAAAAACCACAAAATAAGGGTGAGTAACGAATTACTCAGTAAGAATCCCCAACCGGAGTACGATACGATGCAATCAATCATCTAGCAACCTAGTACACATGCAAACAGTTATCAGCACGGATCTTAGCTCAACGAGCTTATAAGGCAAATCCGGAGTCTTCGGAAGTCTCCTACTTCCGGCCTAATGATTGGTTCTCATAACCAATCCCGGGACATCACCGAGGTCTCTTTCACTCTGGGCATTGATCAGCTCAAAAACCGATCCCAAGGATGTCCTCAAGGGCCTCTTGCCCTTGCTGCAAATCTGGACTTACGGGAGAGTACCCGAAGTCTGGCTCTAAACTGGAAGGAATGGTGTACTCACGACATTAGCCCGGGAGCTCTCAACCAAAGAACTAACGCGTGTGCGCGCACACCGCATGCTGCTGCAAGCGGCGTAAATGTGGGGGCCTAAGGACAAACTACGCGAGCCAGGTATGCATGCCTAAGACTCGGAAGGTTTCCGCTCTAGCTGGCTACAAACTAGGCTTATGCCGATGTGGGTAGCTAAATCCACATCGGCGGTCGGGGAAGCAATGTACATTATCTTTGCCAAGCGCTTTTACTCCCGACTGGGGACAATGTACGTTATGTCCACTCTCAGCCTCTGGATGATGACAAACCCTACTTTACGAACTAAGAGTACGGAGTGAAAGATTCCTGGCTAACATACATAATAGACATCAATCATACATATCCTAGCATGGTACTATGAACTTAAAGCAGGAATCTCGAGCATGCTGGGAGAACATACCTAGCATGGCACTAACATGTACAAACAGCCAAACAAGCTAGCAAGAATTCAATTACAAGCTGTCCTATCCACTAACATGCTCATAATAGTAACAAGCATACAACTCACAATCACGAAAGCATCGCAGGGTCCACACAACCCCGATAAGGAATCCTTACCTGGAAACAAGCAGAGAATAATAACTTTCACGACCAACAAACAACCTTTGAGCCTCAATCAAATCCTGAACAACCTAATCATTCCAATAAAACACCCAATTTAATTACAAATCAGCAGCCAATCAACTCAGGACCCAAAGAAGGAAAAGGCTCGAGAATTACCAATCGAGAAAACACACGGCTCGACCAAACCAACTCAGCTAGGCAAGCTGTCGGCAGCAAAAAAAGGGCGTGGCGGGCGCTACCGCTTTCGCGAGGGCGAGCTCGCGCGCGTGGCCGGGCGCTGAGGGTGTGGAGCTGTGCGCGGGCGATCTACAGGGGTGTAGGGGCGCTCGGGCGCGGGCTCGGCCAGGTGAAAGCGAGCGGCGCGGGCTCGGCAAGGCGAAGCGCGCGAGCGCGCGCATGGCAAAGGCGGCGGGCGCGCGGCAAGCTATAAATTGCCGACGACTGGTGCGGAACAAGCTGCATCTGGCGTGGGTCGGCACGCACTGGCGAGCTGGGCCGGGCGAGCCAAGCGATCGGGGGCGGCGTTAGCACGGGGTGGCTCTGGCGTGGTGCGTCTAGGGTAGCTAAGCAGCAGGGGGGCTCGGGGGGCTCGGGGCTGGCTAGGGGTCGGGTGAGGGAGAGAGAGAGAGAGAGAGAGAGAAAAAAAATGAAAATTAAAACACATGTGGAAATTTGGGGATTTTCTTTTATTTATTTAATCCATACTTATCCCATTTTAAATGCATTAAAATCCATTAAAATAAATCCCTAAAAAAATCCCATTTTGGCTTCCTCTTCGAGACCAAGCTGAAGCGATCTTTTCCAATAATGAAACTCACTTAATAAATCACAAAGGCAAAGGTTCAAATCCCAAATCTTCACTGGGGAGCAAAAAGACCAAAATACCCCTAAGGGTTAAAATGCTCTAACGGCCCAACCGATTGCCCTAATATCAACCGAGTACTGGAAAAGCGGAATGGAAATCAGGCCATTACATGCGGTGTCTTGCGCACGCGCGTTAGTCGCCGGATTCGAGAGCTCTCCCAAGCTAATGTTCGTGAGTACACCATTCCTTCCGATTTAGAGCCGGACTTGGGTACTCTCCCCGTAAGTCCAGACATTAGCAAGGGCAAAGAGGCCCTTGAGGACATCCTTGGGATCAGTTTTTGAGTTGAACAATCCCCCCGAGTGAAAGAGACCTCGGTGATGTCCCAAGATTGGTTAGGATAACCAATCATTAGGCCGGAAGTAGGAGACTTCCGATGATTCCAGATTTTTCCTTGTAAGCTCGTTGAGCTATGATCTGTGTTGGTACCTGTTTGCTTACATATTTGGGTACTAGATGACTGATTATATCGTATTGTACCCCGGTTGGGGATTCTTACTGAGTAATTCGTTACTCACCCTTATTTTTGTGATTTTTCCACAGGTAGCCATGGTGCGAGACAGGATGGCTGGAGGAGGAGCTGTGATCATGGAAAACCCGTTGTTCAACTCTGAGTCTTATGTTTATGTTTATGATTTAAATGTCCTCTGAATGCATGTAGTTGGGCACGGATCCCTAGGGTATTTTCTGAATGTATTTCTGGATTCTAGCATTGTTGTAACTATTGCAAAGCTTGTATGTTTTAAATAAATCTCTTATCAGAGTAAGTTTTGGAAATGTATTTGTCTTGAAACAGGTGTTTGGAAACAGGGACAGGTTTCAGGAATTGATGTTGGCTTTTTAAATGGATTTTTTATGTTTTAGCATTTACTTAGAATCCGAACACCATATTGCGAATTTTCTGTAGATTTGAATGCATGCATTGAGGTAACGGCCTATTTTAGAACCCCTTTCGGGTCGGGTCTTTACAGTAAGTCCCCGATGGGCATCACTGAGTTGGAGGTGTAAGACCCTGATGGGCATCCTAGGTGTGTAAGTCCCCGATGGGCATCACAGAGTTGGAGGTGTAAGACCCTGATGGGCATCCTAGGTGTGTAAGTCCCCGATGGGCATCACTGAGTTGGAGGTGTAAGACCCTGATGGGCATCCAAGGTGTGTAAGTCCCCGATGGGCATCACTGAGTTGGAGGTGTAAGACCCTGATGGGCATCCTACGTGTGTAAGTCCCCGATGGGCATCACTGAGTTGGAGGTGTAAGACCCTGATGGGCATCCTAGGTGTGTAAGTCCCTGATGGGCATCACTGAGTCCGGAGGTGTAAGACCCCGATGGGCATCCTAGGTGTGTAAGTCCCCGATGGGCATCACTGAGTCCTAGGTTGTGTAAGACCTCGAAGGGCATCGAGGTGTAGAACCTAGGAAAGGCTGTAGATGTAAACCCTTGAATAAGCAACTTCTAGTTCGGCAGTTAGTCTGAGCTAACCTGATATATCTAAGCTCGTATGTGATGCATGTATACTAGGGTGCTTGATGATTGATGTATCGTATTGTACCCCGGTTAGGGATTCTTACTGAGTATGTTTATACTCACCCTTATTTCTGTGAATTTTCCACCAGGTAACTTGGGACAGCACGAGGATGGCTAGCGGAGGGAGCTGTTTGATCATGGGAGCTGCCGGAACTCTGTTATTTGTTATTTGCTTTATTTATTCAGCATGTAGATGGACAGGAGTCCTAGGGGAATGATGTTAAAAGTTGTTAAAAACTGATTTGAATGTTCTTTTATAAATACTGGCCAGGCTTGTTTTACTTCGTTGGATTTACTTAATGAAATTTGTTGGTTATGTTTTAAGTGTTCCCCGTTCTCAAATGTTTTGAAAAGTTTTAAATGTGAGCACTAAACCACTCGTTGAATTACTTTATTTGCATGCTGAGTGAGGACCTAGGTTTAGGACCGTATTTCGGGTCAGGTCCTTACAGGCTGCCACTGATGGGCATCCTAGGTGTGAACAGTCCCCGATGGGCATCACTGAGTTGGAGGTGTAAGACCCCGATGGGCATCCTAGGTGTATAAGTCCCCGATGGGCGGCAGTGGTGATGGTGAAATTCACGGCGCGATGGCGGGGGCCGGTGCGCACAGGTGGTGTTGGGCGACTGCTTTGCTAGGCTAGGCTAGGCTGCTGCTCGGCCGGGACGACGCTTGATGGCCGAAGCTTGGCACGGGGAAGAAAAACATGGCAAAGGCTAGGGAGAGAAGGCTTGGGCGGCCATGGAGTTTGGAGAACCAAAAGAGATGAAAACCTATTTTCCTCTTTATTTAATCAAACACACCAAAACCCCAAAGACCCAAAGTTAACCAAGATATGCTGCGGAAAGAGTAATAAGAGCCTCTTGTGGCTCAACTGGCCACTCCACCCACCTGACTTCATAGCACCCCAGGTTTGAAACCCAACACCCACACTTTTAAATCCCTATTTTACTTTTGCATCTCTCCATGCCCAAACACATCCACAAAGCATAAAAATTCCTACATAAGACCATCCAATAATTTTAGCAACTGAAAAAGACATAAACGGCCCTGACGGCCCGACGAAATTATCAAAATACCCCTAGGGCATACCTGGAAGACCGGGATGAAAACCTGGGCCGTTACAATATTCCCTCCTTTTTATGACTTTCGTCCTCGAAAGTCCTTAAGACTGAAACAGCTCAGGATACTGCAATCTAATCTCGTCCTCCCCGCTCACGAGTGGCTTCTTCAGAACTCTAACTCCTCCACTGAACTTTTACCAAATGGATGTCACGATTACGCAACGTCTTCGTCACAAAGACCAGAACACTCACAGGCTTCCCCTCGAAGCTCAAATCCTCAATCAGCTGCAAAGGCTCAAAGTCCACAATGAGCGATGGGTCCGACACATAATGCCTCAACATCGATACATGAGAACACTGCACACGGCTGACAATGATGGGGAAATGTTAACCAATATGCAACTCTGCCAATCCTCTCGAGAATCTCAAATGGACCAACAAAACGGGGACTCCACTTCCCTCGCTTACCAAACCTCAACACACCTCACATTGGTGCAACCTTAAAAATGTGCACTGTCCAACCTCAAACTCTAAAATTCGACGTTGTACATCGGCGTAACACTTCTGCCTGCTTTGGGCTACCAGCATATGAGCTCCAATCCTTTGCACTGCACTGCGGGTCAGCTGCAGCAACTGAGGTCCCAAAAACTGCCGGGCACCAACCTTCTCCCGGAACACAGAAAACCTGCAACACTTACAGTACAATGCCTCAACGAAACTATAAGAACTGACCACTGAGAACTGCAACCCAAGGCAACCTCATAAAACCAACACTGGTCTCCCGTTGCCTAACAACGGAAACACCAACTCGCAACTAGTGCTGAAGGATCTGGCTCACTCCTCCCAAAAAACCATCGGACAGAGGGTGAAAACACTACTGGGACTGAACTCGGCTCATAAGCCTCTTAGGAATGCCCTCCAGAACCACGGTACATCAATGCACTGCCTAGAACAAACCTTTGTTGCCACACCCTGGTGCCAACAACTCTAGCCTGAAACTGCCATGCCACTACTCAACAGTAATGACATCTCCACCTGGGAGAGGTGCGAACTCTAGCTACTGAAACCAATCCACCAAAAATTCGAACTCACACAACAACCTCAACCAGCTGCCAGCTTCCACACGAACTCCTACAAACCAACAACTTGAGTGCTACGAACTCGGTAGCCTAAGCAACCGCACACTGCATAACCACGCCAATCTACTCAACTCCAACTTGACCTAGATAACTGACTGGAAAAGTCAACCTGCTATCAACAGGGCCCCAGAGGACTCCCTCCACCAAACTTACCTCCATGCAAGCAACGGAACGAAGCTTGCCTCAAATATGAAACACATCTCACAAGTCCAAACGACAACACATACAGGCTTAACCCTCTAGCTTAGGCTTATTGCACCTTCCCACCGAAACTTCACAAACGGGACGCCACTACCCGGTTAACACCAACTACCAAGAACCAGAATACCAATAATGGCTGGCAGAGCACAAGCTACACTAACCAGCAAGGATCCCTCAAAAGGTCAAGACCCTAATCCAACAACAATGGTGCAACCTCATCCCACAGCTGATAGAAAGGGGTTCCTCAACTACAAAGGTGCAACAGCTCCCAGGCCTAACACACAGAGTACCTTAGCTGACTAGGCCCAACACTCACAAGAGGCAGAACAACCCTACTGCAACTTCCTGAACACCACTCAAGAGTCAGCGTAACTGGACAAACAACTGCTTCCAAGCAGCCAACAAACCTTTCCCTCTTGCTAGCACCACTACCATCAACTCCAAGACCAAGGGAGTAACCTGACAACTCCTATGAGGAAACGGTTCTTACAAGCGGACAACCGAAGGACAGAGAGCTCCACACACCCTCGCTGTCTTGCTCTGCTAAAGCAACAACATCTAAATCTCACGGGGGCAACAATAGGGGGCTCCACCACAAACTGAACCGCCAATCACACACTAACCAGGACTCACCTCCAAATGCCAAAGGAGGCAACTCTCAACATCCTGGAAACAGGAAAACAACCAACAGGGCACGAACTACTCGCCCCACGAGCAAAACTAACTTCTAGCAACTCAAAACCACACCTTGGTCAACACCAAGCACCAACTTGCCACCACACCGGAACCAATCCGGACTCTACTCCAACAAACTCTAGCTTGCTAGCCTACCAAATCTGCCAGCAACTCACCCGAGGTCTACAACCTACATGACTCCGGCTTGCCAGCTGAAACTCACTACCTGGGCTGACTGAGCTTTGGTGAGGCTCCCCACACTAGGGTTCTTCGGCAACCCTCGACACACACTGTCATCTAACGGTCTAACAGTCAACTGCCTGAACAAACAACTCTTTTTCCCAGCATTACAACTATGTTGGCCTGCACCGAACCTCGAAACCAAAAAGACCAGAAACGCTTCAGAATGTGTCATCCTCCTACTCAAAGCATCAGCCACATCGTAGCTTCCACCCAGGGTAAGGATTCCGAGCAACACTCTTAGCAACTACGGTTAGGAACTACGTGGCTTCGCAACAACCACCATTTGTTCAGTACCATCTGAACCCCAACCATGATCATCAAGAGATTCCACCAACCAAGCTTAGGTTCAACTTAACAACTTGCCTAAGCAACAACCTGTAACAGCCCGGATTTCAGTTAAATGGAAGCAGTTTTTTTTTAAAAAAAAAGAAAGAAAAGGAAATGGGAGTTGGAACTAAATAAGAAAGAAATAATAATAATAATAAATGCGTTGGCCAGGGCTCGAAGGGGGGAAGCCTTGGGGAAGGACATTTGAGATTCCCAAGTCTATTTTAACTTAGGAAAGGAAGGAAAAGAAAAAGGAAAAAAGAAGAAAAGCCTATCTCTCTCTAGCAAAACCCTAACACCCTCGCCCACGCCGCCGTCGCCCCACACCCTCTCCCACGCCGCCGTCGCATCCAGCCACGTCCACGCCGCCGTCGCACCCAGCCGCGCCCACGCCGTCGTCGCCCCAAGCCGCACCTGCACAGCCAGCCTGTAACGGCCCAGTTTTCTAGCCCGCGTCGCCCTGGTCCCGCATCGCCTAGATCTGCCTTGCCCAGGCCGTCCCCGAGCCAGCTCGCCTTGGTCCGAGTCGCCCAGCCCCGTGCCATGCGCCCTATAGCTCGCCGTCCCTCGCACAGTGCCGTGCCAGATCGAACGCCCGAGCCCGTCGCGTCGCGTCGCCTCGCGCGCCCCTGTGCTTGTCGAGCTCGCGCTCGCGCGCGCTTCATCATGCCGAACCGCGCGCGCGCGCCTCGCCCCGCCCTAGCTCGCGCGCGCGCTCCGTGCCTGCGCCCGGCCAGCGCCGATCTGCTGCGCCCGCCCGGCCTACCTTCTGCGCCTGACGGCTGCTTGCTTGTGTGTGTTGGTTTGGCCCGAGCCTTGTGGCTTCTCGGATGGTATTTCCCTAGTCTTTTCTTCGTTGTGCCCTGATTTGTTGGCTGCTGGTTGTTGATTTATTGGGCTGTTTATGTATTTGATTTGGGTGTTTTGTTTGATGTTCAAGCTGTTCGGGATCGTCTAGAGGCTCGAGGATTCGCTCGTAGATTTATTATAATTATTGTTTTCTGCTTGTCTCAAGTATGGACTTCTTACCGTGGTTGTGTGGACCCTGCGATATATCTCGATATGCCTTGCTTGTTTGCTGATTGTTATGAGCATGTTAGAGATAGAGCAGTTGATTGAATTCTTGCTAGCATGTTTGCCTGATTTTACATGTTAGTGCCATGCTAGGTTTGTTCTGCCAGCATTCTTGTGATTCCTGCTTAAGTTGTAGTATCATGCTAGGTAATGTGATTTATGTCAGTCATTGCTTGCTAGCCACGAATCATTGATTTTTTCTCTATACTCTTAGATAGAGTTGTAGGGTTTGTCATCATCCAGAGGCTGAGCGGACAAAACGTACTTTATCCCTAGTAGCTACCCACTCCGGCCAAAGCCTAGTTTGTAGCCTGCTAGAGCGGAACCCTGCCAACGGTGTAAGCGTACCTTGGCCGGTTCTTAGCTTTAGGTCGGTGGATCAGCCGCGCATGAGCTTGAGCGAGGGCCTCGCGCCATCGTGATCGGTGACACCGCTTCGAGTCATAGGCATGCGTGCACGGCCCGCGTAGTTTGCCCTTAGGCCCCCACATTTACGCCGATTTGCCAGATCATGCGGTGTGCGCTGCACGCGTTAGTTGCCTGTTCGGAGAGCTCCCCGGGCTAATGTTCGTGAGTACACCATTCCTTCCGATTTAGAGCCGGGCTTTGGGTACTCTCCGATAGTCCGGATGTATAGCGAGGGTAAGAGGCCCTTGAGGACACCCATTGGGATTGGCTTTTGAGCTAATCAATTGGTCGAGGAGAAAGACCCTCGAGGGTGTCGGACATCTTGGGATCGGTTTTTAGGCGATCAAATGGCCGAGGAGAAAGACCCTCGGAGATGTCCCGGGATTGGTTATGAGAACCAATCATTAGGCCTAAGTAGGAGACTTCCGATGATTCTGGAAGTAGGAGACTTAGATGGTTCCAGATCTTTCCTTATGAGCTCGTTGAGCTATAATGCATGTTGATGGTCATTTGCTTGCATGTTGAGGTGCTAGATGACGGATGTATAGTATTGTACCCGGTTGGGGATTCTTACCGAGTATCTTTATACTCACCCTTATTTATCTTTCGTAGCTTGGGACAACACCGGGGAGGGCTAGCGGAGGAGCCGATTGATCATGGAGAGCTGCCAGGTACTCTGTCTTTTATTGTTGCATTGTTTATTCAAAGATGTAGATGGACAGAGTCCTGGGAACATTGTTTAAAAAGTTGTTTAAATTGTATTGTATGATTTTATAAATACTGGCCAGGTGGTTTTACTTCGTTGGATGGTTTAAATGAAAACTGTGGTTTATGTTTTAAGGGTTCCCCCTTCTCATATGTTTTGAATGGTTTTTAAATATGAGCACTAAACCGCTTGTTATCATATTTAACTTGCATGCTGAGTGAGAACCCCGGTTTAGGACCATGTTTTGGGTTGGGTTTGTCACACAGCCCGCAGAGCCAGCCAGCCCATCGCCTGCACCGCACCCCCCCAGCGCCGCCCGTCGCTTGCACCGTGCGCCCCAGCGCACCTCCTGCACCGCTCCATTCGACCGCATCCGCAAGACCACGCACCAGCGCACCAGCCGCGTCGCTGCCAGACGTCGCGCCCGCGCGCAAGCAGGCGACCGCGATCGCGACGCGCCCGCCCGCCCCGCCGCCCTACTACCGTCTGCCCGAGGGCCACGCGCCTCGCCCTTGCCCCCGCGCGCCCGCGCCCAGCGCCCCTGCAGCAGCCTGTCGCTCTGCATGCCTCACCTGCTGCTTGCCTTGCCCAGCCCGGTGCCTTCTCGGTTGGTAAATTTCCGAGCCTCCACCCTTTGGACTTCGTGATTTTAGTTGCTGTTTATTTAAATAGGATATTTTATTACTTGCTTAGGTCGCTCGGGTTCGCTTAAAAGCTCGAGGGTCGGTTGTAGATTCGTGATAGTTACTTTCCACTTGTTTTCAGGTAAGGACTTCTTACCCGGGGTTGTGTGGGCCCTGCGAACACTTGTTAGCATATTGATTTTTCATAACTGTATGAGTTTCTAGTGGATAGGCTTCATGTTTGTTTCTGATTCATGTTCGAGTTAAGTTTGTATTCCGTTAGTTCCGTGTTAGGTTTTGACATGTTAGGTTTAGTATAGAAGATAGTAGGAGGGTCTAGTGTAAGTCCCGCTCGGGTAAGACACCGATGGACAGCCGAAGGTGTAAGGCCCGATGGGCATCCTAGGTGTGTAAGGTCCCACTGGGCATCACTGATTTTGGAGGTGTAAGGCCCGATGGGCATCCTAGGTGTGTAAGGCCCCACTGGGCATCACTGATTATGGAGGTGTAAGGCCCGATGGGCATCCGAGGTGTGTAAGGCCCCACTGGGCATCACTGATTCTGGAGGTGTAAGGCTCGATGGGCATCCTAAGTGTGTAAGGCCCCACTGGGCATCACTGTGTCCTAGGTTGTGTAAGGCCCGAAGGGCATCCAAATGTAGGACCTAGGAGAGGCTGTAGACGGAAGCCCTTGAGTAGGCTCGCCCTTGAAGTAGCTCATAGCCTAAACCAACCGTTCCCGCTCTAAGTCATTGTATGGTTGCTTGTCCGTGTGCTAGATGAGTTGTTTCGTATTGTACCCCGGTTGGGGATTCTTACTGAGTATTTCGTTGCTCACCCTTATTCTCTGTGGTTTTCCATCAGGTAACTTGGGACAGAGGCTGGATGGCTAGGAGGAGGCTGCTGGATGATCATGGATAGCGGACTTTGAGTTGCACGTTTCTTTTACTGGTTTCTTTATGATTTAGCATGTAGTGGGACTTGGGTCCCTAGGAAAAACACTCAAAAACTATTTTATGATTCTCATACCGTTTCCCTTGATTTGTTTTAAGAAAGTACTGATCAGTCATTTACTTGTTTTATTTAATTGGAATTATGGATTTGTTTTAAATATGTCTACTGCAAAGTTTTAAATCTCAAGCTCTGAATGACGTTTTACATTCTTAATCATGCATGCTAAGTAAGGACTTTAGGTTAGAGATCGTTTCTTGGGTCGGGTCCTTACACAACCCGACTACGAGCACGACATCCTCACAACCACAACTAAACCCTTACGACATCCACCTGAAGTCCAACTTCTCCAAGAACTGAGCACCAGTTCTCCAATGCAAACCCTACATGGTTCTGAAACTCTCGCCACCATAACAAACTGCACAAACACACTTGTGTGCACAACTCTCAACCTTCCTTCAGAGATCCAAGACTAACAGGTGCTTTCCAAAAGACAACACTAGCTTCTGGCAGAGATACAATCAACCAAAGGAACACCAAAAGTTCCATCTCCACACGATACTCGAAGATGTGGCAACCTTGCTCTACTAAAGCATGACAATGCCAAACTGAACTTACCTTATACCAAGGTCTCTACCAAGTGTGCTTTACACATAAGACATTCAGTTCATCTCATGAGGCATCTAACTCATCTCATAAGGCATCCAACTCATCTCATAAGGCCTCCAACTCACCTCATAAGCATCCAACTCATGGTCCCTCTGCTGGACCAAACTCGCATCTACGATGCTCAACTCTCCTCAGATTTAGGCACTCGAAGGTAGTTGACCGCACTACCAACCACAAAGATCTCTTGGCCTTAGCATTAGCGTGAGACTCACACGCACTAACACTTATCAACCTTCAACCTGCTGACGCACTTTTACCCCGGTAACTCTGGGAAGAGGCTCCGGCTCCTCTCGAACATCCTTTCGCTTGTAGTCCCACGATTACCGCTGAACTAGCTCTCTTGCACGACCTAAACAGGTGCAACTGCCACAAACGGATCCAAAGGCTAAAGAAGTGCTGAACTCCGAACGAGTCATAGAACCATCTGCTATACTCATGCCAAACTCAGGCCTGAACCAGACTTAGTGCCAAAGCGGCACACCAACCAATGCACCTCAAGTGCCACTACTAGTAAATCCACATCTTACTACAAATGGGGCCAGCAAGGTCACAACCTTAAGTGACAAAAACTCTGGCTAGGAATACAATGGCTCAATTCTCAAACAACCCTGCCTATGGCATCTCATCTAACTGAAGTCTCACTGCCTACCCTTGCATCTTCACTTGATGCTCAACAAAACTCTGACCGGCTCTCTCAACATGCAGTAGCTAGCTCTACTCTAGGAGCTCACCATAAGAAGAGTGCTAAACTCTACTAGACAACTGAGGAAACCACCAACGGATCAAGTCCGATGGGAACACTGCTCGCTACACCCTTAACCACAAGGTTCCAACTTACTGCCGCAAAACAACAACAATTTACAAGAGCACAAAGGTGTCTCCACATGCTCCACGAAGGCTACTAACTCTGCAGCCACTCTCTGGGCAATCGAACAATCTGCTAAGGTTCAAGATCAACACTTGAACTACCCAGGCTAGTCCACACTGGAACCTGCTCCACAAGCATCAACATGAGCAAAGCCATAGCTAACTCCTCTCCTGGAGTGGTACTCTAGGGCAAATCACCTCCACCCTCTCTCTAGGGGAAAACTAACAACCGGGCCACAAATGGCCTACGGGAGTCTAATCTCTGCCTCCCTCTGGAACGATGTCCCAGCGGTATCTGAATTTATCTAGATACCCGGACTAGCTGCTAACATACTCCTCACACTACGGGAGGTTGGCATGATGGTGCTCTGGACCCAAACCAACAACGAGTCAGGACCTGCTCGTCTCCGCTCCACAACACTAAACAAGGCATACGCTAGATGAAAAGTATTGTAAATTCTTAACCCTTTTCTAAAATTGTAAACTTAGGCGTACCTGATGACTGTCGGAGTGCTGATGATCATGGAAAAATGACCTACAACAAAGGTCAGTCTACAGAATCTATGAATCTAAGCTCTGATACCAACTGTAAAGACCCGACCCGAATGGGGTTCTAAAATAGGCCTTTACCTCAATGCATGCAATCAAAACTAAAATCAATATGCAGGAATGGTTTTCGGATTCTAAGTGAAAACTAAAACATACAAATAGCCATTTGAAAAGTGAACATAAAATTCCTGAAACCTGTCCCTGTTTCCAAGCACCTGTTCCAAGAAAAATACATTTTCAAAACTCACTCTGATCAGAGATTTATTTAAAACATTCAAAACTTTCCAATAGTTACAACAACGCTAGAATCCGGAAAAATAGTCAGAAAACAACCTAGGGTTCCGTGCCCAACTACATGCATTCAGAGGAAAATAAAACACAAAGAACCATAGACATAAATTCAGAGTTCGAACAACGGGTTTCCATGATCATAGCTCCTCCTCCAGCCATCCTGTCTCGCACCATGGTTACCTGTGGAAAATCACAAAATAAGGGTGAGTAACGAATTACTCGGTAAGAATCCCCAACCGGGGTACAATACGATATACATGGTCATTGTAAAGACCCAACCCAAAAGGGGCTCTAAATGGGCCTTTACCCCAATGCATGTATTCAAAGTAAAGACAATATACAAATATGATTTCGGATTCCAAGTAAAAATTAAAACATTCAGCATTCAATCAGAAATCAAAACAGTTTTATGAAACTGTCCCTGTCTCCAAGCACCTGTTTCAAGACAAATACATTTCCAAAAGTTTACTCTGATCAGAGATTTATTAAAATCATTCAAAACCTTCTCAGGTACAACAATGCTGGAATCCACAAAAACATTAAGAAAACATCCTAGGGCTCCGTGCCCGACTACATGCATTCAGGGGAAATAAAAAGACAAGAGTCATAATATAAAAAGGTCAGAGATGACAACAGGTTCCCATGATCACAGCTCCTCCTTCGGCCATCTTGTCTCGCACCTTGGTTACCTGTGGAAAACCACAAAATAAGGGTGAGTAACGAATTACTCAGTAAGAATCCCCAACTGGGGTACAATACGATATACATGGTCATCTAGCGGAAAGATATGCAAGCTATGAATATGAACACAGAATAGAGCACATAGCTTAAGTCCACACTTGGACCTCGGATGCCAACTCAGGGTCTTAGTCCGGAATAATCCACCACACAATACGCCCCTATACGAGAAACAAGTCTCTGCCTCAGCCTGTCTACTATCGATACGAAAGGTGCACTAGCTCAAGATCCCGAGGAGCTCTCCGGTCGGTGCTGTAATGAGCGTAAGCGCGCGCGCGCATGCTCTGCCGCTACTGGGGTGCCGGGTCTAGTGGCAAGCTGCCCAGGTCCAGTCACCATGCCTAACTAAATCTCTGGATCGATGTCACTGTAAAGACCCAACCCGAAGATGGGACTAAATCTAGATCTTTACTCAGCATGCAAGTGACAAGACTTAAAAGGACCCGGCTGGGGTCGGTTTGTAAAACTTTTCAAATATAAGAGTGGAAAACATTAAAAACAAAGTAAACATTCATTAAGCAGAAACGAACCATTCAAATTAAAAACGATGGATCGATCAAGACTTTCCTTAAAACATAAAATAGTTCAAATCATAGTTTTCCCCTACGGACCTAAGTCCAACTACATCTTTGAAATCCAAAAACATGAAAATAAGACACGACAGAGTGTCAAGAGGCATCCATGATCTCCCGGCTCTCTCCGCTAGCCACCTCGGTCTTGTCCCAAGTTACACGTGGAAGAAACCACGATAAGGGTGAGTATAAACATACTCAGTAAGAACCCCGACCGGGAGTGCGATACGATGCAATCTATCATCTAGCAACCTAGTACACATGCCACAAATATCAACACGGATCTTAGCTCAACGAGCTCACAAGGCAAATCCGGAATCCTCGGAAGTCTCCTACTTCCGGCCTAATGATTGGCTCTCAAACCAATCCCGGGACATCTCCAAGGGTCTTTCTCCCTTGGCCAATTGATCAGCTCAAAAACCGATCCCAAGATGTCCGACACCCTCGAGGGTCTTTCTCCCTCGACCAATTGATTAACTCTAAAGCCAATCCCAATGGGTGTCCTCAAGGGTCTCTTACCCTCGCTATAAATCTGGACTATCGGGAGAGTACCCAAGTCCGGCTCTAAACGAAGAAGAACTGTGTACTCACGAACATTAGCCCGGGAGCTCTCGAACCGGCTACTAACGCGTGTCTTGCGCGCACACCGCATGCTCTTCTGCAACCGCGTAAATGCGGGGCCTAAGGGCAAACTACGCGGGCGAACGCATGCCTAAGACTCGGAAACGGTGTCACCGAACACGATGAGTCACGAGGCCCTCGGCACTCATCTGCGGCTGTGCACCACCGACACGAAGCTAAGAACCGGCCAAGGTAGGCTTGCACCGTTGGCAGGGTTCCGCTCTAGCAGGCTACAAACTAGGCTTATGCCAATGAGGTAGCTAATCCTCACTGGCTGCCGGGGGGAAGCATGGTACGTTATGCTTCGCTCTACTCCCGACCGGTGGGGACAAGGTACGTTATGTCCGCTCTCAGCCTCTAGATGATGACAAACCCTATCATACTAGCTTAAACTACCAAGTACGTGATTCCTGGCAAACATTCACAAAAGACATCTGTCATACATAGCCTAACATGATACTACGAGCTTAAAGCAGGAATCTCAAGCATGCTGGAAGAACAAACCTAGCATGGCACTAACATGCATAAAAAGGCAAAACATGCTAGCAAGAATTCAATCACTAGCTATCCTATCCACTAACATGCTCATAAAGGTAAACAAGCATACAAGGCACAATTAAGAAAGCATAGCAGGGTCCACACAACCACTGTAGGAAGTCCTTACCTGGAAACAAGTGGAGAATAGCTATCACAACCAAAAAGACCCTCGAGCTTAGTACGAACTCGAGCAACCTAGGCATAAATAAAGCGTCCTAAGTAAATACATACAGCAGCCAGAAGCTTAGAAAACACAAAGGGATTGGTTCGGGAATTACCACCGAGAAGACACGGGCCTCGGCAGCAAGGAGGGTGGCTTGGGCGCCGCTGCTGGGCCGGGCGCTGGGCGCTGGCGCTGGCGGGCGGGCGCGCGCCTTGCGGCGCGACGCGGTGACCGCGCAGCGCGTGTGCGTGGCCGCAAAGCGACGCGCGAGCGAAGCGGCTCGGCTGGGTTGGCGCTTCGAGGGATCGCGCCCGAGCGGCGAGCGGCGGGCGTCTTGGCGAAAGCGTCTGGGCTGCGTTGCGGCACTGTGCGACCACGAGCGACGTCGGGCAGTGTTGGGCGGCCACGGGCGACGTCAGGCAGCGATGGGTGTGCGACGGTGGGGCTTCTGGTCGGCAGGCATGCAGTGGCTGGGCAAAGCAGGCTGGGCGGCGTGGTGGTGTGCGGCGCAGCGGTCTGCGAGCGGGGGTGGTGCGTGCGGCTAGGGTGGGTGGCTCGGGGTGGCTCGATGGTGTGGCTAGGGCTTTTGCTCGGCTAGGGTTTTAGGAGAGAGAGAGAGAGAGAGAGAGAGAGAGAGAGAGAGAGAGAGAGAATGCGGCTATGAGGGGAAAAATTAGGGGTTTCTTGATTTTCCTTCTTTTCCTTATTTTTAAATAGGTTAGGAGACCTAAATTCCTTTCCCAAGGCTTTTCTCTTGCGGGTCCCGGCTAAAGAAATTCTTTTCTCTTTTTCTTTTAATTAAGACTCTTTTCTTAAAACTCCACATTCACCATTTAGGCAAGGCTCAAATCCCAAAAGATTCAATTAATTTTCCAATTAATTTTGTTATTAACCGAAAGGAAAACGGGGCCGTTACAATACTCCCCCTTAAAAGACTTTCGTCCCCGAAAGTCCTAAGAGCTGGAACAACTCCGGGTAATGAGTCCTCATCTCATCCTCTAGCTCCCACGTGGCTTCCTCTCGCCTCTCCGATGCCTCCAAAGCACCTTTACTAAACTTATCTCTCGGTTGCGCAATACCTTGCGCTCATAAGCCAAAATTTGCACGGCTTCTCCTCGAAGGATAAATCTTTACTCAACTCTAGGGGCTCATGCTCTAGCACATGCGAAGGATCTGCCACGTACTTTCTCAACATCGAAACGTGGAACACATTATGCACCGTGACAAAGACGGGGTAAAGCTAACCGATAGGCCACTTTGCTCCGATCCGCTCAAGGATCTCAAAAGGCCCTACAAACCTAGGGCTCGACTTGCCTCGCTTTCCAAACCTTAACACCCCACGCATAGGTGCTACTTTCAGAAAAACATGTTGACCCACCTCAAACTCCAAGTCTCTACGCCTCACATCGGCGTAACTTTTCTCGCTACTTTGTCTTTGTCAACATGCGAGCCCTTATCTTACGCAGCTGCGTCGTTCGTCATCTGAAGTAACTCGGGTCCCAACCTCGCCTATCCCCAACCTCCTCCCGAACATTGAGGGATATGCGGCGCTTACCATACAACGCCTCGAATGGGGCCATCTCGAATAGTCGCTGATAGCCGTTGTTGTAAGCGAACTCCATCAAATCAGATCATCGGTCCCAAGCGCTCAGGAAGTCCAAGACACGGGCTCTCAACATGTCTTCCGAATCTGATTCACCCTCTCGGTCGACCATCGGTTTGAGGTGGAAGGCGATCTTTGAAGCCGCACTCGATTCCCAAACCCTTCCGAGCGCTCTCGAGCGAGATGTGAACCGAGAATCCCGATCGATACTATCTTTGCGGGTACCCGTGGTACCGCACAATCTGCTCAAGGAACAATCTGCCCACACTGTTCCACGGTATAACTAATCTTCCCGAAATAAAGTGTGCACTCTTGGTCACCGGTCCACTACTACCCAGATCTGCGTAAACCCTCTCGGTGTCCTCGGCAACCCAGAGATAAAATCCATCGAAATCTCGTCCCACTTCCACTGTGGAACACTTAACGGCTGCAATAAACCTGCAGGCTCGCTCGGGAGCCTTCACTTGGCGACGGGTGAGACACACCGCTAACAAACTCAGCTATATCCCGCTTCATGCCCATCCACCAAAACGTCTGCTTGAGATCTGGTACATCTTGGTACCTCCCGGGTGCCAAGTGAATGGGGAACTATGTGCCTCGGTGAGCAACTCTGCTCGAACCTCTGTGTCATCCGGGACGCACAACCTACCTCTGTACCTTAAGCCTCCGTCTGGTGCCACAACAAAGTCGAAATCGCCATCGGCCTCAACCTCTCTCGAGCAATCTCCTCAACTTGGGATCACTCGGTGATCGTCGATGATCCTCTGCTAGCGCGACGGGGTGAATCGATAGCCGGGCTACCTGGCGGTAACCTCTCCCAACAAGATCGCAATACCGGTTCGCTCAAACTCTTTCCTCAATTCAACTTGGGAGCTCAAAAAAGCTGCTTTGAATGTGACGTCTTCCTACTCAACGCATCGCCCACAACATTGGCTTTTCCGGGATGATACAAAATCTCACGATCGTAGTCCTTTACTAACTCGAGCCACCTCCTGCGCTCATGTTCAACTCCTTACGAGTGAAGAAATATTTGAGGCTCGGTGGTCCGTGAACAACCGAATCCTCTCACCATATAAGTAGTGCCTCCAAATCTTTAGAGCAAAAACAATCTGCAGCCAACTCCATATCATGAGTTGGATAGTTCTTCTCATAAGGCTTCAATCACGGAAGCATAAGCTATCACCTTCCCATGCCGCATCAACACACACTCTAAACCATGCTTGGAAGCATCACTATAAACTACTTAAACCTCCTGTTCCTTCCGAATCGCCAACACAGTCTTTGTCGTCAAAGTGAGCTTAAAGCCGGGCAAAACTTTCCTCACATCTAGCATCCCAAACAAAGTCAACACCCTTCTTGGTCGACGGGTTAGGGGTGATGCCTTAGCGGAAAAGTCTTTCACGAAACGCCGGTAATAACTCGCCGGACCCAAAAAGTCTGCGTATCTCGGCGACCGTCGTCGATGTCCGCCCATGAGCTAATCGCCTCTATCTTTGCGGGGTCCACCGCTATACCATCTGCCGACACGATATGTCCAAGGAAGGCTACTCTCTCTAGCCAAAATTCACACTTAGAGAACTTTGCGAACAATCGGTTCTCACGCAATCTTTGTCAAAACTTGCCTCAAATGCGAAGCATGGTCCTCCTTTGTCCTGGAATAAATCAAAATGTCGTCTATGAATACGATGACAAAGTTATCCAAGAATGCCTTGAACACTCTGTCCATCATGTCCATAAACGCTGCGGGGCGTTCGTGAGTCCGAAAGACATGACCACGAACTCATAATGACCATACCTCGATCCGAACGCGGTCTTCGGGATATCTGCATCTCGAATCCTCGGTGATGGTACCACGACCTCAAATCAATCTTAGAAAACACCGAGGCTCCTGAAGCCGATCGAATGATCATCTATACGCTGGCGGGGATACTTATTCTTCACCGTGACTTTATTCGGTTCTCTATAGTCTATACACAAGCGCATGGATCCATCCTTCTTCTTAACAAACAGTCGTGCTCCCCACGGGACACACTCGGACGGATGAAACCTCGATCCAAAGATCTCTTGCAATCGCACTTTGAGTTCTCTCAACTCACCGGCGCCATACGCTACTGGCTTTGGAAATGGGAAGAGTCCTGGCTCCAGCTCAATGGTGAAGTCCAACTCCCGCTTGAGGGTAAACCCAAGCAACTCTTCAGGAAAAACATCTGCAAACTCTTGCACCACGGGACCATGTCAACGATCCAACGCAGTAGATACTATCTCCGACGGTTTGCCAAGAAGCCCCAAGCTCCTCGAGCCAACAATCTATGGGCTTTCGCTGCTTTGAGATCAATGGCGGGAAAGTTCACGCCTGACACCGCGAAACTTGAAGCTCGGCCTCGAGGCGGCCTAAACACCACTTCTTTCCGTGGCGGTCTATCAATGCATGGTTCTCTCGCCAACCAATCCATGCCAAGGATCACATCGAAACCGCTCATAGACAAAGACACTATGAGGGTAGCCTCTAAAATCTCATCGAGATATCAGATCCGCCATGCTTAACTCTCACCGCTAGCTAGCATACTCACACCCGAAGGAGTGGCAACACACACTCAAACCCTAGAGGTTCGAGCTCCACACAAGCTTGTCTAACGAATGCATCGAAACAAAGGAATGGGTCGAACCCAATCAAACAATACAAATGCATAGTCTTTGTAAGACAAGCGGCGTACCTGCAATCGCATCATCGATGCGCTCCGCCTCCCGGCGAGTAGTGGCAAACACTCGGCCTGGGCTGTTGGGCGGTCCCCATTCTTCTTCTTTGTAAAGACCCGACCCAAAAGGGGCTCTAAATGGCCTTTACCCCAATGCATGTATTGAAAATAGAAGACATTATGAAAAACACATTTCGGATTCCAAGTAAAAACAGAAATATTCAACAACCAAAACATACATTTCTAAAAGCATACTCTGATCAGAGATTTATTTAAACCATTAAAACAATCCACAAGTACAAATATGCTGGAATCCATAAAACGTAAGAAAACATCCTGGGGCTCTGTGCTCGTCTACATGCATTCAGGGGAAATAACAAAAAAGTCAAGAGTCATGATAAAATAAAATAGTCAGAGATGACGAGGATTCCATGATCACGGCTCCTCCTTCACCATCCTGTCTCCCGCCTTGATTACTGTTGAAAACCACAGAATAAGGGTGAGTAACGAATTACCCAGTAAGAATCCCCAACCGGGGTACAATACGGTATACATGATCATCTAGAAGAATGTATGCAAGCTATGAGTACAAACACAGAGCGAAGCACATAGCTAAGTCCACACTTGGACCTCGGATGCCAACTCAGGGTCTTAGTCCGGAAATACCACAACACACTAAACGCGCTATACGGGAACAAGTCCCGGCCTCGGCTGCTCTCATCGCGATCACGAAAGGTGCACTCGCTCAAGATCCCGAGGAGCTCTCCGATCGGCGCTAATAATGAGCGTAAGCGCGCACCGCATGCTACCGCAAACTCGGGGTGCCGGGTCTAGTGGCAAGCCGCCCGAGTTTCGATCCACCATGCCTAACTAAATCTCCGGATCGGTGTCACCGACATAGGGTGTGAGACTCGACACGTGAACTATGTCACCTGTACCACCGCACTTTGAGGCTAAGGAACCGGCCGTGGTAGGCTTACACCGTGAAGCGGTCCTTGCCCTAACAGTGGCAATCAAGGGCTACGGCCGAACACGCGAGGACGTGCCGATCGCCGGGGGCGAGGCAATGCCAAGTCATCATCCCGACCGTTGGGGCAATTAACGATTTGCCACCCTCACCCAAGATTGCGGGGCCACCCGTTAGGGTTAGCTAAACCCTAACGGGGATCGGGACGGAGTACCATCTCGTGCGTCCTCGTCGGGGATGCAAGTTACGTTATGCATCCGGCACGGATGATGCTACCTACCGAACTCTAAACCATACCAATAATAATAACTCAACCAATACACCCAATACGTGCTCAATGAGATACAAGGAACCTAGCATGATACTACGAAGCAAGAACAGATATCGAACATGCCGAGAATGGAACAACCTAGCATGGGCTAACATGAGAAACAATACAAGAGTTCATGCCATCGAGAATTGAACGAGCACCTAGGGCTAAACATGCTAATAATCATACACAGCATACAAAACAACAATCACAAATATACCGCAGGCCCACACAACTCCGGTAAGAAATCCTTACCTTGGTGGGAGGCTTCTACACACAAATCCTAAGTGCGGAACAATCCCGAGCTAGCGAGCGGGAACCTAGCAAACCAATAATAATCAGCATCTAAAACGTCTAAACAACAAAAGAACAAAGCAAGCTCGGCTCAGTGGAAATCACGCGGCAAGCGCGACACGAGCTTGGAGGCTGGCTGCAAGCCGCACGCAGCAGGTGGCGCTGCACGGTGCAACGCTGCAGCGAGGCCTTGCGCGCTGGCTGTGCTACCGCACGGCACAGCGAGGAGCAGCATGCGCGGCGACGCGCGTCGCCAGGCGTCTCGGGCGCGCGCTCGAGCGCGGCGCGGCGTCGCGGCGGCGGCGAGCGCGGCGACGCGCGACGCGGCGCGGCGCGCGCGCGGCGACGGGCGCGGCGGCGTGGGACGGCGCTTGACGGGATGGCAGCGACGCAGACGCGGCTTCGGGCGAAAGGCTTCTGGCCGGCGGCGCGCGCGCGCGGCGCTCTTCTTCGGGCGCTCGATCGCGATCGCACGATCGGCGTCTCTTCTGGCGCGTTCAGCACGATCGCGAGCGGCGATGGTGTGCGGGAGGGCTGCTTCAACGATCTGGGCGATCGGTGCGGCGGCAGGGCCGCTCAACGGATCTGGGCGACACAGAGAGCGATGGCGTCGCGGGAGGTTCGCGACGGTGGATCTGGCGCGAAAAATTGCTTGTCCCGGCTTTGGCGTCGGCGGGGCTGCTTCAACAGATCTGGGCGAGCCGGGCGGCGATGATGGCTGCTTCTCTCGGTGGGCAATCAACACAAACACACACAACACTCTACATCTTACCTTCGCCCAAGATCAAAACCAAATGAGGAGATGAAGAGGATGAAGACTTACCTTAATGATGATGATCGAACCCAAGGAGATGCAAGGGAAAGAAGAATCGGCAAAGGCTATGGAGAGGGAGAGCTTGTGCGGCCAAGAGGAGATTTGGAGAAGAAGATGGAATAAACCTAATTCTATTTCATTTAACCAAATGCACCAAAACTCCAAAATCCAAGGTTAACTAAGATGTGATGCAGAAAGAACAAGAAGAGCACCTAATGGCTCAATTGGCACACATCTCTACAAGCTTCCCAGGAGACCCGGGTTCAAAACCCGGCTGCAACACAAATTCCTTTATTTTTACTTTTGCATCAAACCTTGCTCAAACCAAACCTCAAACCCCTCCAAAAACCTACATAAAACCATCCAATAATTTTAGTAACTGGAAAAGACACAAACGACCACACGCCCCCGACCACATTACCAAATTACCCCTAGGGCATACCGGAAGGACCGGAAAGAAAACACAGTCGTTACAATATTCCCTCCTTTTTATGACTTTCGTCCTCGAAAGTCCTTAAGACAGAAATAGCTCGGTGTAATGCAATCTCATCTCGTCTTCCCGCTCCCAAGTGGCTTCCTCAGAACCCCGACTCTTCCACTGAACCTTTACCAAACGAATCTCGCGATTACGCAACGTCTTGGTCTCAAAGGCAAGGATCCTCACTGGCTTCTCCTCGAAGTTCAAATCCTCATTCACCGCAAAGGCTCAAAGTCCACAATGTGCGACGGTCCGCACATATTGCCTCAACATCGATACATGGAAAACACTATGCACCACTGATAGTGACGGAGGTAGGGCTAACCGGTAAGCAACTCTGCCAATCCTCTCTAGGATCTCAAATGGACCAACAAAACGGGGACTCAACTTCCCACGCTTACCAAACCTCAAAACACCTCGCATCGGAGCAACCTTAAGGAACACATGCTGACCAACCTCAAACTCCAAATCTCGGCGCCGAACATCGGCGTAACTCTTATGCTGCTCTGAAATTTGTCAACATACGAGCTCTAATCTTACGCCTTTGCACCATTGGTCAATCTGCGCAGAACTCGGGACCCAAAACCGATCTATCACCAACCTCTTCCCGAACACACGGGGGACCGACAACGCTTACCATACAAAGCCTCGAATGGAGCCATCTGAATCGCCGATTGTGTAATCGTTGTTATAGGCAAACTCCATCAAAATACGTATATTGGTCCCAATCGCTGGGGAAATCCAACACACAAGCTCTCAACATATCCTCGAGAATCGATTCACTCTCTCGGTCGACCATCCGTCGAGGGTGAAAAATTTGTCTTTGAAATCGCACTGCGTGCCCAAACCCTTCTACGAGCGCTCTCGAACGAGAAGTGAACCGCGAGTCACGATCGGACACAATCCTCACCGGCACACCATGATAACGGATGATCTGCTCCAAAAACAAGCTGCGCCTTTGTTCCACGGTATAAGTGTCTCTACCGGAATGAAGTGTGCGCTCTTGATCAAACGGTCGACTATCACCCAAATCGAGAGAACTTCCTCGAGTCCTTGGCAAACCAGAGATAAAGTCCATGGAGATCTCTTCCCATTTCCACTGGGCACACTCGGTGGTCAGTAACAAACCACCGGCCTCTGTCTAGGTGCCTTCACTTGCGACAAGTGAGACACCGGTGACAAACTCGCCACATCTCTCTTCATTCCCATCCACCGGAAGGTCTGCTTAAGGTCTGATACATCTTGGTACCCCGGGGTGCCAAGCAAAAGGGGGCTATGGGCCTCCTCAGAGAGCAACTCTGCTCATGAACTCGCAATGTCCGGAACACACAACCGGACTCTATAAGTCAACCCACCATCGCGGTGAATATACAAAGTCAAAGTCACCGTCAAGACTAACTCTATCAACCAATCTCTTAAGTGCGGGTCACCCAACCGGCTGTCTATAATCCATTGCCTAATCGACGGTGAGCGAGTCAATAATCGAGCTACCACAGGCGGTAACCTCTCCCAACAACACTACAACCTCGGCCCGCTCGAACTCTCTCTGCAAATCGGTGCTGGGAACTCAACAACGCCGCAGAGTGCGACGTCTTTCTACTCAAAGCATCGGCCACTACGTTGGCTTTACCGGATGGTACAAAATCTCGCAGTCATAATCCTTTACCAACTCTAACCATCTCCTCTGCCTCATATTCAACTCCTTCGAGTAAACAGATACTTGAGGCTCGGTGATCGGTAAACATCCGAATCCGCTCACCATACGGTGTAATGCCTCCAAATCTTCGATTGCAAACACCATCTGCTTTGCCAACTCCATATCATGAGTCGGGTAGTTACTGCTCATACGGCTTGGTGACGGGAAGCATAGGCAATGACCTTCCGTCTTTGCATCAACACACAACCTAATCCAAACTTGGAAGCATCATCAGAGACCACGAAACCACTGTCCTCCGGATCGCCAACAGTCTTGAAGTCAAAGCTGCGCTTGAGCTCGCAAAGCTCTCATCACACTGCTTGTCCCAAACAAACTCGACACCCTTCCTCGTCGGGCGAGTGAGGGGCGAGGCTAAAGCCGAAAAGTCCTTGACGAACCGACGGTAGTAACACAAAACCAAAAGTCTGCGAATCTCGGCAATCTGAAGTCGGCTTGGCCCATGAACTCACGGCCTCAATCTTCGCGGGGTCCACGGCTATACCATCTCTCGAAACCACGTGGCCTAGGAAGGCCACCGCTCCAACCAGAAATCACATTTGGAAAACTTCATAAAAGCCGGTTTTCCCTCAAAGCCGCCGATGCTAAGCCTCAAATGCTCTGCATGGTCTTCTTTAGACCTCGAATAAATCGAATATCGTCAATGAACACGATGACGAAGCTTTGTCCAAAAATGATTTGAACACCCTATCCATCATGTCCATGAACGCGGATGGGGCATTGGTCAATCAAACGACATGACCACAAACTCATAGTGACCATATCTAGACTGAAAAGTCGTCTTAGGAATGTCGGCATCCCGATCCGCAAAATCGATGGTAACCGGATCTCGATCTATCTTGGAGAACACGAAGCTCCTCGGTGATCGAACAAATCATCGATACGGGGCAACGGTACTTATTCTTCACTCACACCTTATTAAGCTCGCGGTAATCAATACATAAGCGCATAGAACCATCCTTCTTTTTCACAAACAGCAGGCGGTGCTCCCCACGGGGACACACTCGGACGAATGAACCCTCGATCTAACATCTCCTGCAAATGAATCTTGATTCCTTTAACTCACGCCGGAGCCATACGATCGGAGCCTTTGAGATAGGGAGGGTCCTGGCTCGAGCTCAATTGTGAAGTCAACCTCTCTCTTCGGGGCAACCCGTAACTCCTCGAAACACGTCCGCAAACTCCCGCACGGCCGTGCACGATCAACAGACAGCGAGGCGGCTCTTCCCGCACAACTTGGCTAGATAGCCCCAAGCTCCATGAGCTAGCAAACGACGAGCTTTCACGGTGACACCATCGGCGGGCAAACTCCACCCTGGACTCCACGAAACTTAAAGTTTGGGCCGACACGGCGGCCTAAACACTACTTCTTTCCGGTGGCGGTCAATCAACGCGTGGTTAGCGACTAACCACTCCATACCAAGAATCACATCAAAACCGCTCATAGGCGTAACTATGAGCGTAGCCCCAAGCAACTCTCCTGATATCTCGATCCGGCCATCCCTAATCTTATCTCTAGCCAACATATTAACTCCGAAGGAGTTGCAACAGATAACTCGAAACCTAGAGGCTCTAGTCTTAACTTAGCATGCTCAACAAACAACACAGATACAAATGAATGCGTGGAACCCGAGAATCAAACAAGACAAATGCGCAGTGATCTAAAACAAGAAGCGTACACGCCACACGGCGGCATCCGTGCGCTCGGCCTCTGACGACGGGTCGTAGCAAACACTCGACCTCGCTGCTGCTGCTTTGCCGATCACAAAAACGGGCCATGTGTCCCTCTCTACCACAACGGAAGCACAATCTAGGTCCAAGCCGACAAGCTCCGGCGTGGACTTTCCCACAAGTAGCACAAGCGGGAATCTGCTGGGTCCTCCTGCTGCCGGGGCTGAAAAGCGGACTGGAGCTCTCCGCGATCTCTGCTTCAGAATCGCCCTTGGCGGCGCTGGCCGCCTCCCCCGAAAAGTCAAACTTCCTCTTACGCCCCACAACCGCTGGGACGGGGCGGCCGAACAGGAGCGGCAACAACCCGCTCAAAGAGGATACTTCCCATTATAGATCGTGGCTAATCGACACCGGCCACGGCATAAGTGTCGGGGCCCGAGCCCCGACATCACGGGAAACACCACGCTCAATCCAGATATGAACTTCCGAATCTTCACTCGGTGGCAATCAACCGAGGAGCAAAATATCCATACTCGAGAACTTGCGCTCATAATCCTCAATGGAATCGTAACCCCGCTTCAGGTTCTCGAAGAGCTCCACCATCTTCTCTTGAGCCTCATCACCGATGAACTTTACCTTGAACTCACCCTTGAAGAACTCCCAAGTAGCGGGTGGAGACCCACTGGTCTCTCGCTCAAGGTGGACTCCCACCACCATCTCGGCCAGTGCCTCCTAGCACATGAGCCGCACATCTCGGCCTCTGAATATCGGGGCACACCATGATCGGGAAGGTGTACTCCAAATGGGCAATCCACACAGCCGCCGCTAGCGCATCACCGGTGGCATCAAACTTCTCGAGCTTCCACTTCACAAAATCCTTCACCACCTACCCAACTCCTCGGCACCCTCTGCCATATCTGCCTCTGGGGCTACTTGCTCTGAGGAGCCGGAGGTGCTACGAGCTCTCTTGAACCAATCGAGTCAATCGCTCGATCTGGGCTCGAGACTCTTCCCGCTGCGCGCCAACAAGGCTCAGGTCTCGCCTCTGGTCACTCAACATGCTGACCATAAAAGCCCTCATAGACTCGGCAAACTCTGCTCCGGGAGCGATCTCACGGCGCTCGATCGCCTCAACGCCCGCTCTAGGCGTAACAGGAGGAGCTGCTGGTGGAATGCCATCGATCTCGGCTTGGGACGATGTCCCTGCGATGATCGAGATCCGATCCACGATACCTCGACCGCGCTCTCGAACCTCCTCTCCGATGCGGGTGATCGTATGCATCTTTGGCGATCTACATCCAAACCAACAACGAATCAAAACACACTTGTCACCATTCCACAACACCAAACAAGGCATACACTAGATGATAGGTATTGTAAATTCTTAACCCTTTTCCTTTCTAAAACAATAAATCTAGGCGTACCTGATGACTGTCGGAGTGCTTGTGATCATGGAAGGATGAGCTCTGATACCAACTGTAAAGACCCGACCCAAAAGGGGCTCTAAATGGCCTTTACCCCAATGCATGTATTGAAAATAGAAGACATTATGAAAAACACATTTCGGATTCCAAGTAAAAAGCAAAATATTCAACAACCAAAACATACATTTCTAAAAGCATACTCGACGATCAGAGATTTATTTAAACCATTAAAACAATCCACAAGTACAAATATGCTGGAATCCATAAAACGTAAGAAAACATCCTGGGGCTCTGTGCCCGTCTACATGCATTCGGGGAAATAACAAAAAGTCAAGAGTCATGATAAAATAAAATAGTCGAGATGACAAAGAGGATTCCATGATCACGGCTCCTCCTTGACCATCCTGTCTCCCGCTTGATTACTGTGGAAAACCACGAATAAGGGTGAGTAACGAATTACCAGTAAGAATCCCCAACCGGGGTACAATACGGTATACATGATCATCTAGAAGAATGTATGCAAGCTATGAGTACAAACACAGAGCGAAGCACATAGCTAAGTCCACACTTGGACCTCGGATGCCAACTCGTGGTCTTAGTCCGGAAATACCACAACACACTAAACGCGCTATACGGGAACAAGTCCCGCCTCGGCTGTCTCTCATGTCGTCGAAAGGTGCACCGCTCAAGATCCCGAGGAGCTCTCCATCGGCGCCAGAATGAGCGTAAGCGCGCACCGCATGCTACCGCAAACTCGGGGTGCCGGGTCTAGTGGCAAGCCGCCCGTGTTCGATCACCATGCCTAACTAAATCTCCGGATCGGTGTCACCGACATAGGGGTGTGAGACTGGACACGTGAACTATGTCACCTGTACCACCGCACTGAAGCTAAGGAACCGGTCGTGGTAGGCTTACACCAGAAAGCGGTCCTTGCCCTAACAGTGGCAATCAAGGGCTACGGCCGAACACGCCGAGGACGTGCCGATCGCCGGGGACGAGGCAATGCCAAGTCATCATCCCGACCGTTGGGGCAATTAACGCTTTGCCACCCTCACCCAAGATTGCGGGGCGGCCGTTAGGGTTAGCTAAACCCTAACGGGATCGGGAGACTGAGTACCATCTCGTATGCGTCCTCGTCGGGGATGCAAGTTACGTTATGCATCCGCCCTTGATGATGCTACCTACCCGAACTCTAAACCATAGCAATAATAATAACTCAACCAATACAGGTCCAATACGTGCTCAATGTATATACAAGGAACCTAGCATGATACTACGAAGCAAGAACAGATATCGAACATGCGAGAATGGAACAACCTAGCATGGGCTAACATGAGAAACAATACAAGAGTTCATGCCATCGAGAATTGAAACAGAGCACCTAGGGCTAAACATGCTAATAATCATACACAGCATACAAAACAACAATCACAAATATACCGCAGGCCCACACAACTCCGGTAAGAAATCCTTACCTTGGTCGGGAGGCTTCTACACACAAATCCTAAGTCATGGAACAATCCCGAGCTAGCGGCGGGAACCTAGCAAACCAATAATAATCGGCATCTAAAACGTCTAAACAACAAAAGAACGACAAGCTCGGCTCGGGGAACTCACGCGGCACGGCGACGACACGAGCTTGGAGCTGCTGCAAGCCGCACGGCAGCAGGCTGGGCACTGGCTGCGCTGCTGGTACGGCACGCAGCAGGGACGCGCCGCCGCTACTGCGCTGCACGGCACGCAGCGACGCGAGGACGCGCGCGAAGCGCTCGGGCGTCGGGCGAGCTGCTCGCGGCGGCGCGCGCGGGCGCTGGCGTCGCGACGGCGACGCGCGGACGCGGCTGGGCGCGCGAGACGAGCGAGATCGGGCGAACGCGCGCGGCGCTGGCGTGGCGACGACAGCGACGCTGACGCGGCTGGCGCGCGGGCGGCGGCTTCGAGCGAAAGCGGCGGCGCGCGCGCTGGCGTCTGGCGTCTGCTGCTGGGCGCGATCTGGCACGATCTGGCGTCTGCTGCTGGGCGCGATCTGGCACGATCTGGCGAGCGATGGTGTGCGGGAGGGCTGCTTCAACAGATCTGGGCGATCTGGTGCGACGGCAGGGGCTGCTCAACGGATCTGGGCGACCTGGAGAGCGATGGCGTGCGGGAGGTCTGCGACGGTGGATCTGGCGAAGCTGCTGTCCGGCCTGGCGTGCGGCAGGGGCTGCTTCAACAGATCTGGGCGAGCTGGACGGCGATGATGGCTGCTTCTCTCGGCTGGCTGCAATCAACACAAACACACACAACACTCTACATCTTACCTTCGGCCAGCATCAAAACCAAATGAGGAGATGAAGAGGATGAAGACTTACCCGGAATGATGATGATCGAACCCAAGGAGATGCAAGGGAAAGAAGAATCGGCAAAGGCTATGGAGAGGGAGAGCTTGTGCGGCCAAGAGGAGATTTGGAGAAGAAGATGGAATAAACCTAATTCTATTTCATTTAACCAAATGCACCAAAACTCCAAAATCCAAGGTTAACTAAGATGTGATGCAGAAAGAACAAGAAGAGCACCTAATGGCTCAATTGGCACACATCTCTACAAGCTTCCCAGGAGACCCGGGTTCAAAACCCGGCTGCAACACAAATTCCTTTATTTTTACTTTTGCATCAAACCTTGCTCAAACCAAACCTCAAACCCCTCCAAAAACCTACATAAAACCATCCAATAATTTTAGTAACTGGAAAAGACACAAACGACCCTGACGGCCCGACCACATTACCAAATTACCCCTAGGGCATACCTGGAAGACCGGAAAGAAAACCTGGGTCGTTACAGCTGCATCCTGAGTGCAGAATCTCGCCAGGTGCCCCTCCTTGCCACATCTGTAGCAAGCACGGGGCGATGCTCCACACACGACCATAATGTGCCTTTCCGCACTTGTTGCAATGAGCTGGTCGCTCGCCCCGCCTTGCCGCGATCCTGGGCTCTACCGAGGTCGTGCGCGATCTCGACCATCGGATGGCCTGCCGGCGAGTCTGCTGACCAGCTTGAGCGGAAACCACTAGAAGTCCCAAACTTCCTCTTCTCGCCTTTGAATATCTGCTGGCAGTTTGAATCGACCGAGCCGGGCGCAATGAGAATCTCGCAGACCGGCGGATACTTCGGGTTATAAATCGTGGCCAACTCTCTTGCTCGATCATAACTCTCGGGAGCGAGTGCTCGAACATCCCGAGCAACCTCCTTCCTCAGCCCACAAATGAACTTCTTAGTCTTGAGCTCCTCGGTGGCAATGAGCTCCGGTCTTGAAATAGCTATACTCGAGAGAACTTCTTCTCATAGGCGAAGAATACTATCTCGATCCTGTTTGATTTGAGAAGGCCTCTGCCATCTCCCCTGAGCCTCTCGTCATTAACATACTTAGCTCAACTTCGTTCTAAAGAACTCCCGTGTGGCTGGAGAAGACCTAGCTGGTCTAGCTCTATCTGTGGACTCCCACCACCACTCACCGTGTCGAGAGAACATGGGCCGCACACCTCGGCCTCTGTACATCTGGGCATGTAAGAACCCGACCCTAAATACGGTCCTAAACCTAGGTTCTCACTCGGCATGCAAGTTAAATATTTCATCAAGCGGTTTAGTGCTCATATTTAAAACCTTTAAAAACTTTTAGAACGGGAATGCTTAAAACATAATCAACGATTTTGTTTAAGAAAACCAACGAAGTAAAACAAGCTCCTGCCAAGATATATATAAAACATTCAAAACAGTTCAAACAACTTTTAATAATGTTTCCCCTAGGACTCTGTCCATCTACATGCTTGAACAAATATGCAAACAATAAAGACAGAGTGCCGGGCGCTCCCATGATCAATCGGCTCCCTCCGCTAGCCGTCCCGGTGTTGTCTCAAGTTACACGTGGAAAGCCACGAGAAATAAGGGTGAGTATAAACATACTCAAGTAGAATCCCCGACCGGGGTACAATACGATACTTCAATCATCTAGCACCCTAGTATACATGTAAACAAATTACCAACACAGATCATAGCTCAAATGAGCTTACAAGGCGAGAATCTGGAATCCTCGGAAGTCTCTTTCTTCCGGCCTAATGATTGGCTCTCATAACCAATCCGGGACATCTCCGAGGTCTTTCTCCTCGGCCAATTGATCACTCAAAAACCGATCCCAAAGATGTCCGACACCCTCGAGGGTCTTTCTCCCTCGACCATATGATCGACTCAAAAGCCAATCCCAATGGGTGTCCTCAAGGGCCTCTTACCCTCGCTATAAATCTGGACTATCGGAGAGTACCCAAGTCCGGCTCTAACAGAAGGAACTGTGTACTCACGAACATTAGCCCGGGGAGCTCTCCGAACCGGCGACTAAAGCGTGTGCGCGCACCGCATGCTCTTCTCGCAACCGGCATAAATGCGGGGCCTAAGGGCAAACTACGCGGGCAGTACGCATGCCTAAGACTCGGAAACGGTGTCACCGAACACGGTGGTGCGAGGCCCTCGGCACTCATCTGTGCGGCTGTACCACCGACTGGAAGCTAAGAACCGGCCAAGGCGAGCTTGCACCGCTGGCGGTTTCCGCTCTAGCGGGAGCTACAAACTAGGCTTATGCCGATGTGGTAGCTAAATCCACATCGGCCAGGGAAGCAATGTACGTTATGCTTCGCTCTACTCCCGACCGGTGGGGACAAGGTACGTTATGTCCGCTCTCGCCTCTAGATGATGACACCCCTAACACACTAGCTAGAGTATAGAGTAAACGATTCTGGCTAAACATACATAATCATCATCAATCATACATAACCTAGCATGATACTACGAACTTAAAGCGAGGAATCTCAAGCATGCCGGAAGAACAATCCTAGCATGGCACTAACATGTACAAACAAGCAAACATGCTAGCGGGAATGCAATCACAAGTCATCCCTATCCACTAATCATGTCCATAAAAGTAAACATGCATATAAGGCACATTCAAGAAAGCATCGCAGGTCCACACAACCACGGTAAGGAATCCTTACCGAAACGAGCGAAATAACCTTCACACTCTAATAATGACCCTCGAGCTTTAAAGCGAAACCGAGCAACCTAAGCATTTTAATAAAAACAACCTAATTAAATAAACAGCGCCAATGACCCTAGGGCCCAAAGGAAAAAGTCTCGGGAATTACCGATCGAGAAGACACAAGGCCACGCCCCAACCAAAGACGGCAAGGCAGGTGTCCGTCGCCGCAAGGACAAGCGGTGCGCGCGCTGGGCCTGGCGCTGGCATCGGGCGCTGGGCGCTGGCGCCGGCGCTCATGCACTGGGCGCTGGCGCCGCTGGCTGGCTTCTTGGCGCGCTCTCGGGCGCTGCTTTGGGCGTCTTGGCGCGGGAAGAAGCGCGCTGGCGCTGGTTGCGCGCGTTCTCGCGATGCGAGCAGCGCGCTTACGGCGGCGGACGCGACGACGAGCGGCACGCGGCACGCAGACGCGGATGGTCTTGGCGCGCGCGCGGCGGCGGCGCGACGCGTGCGGAGAGCGGTGGGCGACGCGCGCGGCGGGCGCGCGCGCGCTCGGCGGTCTGGTGCGGAACGGCGCGACGCGTCTGGGCTGGGCGAGGCAGCGCGGCTGGGCACGCCTGGGCATGGGCTGTCTTTGCGCTCGGGCGGCGTGGCTGGCGGGGCCGGCGCGACTGGTGCGCTGGCTGACGCCAATTGGCTGCTGCTGGTGCTTGGCTGCTCTTGGCACTGGCTGCCTGCGCGCTCTGGTGGCTGGCAGTTGTGAGCGGGGGTGCGGCTAGGGCGGCTAGGGTTTCTTGGTGAGGTCGGCTAGGAGAGAGAGTGAGAGAGAGAGAGAGATTTTCCCAAAACAAGGGGAATAGGATTTTCTTTCCTTTTCCTAATTTAAATGGGTCTAAAATCCCTTCCAAGGCTTTCTCTTGCGGGTCCCGGCTAAAGAAATTCTTTTCTTTTTAACTAAACCTTCTTTTTCTAAAAACTCCAATTTCACCATTAGGGCAAGGGTTCAAATCCCAATGGGACCAATTAAATTCCAATTAATTTTGCTATCAACCGGAATGTCTCCGAACTTCTAATCAACTAACCCAAACTCCTTGGGTCTTGCAACCAACATTAATCAAGTCTCAACGAAGGCCGAAATGACCCTGAAGCCCTGAAAATCCTCAACCTCTGACCGGGGAGCAAAATACCAAAATACCCTTAAAGGTTAAAACAGCTCTAACGGCCCATCCGAACATCCGAATAATGACCCGAAATCACCTGGTACCCGAAATAGAAAATCGGGCGTTATAATACTCCTCCTTTTAAGACTTTCGTCCTCGAAAGTCCTAAGACGAAAACAACTCTAGAAAAACTCCACTGGTTCTTAACCAACCAAGCTCCTGAAAAAGACAACACAAATCCTTCTTTGAAACCGAACCCTCTTGGGTTCCCAATGCTCCAAGCCCAACAGACACCGAGTCTGCCACGAACTATCTCAACCAAAACTGAACTAACATCGAGCCAAGAAAAACATGCGATAACTAGTCGGTGAGCCACATCCTCTGACTCGCACCAACTCTCAAACGGTCTTACGACTCTAGGGCTCACTTATCCATGCTAAACCAACTTGGAACGCCTCTCTACGGTGCTACTCTCAGCAAACTCGTGAACGGGTCACAAGCCCTAAAACTCAACGCCACGCTCCGGCGTAACATCTCTGAATGCTCATAGCTGTTATCAAACAGCCTCGACCCTTCACCATGCTGACCAAACAATCAACCTCCCGCTTTAAGAAACTAAACGGCCTACTCATACTTCGCAAGTGACCTGCGAACCCTACCGTAAGAACCCAACTGGTTGCCTACAATCTTTAACGAAATCCAATTCGAACCACCAACTGGTGACTGATCCCTAGGCAACCTTCTCCAACTAGCATGCGCTCACAACACTAAAGCAACCATCTTACGAGAAATCGAAGCACCAAAGCCAAGGGCACTTTTCTGGTTCACCAAACGGCTACCACCACACACACTAGCTGATACTTCAGCTTCGGCCACCCCGAATGACGGGGTCCAGAACGAGCTTCACTCACCAAACTAATAAGCGGAGCCCTTCATCGGCCGACAACAAACTTTCCAATGCAATCCGATCAGCCATCGCCTAGGTGAACATCGCCAGATAGGAAAACAAACAACATTCCTCTCACGGAAACCTCGAGCAACAAGGAATAAAACATTACGTGGCTACTAGCAACACGATAGCTGGAGGATCGAAACTCAAGGGCTTTACCACCCAATGCCACGGCACCTCTGTGCCAACTCACTCAACTGTGGCTCAGCTAAAATGCCAACTGCGAATGTACAACGACTAAAGGCAAAGCCCGAGAAAGGCTTGCTCTGCAAAAACACAACCCAAGCTTATAACGAGCAAAGCTCGCCTCAAAGCCGCCATTCAACTCTTAAGCCCATCCGTCGCTCCAAGGACTTCTTGCTTATAGCTTAGACCTAACTCTTCTTCCAATCCAGAAACTCCACCCACGAAACATCGCGAGGAATAAGGATAGCAACGACCACAAGCTTGCGGATCCTGAACAACGCGAGTCGGCAAGACTACCTCAAAAGTTAAAACTCGAGGCCGGCATCCACGGCGCAACTCAATTACCAAGGAACTAAGGGGTTCCACAAACTCCAAAGATCCAACAACCTTCCGCCAACAACTCAAGCCTTTGAACTGGCTGGCTATCGCCCTCGCGAGAACAAACACTTTTCGCTTGCTATCAAACAGGCGCAGGACACTCTCGCTAGGCTGACCACTGCGCTACTCTGATCAACTACACAACTCAGGAGCTAAGCTGACTCTTCCTTTACAGGAACGATTTCCTAGCAAGCGGACTTCCGAAGGACAGCGAATTTCACACACGCTCGCTGTCTTGCGCAAACTCAACGGTAGCAACCACCCACTAAGCACTAGCGGTACTTACTCAACCGCTGAGGGGGAGGCCAACTCCCAAAACTACCTGACTAGGAACAAGTCCTCAGGGCAACGCTCGCTTGCTCGAACCGAGCTAGCTCACAAAACAACATGGGGACCAAACCTTGGTCAACACCAAGCACCACCTCGCTAAGAATTCTGAAAATCAACGTGGGGGTTACCAAGAACAGCTCTAGCTTGTTAACCGACAACAAGCATCCAGCAACTCAACCGAGGAACACCGCTCGGTCTCGACCGAGCTCGTGAGGCTCTCCACAACTCGGGGTTCCTCCGATCGCCCTCCGACTCACACCTGCTGTCAAACGGTCTAACCCGACAATCGCTACACGAGCACGTCTCCCTCTACAAGATCTCAATCGTGGCCGCCAAAAGCTCTTCCTTGCCACATCTGCAGCAAAGCACGGGCGATGCTCCACACAATCCTACCCAACAACCCGGCTCACAGCACGACGTGAGCCTCTCAACCAAGGCTAGGGCACTTGCCAAGAACTAAAGTCCTAACTCCTCGGAATCGAGCACTGGTTTCACAACCCGAAACCTCTCGTGGTTCTTGAAAAATACACCACTTTAACGAGCTACACAAAAGTACATTGGCGTGTACACCTCAACTTGGTTCCTTAAGATCCAAACCAACAAGTACTCTTACACAAGGCGACTTCTTCCTCCCAATAGAGCCACAACTAGCAAAGGAACAACAAGAGTTCACTCCACTCGGGGTCAACTCACCACTAAAAGCTACATTGGTCAACTCACTCTTACAAGAGCATAACTACACCAATCGACATACCACATACCAATGTGCCCACTAAATGCTCCACTCAACCATCCAACTCCTGGGTCTAACACTGGGTCAACCACGCATCATCGATGCCAACCCTACTCATAATAGGGTAACTCCAAGGGTAATGGAATCACACTACCATTCAACCGCTCACAAGCCCACAACATAGGCGCGAGATCTCGGGCGCGCTAGCCCTTAACAACCAACAAAGATCCTTTGTACCCAACTCTCGGTGACCGCGAAAAGCTCCTACTTTCCCTCAAACAACCTCACACTTGTAGTTCTCTCGACTACCACCGAGCTAGATCTCTTAAGCAATCCAAACAGATGCAACTTCGAAAAATGGGTACAAGGCTAGTGGGGATGCTAAACTTCGGGCGGGTCTCGGAACCACCTGCACAAAAAGTGCCAACCGGCCCGAATCTAGGCCTCCTCTCAAAGCTTGGTGCCAACAGCACTTCTTCCTCTACAACACAAACATCCCTTTACGGGCTTTAAGCCACTCGAGGGTAGGGAAGGTCACACTCCGGTGGCGGGGCAATGGCACTCAACACAAGAGTCTCAACAATCGAGTAGACTACTCTCGACATCACGTCCAACAGACAAGCCAAGGCCCACTCCCGCATCCCACTCGATGCTCAACGAATACTCAAGCCAACCCTCGGGTGGCAAAGCACCTAGCTCCACACCGGAACATGCTAACAGAAGGTGCTTCTCTCTAATAGCCACCAAAACCACGGACGGATTAAGTCGTGACAAGCAACCTCCACACTACCCCACAGCTACGAGGGTACTAAAAGAACTGGCCGCAAACGACTACAGGGCTTGCGGGAGGACAAGATGTCTCTACATCTTCCTCAAAAGCTACTAACTTGGCAGCTTGCCAATCGACCGGGGTGGTCGGTGGAGACTCTGCTGGTCCGCCTCTCACGGGGACTTCCACCACCACACTATCGCATCAAGCAACACCAGAACGGCACGCCACAACCTCGTAACATTAGGTCGTCGGCCTCAACAACACGAGTCATCCCAACACTTGGATGATAAACTCGATCCTGGCCAACCACCTTGCTACTAGCGATGAGGTCTCAAAACATCCAAATCTCTGAGCTTCCACTTGCCGAACTCGGCGGCTCGATCAACGCCAACTATCTTATCAAAGATAAACTGCTGATCAAGCCCTCTCGGGAACCTCCGGAGACTACTGGAACTACAAGGAGGGGTGTCTCCTAAATAAACTCTACCACACCGGCTATCTATGCCCAAGACTCCTCACTACGCGCTACAAACTGCGCACCGGTCTCCGCTCTCTGTTAGCTAAAAGACTCGCCATCAACTCCTCATGGTCGGAGCACACTCTGCTCAAGGAGTCTCACTCTAAGGCGTGCTAGCCTCTACCCCCTCCTCTAGGAACCTCAATCGCCGGGGCCAACTCGCCAACGGGATAAACAACCGGGACGCGGCCTCAACATCCATACAAACGGTCCAACTCCTCGATCGGACATGCCAAGCGTCCTGCTCCTCGAGTGCGATCCACGCACTAGCGATCTGCACGAGCACCTCCACCCTCTCACTGGGGAGAACCACAATCCCGGGCCACAAATGGCCTACGGAGTCTAAGGTCTACCTCCCTGCAGGTGCGATCGACACACCGCGATCTGCACAAAGCATAAAACCTAGCCCACGCTGGGCTCTCACCGCCAAACAAGGGTAACACATGTATACTAGATGCGGTGATTGTAAAATAAAACCCTTAGCTTAATGAACTCGCATACAAACCTGACGGCCATGAGTACTCGATGATCATGGGGGCAACAACCGCAAAGCGAGTTAGTCTGACGAATCTATGACTCGTGCTCGATACCAATCTGTAAGAACCCGACCCTAAATACGGTCCTAAACCTAGGTTCTCACTCAAAGATGCAAGTTAAATATTTCATCAAGCGGTTTAGTGCTCATATTTAAAACCTTTAAAAACTTTTAGAACGGGAATGCTTAAAACATAATCAACGATTTTGTTTAAGAAAACCAACGGCGTAAAACAAGCTCAAGCAAGATATATATAAAACATTCAAAATAGTTCAAACAACTTTTAATAATGTTTCCCCTAGGACTCTGTCCCATCTACATGCCGAACAAATATGCAAACAATAAAGACAGAGTGCCGGCGGCTCCCATGATCAATCGGCTCCCTCCGCTTAGCCGTCCCTGTTGTCTCAAGTTACCCGTGGAAAGCCACGAAATAAGGGTGAGTATAAACATACTCGGTAAGAATCCCCGACCGGGTACAATACGATACTTCAATCATCTAGCACCCTAGTATACATGTAAATTACCACTAACATGCATCATAGCTCGGCGAGCTTACAAGGCGAGAATCTGGAATCCTCGGAAGTCTCTTTCTTCCGGCTAATGATTGGCTCTCATAACCAATCCCGACATCTCCGAGGGTCTTTCTCCCTCGGCCAATTGATCGACTCAAAAACCGATCCCAAAGATGTCCGACACCCTCGAGGGTCTTTCTCCTCGACCATATGATCACCAAAAGCCAATCCCAATGGGTGTCCTCAAGGGCCTCTTACCCTCGCTATAACTGACTATCGGAGAGTACCCAAGTCCGGCTCTAAACAGAAGGAACCGTGTACTCACGAACATTAGCCCGGGAGCTCTCCGAACCGGCGACTAAAGCGTGGGCGCGCACACCGCATGCTCTTCTCGCAACCGGCGTAAATGCGGGGGGCCTAAGGGCAAACTACGCGGGCCGTGCACGCATGCCTAAGACTCGGAAACGGTGTCACCGAACACAGATGGTGCGAGGCCCTCGGCACTCATCTGCGCACTGTACCACCGACTGAAGCTAAGAACCGGCCAAGGCGGGCTTGCACCGCTTGGCGGGGTTCCGCTCTAGCGGGCTACAAACTAGGCTTATGCCGATGTGGTAGCTAAATCCACATCACGGCCGCCGGGGAAGCAATGTACGTTATGCTTCGCTCTACTCCCGACCGTGGGGACAAGGTACGTTATGTCCGCTCTCGGCCTCTAGATGATGACAAATTTCTAACACACTAGCTAGAGTATAGAGTAAACGATTCTGGCTAAACATACATAATCATCATCAATCATACATAACCTAGCATGATACTACGAACTTAAAGCAGAGAATCTCAAGCATGCCGGAAGAACAATCCTAGCATGGCACTAACATGTACAAACAAGCAAACATGCTAGCAGGAATGCAATCACAAGTCATCCTATCCACTAATCATGTCCATAAAAGTAAACATGCATATAAGGCACATTCAAGAAAGCATCGCAGGTCCACACAACCACGGTAGGAATCCTTACCGAAACGAGCGAAAATAACCTTCACACTCTAATAATGACCCTCGAGCTTTAAAGCGAAACCGAGCAACCTAAGCATTTTAATAAAAACAACCTAATTAAATAAATACAGCCCAAACAAACCTAGGGCCCAAAGGAAAAAGTCTCGGAATTACCGATCGAGAAGACACAAGGCCACGCCCCAACCCGCACGGCAAGGCGCGTGTCCGTCGCCAGGACAAGCGGTGGTGCGCTGGGCCTGGGCGCTGCATCGGGCGCTGGCGCTGGCGCTGGCGCTGGCGCTGCATCGGGCGCTGGGCGCTGGGCTGGCGCTATCGGGCGCTGCTGGGCGTGCTGGCGCGGCAGGGGAAGGGCGCTGGCGCTGGGTTGCGCGCGGTCTGCGACAGGGAGCAGGCGCGCTGGCGGGCGGACGCGGACGAGCGGCACGGGCACGCAGACGCGGATGGTGCTTTGGCGCGCGCGCGCGGGCGAGGCGACGCGCGCGAGAGAGGCGGCGCGACGCGCGCGCGCGCGGCGCGCGCGGGCTCGGGCGGTTCGTGCGGAACGGCGCGCGCCGCGTCTGGCTGGGCGAGGCAAGCGGCCGGGCACGCTCGGGCATGGGCTGTCTTTGCGCCTCGGCGCGGCGTGGCTGGGCAGTGGCCGGCGCGACTGGTGCGCTGGGGCCGACGGCCGGCTGCTGGTGCGCTGGCCAGGCACTGGCGCTGTGCGCTGGGCCGAGCAGGCCGAGCGGGGGTGCGGCTAGGGCGGCTAGGGTTTCTTGGTGAGGTCGGCTAGGAGAGAGAGTGAGAGAGAGAGAGATTTCCCAAAACAAGGGGAATAGGATTTTCTTTCCTTTTCCTAATTTAAATGGGTCTAAAATCCCTTCCAAGGCTTTCTCTTGTCCCGGCTAAAGAAATTCTTTTCTTTTAACTAAACCTTCTTTTTCTAAAAACTCCAATTTCACCATTAGGGCAAGGGTTCAAATCCCAATGGGACCAATTAAATTCCAATTAATTTTGCTATCAACCTAATGTCTCCGAACTTCTAATCAACTAACCCAAACTCCTTGGGTCTTGCAACCAACATTAATCAAGTCTCAACGAAGGCCGAAATGACCACAAGCCCCGAAAATCCTCAACCTCCGACCGGGAGCAAAATACCAAAATACCCTTAAAGGTTAAAACAGCTCTAACGGCCCATCCGAACATCCGAATAATGACCCGAAATCACCTGGGTACCCGAAATAGAAAACTGGGCCGTTACAGGGCATCCCATAACTCTAAAGATGTACTCCATTCTTGCCAACCACCCGATCGCCACAAGTGGGTTCTCTCAAGCATCAAATTCTCTTGGCTTCCACTTGGTGAAATCTTTCAACCACTTGCCAAACTCAGCAGCTCCTCTCGCACTATCAAGTGAGTCTCGACCGGTCTCGATGAACCCGCCCCTCCGGTTGAGCTACCGGAGCTACCGGGGCTACTGGAGCTGCTGGGGTGCTCGCTGCATGAGCTGTGTGTGTCAACCGGGCTATCTCGTGCCCTAGACTCCTCTCTTTGCGCCGCTAGCTGCGCCTCGCCTCGGCCTCTGCGCTCGGCCATTAGGCCCATCATCATGTCTCTCATAGCGTAAATATCTCCTCCTGAGCTGCACCTTGAGGCATAGCAGCCTCCGCCCCTTCTCTCGGCAAGTTAACCTCTGGTGCCACGGGCGCCTACGAGCTCGATATACCTGCTGCTGCTGGCTCTGCGATCTCTATTTGCGCCTGCACGGACTGCTCCACTACGTGTAACCGCATACATCGGGCGATCTACACGGAAACCACAACGGGTTAGTCCACGCTCGGACTCTCTCTCGCCAACAAAGATAACACATGTGTACCGTGCATATAGTATCATAAACAAAACCCTTAGCTTATTGAACTTAGACAAACTCAGCGCCTTGGAGTCTTTGGAGATCATGGGAACACAACCTACAAACAGGTTAGTCTACTGAATCTATGACTCGTGCTCGATACCAATCAGAAAGACCCAACCCAAGATGGGACTAAATCTAGATCTTTACTCAAAGATGCAAGTGACAAGACTTAAAAGGACCCGCTAGGGTCGGGTTTGTAAAACTTTTCAAATATAAGAGTGGAAAACATCAAAAACAAAGTAAACATTCATTAAGCGAAAACGAACCATTCAAATTAAAAACAAGGATCGATCAAGATTTTCCTTAAAACATAAAATAGTTCAAATCATAGTTTTCCCTACGGACCTAAGTCCAACTACATCTTGAAATCCAAAAATAGTAAAATAAGACACGACAGAGTGTCAAGAAGATCCATGATCTCCCAAATCTCTCTCCGCTAGCCACCTCGGTCTTTGTCCCCAAGTTACCCGTGGAAGAAACCACGATAAGGGTGAGTATAAACATACTCGGTAAGAACCCCGACCGGGTACGATACGATGCAATCTATCATCTAGCAACCTAGTACACATGCCACAAATATCAACACGGATCTTAGCTCAACGAGCTCACAAGGCAAATCCGGAATCCTCGGAAGTCTCCTACTTCCGGCCTAATGATTGGCTCTCAAACCAATCCTCGACATCTCCAAGGGTCTTTCTCCCTTGGCCAATTGATCACTCAAAACCGATCCCAAGATGTCCGACACCCTCGAGGGTCTTTCTCCCTCGACCAATTGATTAACTCTAAAGCCAATCCCAATGGGTGTCCTCAAGGGTCTCTTACCCTCGCTATAAATCTGACTATCGGAGAGTACCCAAGTCCGGCTCTAAACGAGAAGGAACTGGTGTACTCACGAACATTAGCCCGGGAGCTCTCCGAACCAGGCTACTAACGCTGCGTGCGCGCGCACCGCATGCTCTTCTCGCAACCGGCGTAAATGCGGGGGCCTAAGGGCAAACTACGCGGGCAGTGCGCATGCCTAAGACTCGGAAACGGTGTCACCGAACACGAGTGCGAGGCCCTCGGCACTCATCTGCAAACTTGTACCACCGACTGGCTAAGAACCGCCAAGGTAGGCTTGCACCGCTGGCGGGGTTCCGCTCTAGCAGCTACAAACTAGGCTTATGCCAATGAGGTAGCTAATCCTCACCGGCCACGGGGAAGCATGGTACGTTATGCTTCGCTCTACTCCCGACCGGTGGGGACAAGGTACGTTATGTCCGCTCTCGGCCTCTAGATGATGACAAACCCTATCATACTAGCTTAAACTACCAAGTACGTGATTCTGGCTAACATTCACAAAAGACATCTCACATACATAGCCTAGCATGATACTACGAGCTTAAAGCAGGGAATCTCAAGCATCTTTGGAAGAACAAACCTAGCATGGCACTAACATGCATAAAAAGGCAAAACATGCTAGCAAGAATTCAATCACTAGCTATCCTATCCACTAACATGCTCATAAAGGTAAACAAGCATACAAGGCACAATTAAGAAAGCATAGCAGGGTCCACACAACCACGGTAGGAAGTCCTTACACGAAACAAGTGGAGAATAGCTATCACAACCAAAAAGACCCTCGAGCTTAATACGAACTCGAGCAACCTAGGCATAAATAAAGCATCCTAAGTAAATACATACAAAGAGCCGAAGCTTAGAAAACACAAAGGGATTGGTTCGGGAATTACCACCGAGAAGACACGGGCCTCGCAAGCAAGGAGGGTGGCTTGGGCGCCGCTGGTGCGGCTGGGGCGCGCTGGCGCTGGCAGCGCGGATGACTGGGCGCTGGCGCCAAGCTGGGCGCGCGGCACGTCGGGCGGACGCGCAGGGCAGCGCGCGGGTGTGCGGCTGCAAGGCGACGCGCGAGCGAGCGGCTCGCTGGGTTGGCGCGCGGCGAGGGATCGCGCTGGAGCGGCGCGGCAGCGTCGCGGCGCGCAGCGTCTCTGGGCTGCGTTGCGGCATTTGTCGCGACCACGAAGCGTCGCGGCGGCTTGGCGGCCACGCGCACGACGCGAGCGCAGCGATGGGTGTGCGACGGTGGGACTTCGGTCGGCAGCGCGTGGCGATGGGCGGCGAAGGCGTAGGTCGGGCGGCGTGGTGCAGTGCGCGCAGGGGTGTGCGCGCGGTGTGCGCGCGCGGGGGTGGTGCATGCGGCTGCTAGGGTGGGTGGCTCGGGGTGGGTCGATGGTGTGGCTAGGGCTGCTCGGCTAGGGTTTTAGGAGAGAGAGAGTAACGACCGTGTTTTTCATCCCGGTCTTCCGTATACCCTAGGGGTAATTTGGTAATTTGGTCGGGCCGTCGTGTCGTTTGTGTCTTTTCCAGATTACTAAAATTATTGGATGGTTTTTGTAGGTTTTGGAGGGGTTTGTGGTTTGGTTTGAGCAAGGTTTGTTGCAAAAGTAAAAATAAAGGAAATTGTCTTTGCAAATGGGGTTTGAACCCTGGTCTCTAGGGAAGCTTGTAGAGATGTGTGCCAATTGAGCCATTAGGTGCTCTTGTTGCTCTTTCTGCATCACATCATAGTTAACCTTGGATTTTGGAGTTTTGGTGCATTTGGTTAAATGAAATAGAATTAGGTTATTCCATCTTCTTCTCCAAAACACCTCTTGGCACCCAAGCTCTCCCTCTCCATAGCCTTGCCGATTCTTCATCCTTGCATCTCCTTGGGTTCGATCATCATCATTCCGGTAGGTATTGATCTTCTTCTTCTTCTTCTCATCCGTTTGGTGTGCGTTTGGCCAAGTGAAAAGAGGTGTGTTGTGTGTGTTGTGTTGATTGCGCCCGGTAGTGAAGCCCAACCAAGAAGACGAGACGCCCACAATGCCGCGCCGCGTCCACCCGATCGCTCGCACGCCCAGATCTGTCCTAGCAGCTCGCCGTTCGTCAAAGCAAGCCACGAATCGCCCGATCGCTCGCCGCGCGCCAGAGGTCTCTCGCCAGCGCCCGCCCGTAGCGTCGGCCGCGTCTGCGTCGCCCATCGCACGCCCTCGCCGTGTCGCGATCGCCGCGCCCCGCGCCGCGCGCCTCGCCCGACGTTCGCTTCGCGCGCGCGTCCCTCGCTGAAGCCGCTCGCCGTGTCGCGCGCACGCCGCGCCAGCGCGCGCGCGCCTTCGCCCGACGCTCGCTGCGTGCGCGTGCGCGCTCCTTGCGTTGCGTGCAGTAGCGCGGCGCAGCCAGCGTAGTTGCCGTGCCGCGGTGCCAGGTAGCGCGCCGGTAGCGGCGTCCTGCCGTGCTGGGCTTGCCAGCCCCCAAGCTCGTGTCGTCGCGCGCGTGAGTTCCCGAGCGCCGAGCTTGTTGTTCTATTGTTGTTTAGATATTTTAGATGCTGATTATTGTTGGTTTGCTAGGTTCCCGCTCGCTAGCTCGGGATTGTTCCGCAGCTTAGGATTTGTGTGTAGAAGTCTTCCACCAAGGTAAGGATTTCTTACCGGGGTTGTGTGGACCTGCTGCGTATATTTGTGATTGTTGTTTTGTATGCATGTGTATGATTACTAGCATGTTTAGCCCTAGGTGCTCTGTTCAATTTCTGGATGGCATGAACTCTTGTATTGTTTCTCATGTTAGCCCATGCTAGGTTGTTCTATTCTAGCATGTTCGATATCTGTTCTTGCTTCGTAGTATCATGCTAGGTTCCTTGTATCTGTTGAGCACGTATTGGACCGCATTGATTGAATTGTTATTATTATTATTGTTAAGGTTTAGAATTCGTAGATAGCATCATCCGGGCCGATGCATAAAGTATCTTGCATCTATGGCAAGGACGTTCGAGACAGTTCTCGTCCTTGGACCCCGTGAGGGATTAGCTATCCCAACCGGTAGGCCACCGCAATCTTGAGTGAGGGTGGCGGATCGTTAAATGCCCCAACGGCCGGGATGATGACTTGGCATTGCCTCGTCCCCGATCGGCACGTCCTCGGCGTGTTCGGCCGTAGCCCTTGATTGCCACTGTTAGGGCAAGGACCGCTTCTGGTGTAAGCCTACCACGGCCGGCTCCTTAGCCTCAAAGTGCGGTGGTTCAGTGACATAGTTCACGTGTCCAGAGTCTCACACCCCTATGTCGGTGACACCGATCCGAGAGATTTAGTTAGGCATGGTGATCAACACAGGCGGCTTGCCACTAGACCCGGCACCCCCGCAGAGTTTGCGGTAGCATGCGGTGCGCGCTTACGCTCATTACAGCGCCGATCGGAGAGCTCCTCGGGATCTTGAGCCGTGCACCTTTCGTATCGACGATGAGACAGGTGAGGCCGGGACTTGTTCCCGTATAGCGCGCTTAGTGTGTTGTGGTATTTCCGGACTAAGACCACGAGATGGCATCCGAGGTCCAAGTGTGGACTTAGCTATGTGCTCCGCTCTGTGTTTGTACTCATAGCTTGCATACATTCTTCTAGATGATCATGTATATCGTATTGTACCCCGGTTGGGGATTCTTCTTGGGTAATTCGTTACTCACCCTTATTCTCGTGGTTTTCCACGGGTAATCAAGGCGGAGACAGGATGGTGAAGGAGGAGCCGTGATCATGGAATCCTGCTTGTCATCTCACGATTATTCTATTTTATTTATCATGACTCTTGACTTTTGTTATTTCCCCAATGCATGTAGACGGGCACAGAGCCCCGGGATGTTTTCTTACGTTTTATGGATTCCAGATATTTGTACTTGTGGATTGTTTTAATGGTTTAAATAAATCTCTCGATCGAGTATGCTTTTAGAAATGTATGTTTTGGTTGTTGAATGTTTCTGCTTTTTACTTGGGATCCAAATGTATTTTCATAATGTCTTTTATTTTTCACTACATGCATTGGGGTAAAGGCCCATTTAGAGCCCCTTTTGGGTCGGGTCTTTACAGCTGGTATCGAGCTCGAGTCATAGATTCTCAGTGAGACCCGACCTTTTGTTGTAGGTCGTTTTCCATGATCATCGCACTCAAAGCCATCATCAGTACGCCTAGATTTATTGTTTTAGAAAGGAAAAGGGTTAAGAATTTACAATACCTATCATCTAGTGTATGCCTTGTTTGGTGTTGTGGAATGGTGACAGCGAGTTTTGATTCGTTGTTGGTTTGGATGTAGATCGCCAAAGATGCTACCACCGTCTGCATCGGAGAGGAGGTTCGAGAGCGGTCGAGGTATCGGGATCGGATCGTCGACATGCGGGACATCGTCCCAAGCCGACATCGATGGCATTCCACCAAAGCCAGCTCCTCCTGTTACGCCTAGAGCGGGCGTTGAGGCGATCGAGCGCCGTGAGATCGCTCCCCGGCAGAGTTTGCCGAGTCTATGAGGGCTTTTATGGTCAGCATGTTGAGTGACCAGAGGGCGAGACCCGTGCCTTGTTGGCGTAGCAGCAATGAAGAGTCCCGAGCCCAGATCGAGCAAACGACTCGATTGGTTCAAAGTGAGCTCGGTAGCACCTCCACTCCACAGGAGCAAGTAGCCCCGAGGCGGATATGGCGAGGTGCCGAGGAATTGGGTAGGTGGTGAAGGATTTTGTGAAGTGGAAGCTTTGAGAAGTTTGATGCCACCGGTGATGCGTTAGCGGCAGCCAGTGTGGATTGCCTATTTGGAGTACACCTTCCTGATCATGGTGTGCCCCGATATTCGAGAGGCCGAGATGTGCGGCTCATGTGCTAGGAGGCACAAATGAGATGGTGGTGGGAGTCCACCTTGAGCGAGAGACCACCGGGTCTCCACCCGCTACTTGGGAGTTCTTCAAGGCCGAGTTCAAGGTAAAGTTCATCGGTGATGAGGCTCAAGAGAAGATGGTGGAGCTCTTCCGAAACTCGAAGCGGTGGTTCGATTCCATTGAGGAATATGAGCGCAAGTTCTCGGAGTATGGATATTTTGCTCCTCGCTTGATTGCCACCCCGAGTGAAGATTCGGAAGTTCATATCCGGATTGAGGCGGTGTTTCCCGAGATGTCGTGGCTCGTGCCCCGACACACTTATGCTAGGGTCATCCAGATTAGCCACGATCTATAATGGGAAGTATCTGCTGAGCGGGTTGTTGTCGCTCTGTTCGGCGTCCCGTCCCAAAGAAATGTGGGGCGGAGAGGAAGTTTGACTTTCGGGAGGCGGCCAGCGCGCCGCCAAGGGCGCTTGAAGCAGAGATCACGGAGAGCTCTAGTCCGTTCCACCCGACAGCAGGAGGGACCCGTGCGCTTTCCGCTTGTGCTACTTGTGGGAAAGTCCACGCCGAGCTTGTCGGCCTTGACCTAGATTGTGCTTCCGTTGTGGTAGAGAGGGCACATGGCCCGTTTTTGTGATCGGCCAGGCTATGGCAACAAACGAGCGGCAAAGCAGCAGGTCGAGTGTTTGCTACGACCCGTCAGAGGCCGAGCGTCACGGATGCCGCTGTAAGGCGTGTACGCTTCTTGTTTTAGATCACCGTGCATTTGTCTTGTTTGATTCTCGGTTCTACGCATTCATTTGTATCTGTGTTGTTTGGCCGAGCATGCTAAGTTGAGATTAGAGCCTCTAGGTTTTGAGTTATCTGTTGCAACTCCTTCGGAGTTAGTATGTTGGCTAGAGATAAGAATAAGGATGGCCGGATCGAGATATCCGGAGAGTTGCTTGTGGCCACGCTCATAGTTCTCGCCTATGAGCGGTTTTGATGTGATTCTTGGTATGGAGTGGTTAGTCGCTAACCACGCGCTGATTGATCGCCACCGGAAAGAAGTAGTGTTCAGCCGCCAGTGTCGCCCACTTTTTAAGTTTCGTGGAGTCCAAGGTGGAGTTTGCCCGCCGATGGTGTCGATGTGAAAGCTCGTTGTTTGCTAGCTCATGGAGCTTGGGGCTATCTAGCCAAGTTGTTGCGAAAGAGCCGCCTCCTCCCTGTCTGTCGATCGAGTGCCGGTCGTGCGGGAGTTCGCGGATGTGTTTCTGAGGAGTTACTGGGGTTGCCCCAAAGAGAGAGGTTGACTTCATTATTGAGCTCGAGCCGGGGACCCTCCCTATCTCGAAGGCTCCGTGACGCATGGCGCCAGTGAGTTAAAGGCGAAGATTCGATTCTGCGGGAGATGTTAGACCGAGGGTTCATCCGTCCAAGTGTGTCCCCGTGGGGAGCACGATTCTGTTTGTGAAAAAGAAGGATGGTTCTATGCGCTTATGTATTGATTACCGCGAGCTTAATAAGGTGACGATGAAGAATAAGTATCCGTTGCCCGTGATCGATGATTTGTTCGATCGGCTTCGGGAGCTTGGGTTCTCCAAGATAGATCTCGAGATCCGGTTACCATCGATTGCGGATCGGGGATGCCGACATTCCTAAGACGACTTTTCGTGTCTAGATATGGTCACTATGAGTTTGTGGTCATGTCGTTTGGATTGACCAATGCCCCACCGCGTTCATGGACATGATGGATAGGGTGTTCAAATCATTTTTGGACAAATTCGTCATTGTGTTCATTGACGATATTCGATTTATTCGAGGTCTAAAGAAGACCATGCAGAGCATCCGAGGCGAGTATTGGCGGCTTTGAGGAAAACCAGGCTTTATGCGAAGTTTTCCAAATGTGATTCTGGTTGGAGCGGTGGCCTTCCTAGGCCACGTGGTTTCGAGAGATGGTATAGCCGTGGACCCCGCGAAGATTGAGGCCGTGAGTTCATGGGCCAAGCCGACTTCGATTCTGCCGAGATTCGCAGCTTTACTGGTTTGGCGGTGTTACTACCGTCGGTTCGTCAGGACTTCTGCTGCTTTAGCCTCGCCCCTCACTCGTCGGCGAGGAAGGGTGTCGAGTTTGTTTGGGACAAAGAGGTGTGATGAGAGCTTTGCCGTGCTCAAGCGCAGCTTTGACTTCAACGACTGTTGGCGATCCGGAGGGGACAGTGGTTTCGTGGTCTGATGATGCTTCCAAGTTTGGATTAGGTTGTGTGTTGATGCAAAGACGGAAGGTCATTGCCTATGCTTCCGTCACCAAGCCGTATGAGCAGAACTACCCGACTCATGATATGGAGTTGGCGGCGATGGTGTTTGCACCAAGATTTGGAGGCATTACCCGTATGGTGAGCGGATTCAGATGTTTACCGATCACGAGCCTCAAGTATCTGCTTACTCGAAGGAGTTGAATATGAGGCAGAGGAGATGGTTAGAGTTGGTAAAGGATTATGATCTGCGAGATTTTGTACCATCCGGTAAAGCCAATGTAGTGGCCGATGCTTTGAGCGAAAAGACGTCGCACTCTGCGGTGTTATTGAGTTCCCAGCCAGCTTTGCGAGAGAGTTCGAGCTGGCCGAGGTTGCGATGTTTGTTGGGAGAGGTTACCGCTGTGGTAGCTCGATTGGATCTGCTTCAAATCGATTCGCGCCGGATTATAGACGGCCAGTTGGGTGACCCCGCACTTAAGAGATTGGTTGACAGAGTTAGTGCCGACGGTGACTTTGACTTTGTATATTCACGAATGATGGGTTGACTTATAGAGGCCGGTTGTGTGTCCCGGACATTGCAGTTTGCGCGAGCCGAGTTGCTCTCGAGGCCCACAGCCCCCTTTTGCTTGGCACCCCTGGGTACCAAGATGTATCAGACCTTAAGCGGACCTTCCGGTGGATGAGAATGAAGAGAGATGTGGCAGAGTTTGTCACCGGGTGTCTCACTTGTCGCCAAGTGAAGGCACCCGAGCAGAGGCCACTGGTTTGTTGCAAATGACCGAGTGTACCCAGTGGAAATGGGAAGAGATCTCCATGGACTTTATATCTGGTTTGCCAAGGACTCCGAGGAAGTTCTCTCGATTTGGGTGATAGTCGACCGTTTGACCAAGAGCGCACACTTCATTCCCGGTAGAGACACTTATACCGTGGAACAAAGGGGCGCACTGCTTTTGGAGCGAGATCATCCGTTATCATGGTGTGCCGGTGAGGATTGTGTTCGATCGTGACTCGCGGTTCACTTCTCGTTTCGAGAGCGCTCGAGAAGGGTTTGGGCACGAGTGCGATTTCAAAGATGACTTTTCACCCTCGGACGGATGGTCGGTGAGAGAGTGAATCGATTCTCGAGGATATGTTGAGGGCTTGTGTGTTGGATTTCCCGAGCGCTTGGGACCATGATCAGTACTTGATGGAGTTTGCCTACAACAACGATTACGATCGGCGATCTGAGATGGCTCCATTCGAGGCATTGTATGGTAAGCGTTATCGGTCCCCCGTGTTCAGGGAAGAGGTTGGTGATAGACGAGTTTTGGGTCCCGAATTCTGCGGCTTGACCAATGGTGCAGGTCACGAGAAGATTAGAGCTCGTATGTTGACAAATTCAGGCAGCGAGAAGAGTTACGCCGATGTTCGGCGTCGAGATTTGGAGTTTGAGGTTGGTCAAAGATGTGTTCCTTAAGGTTGCTCCGATGCGAGGTGTTCTCGAGGTTTGGTAAGCGTGGGAAGTTGAGTCCCCGTTTTGTTGGTCCATTTGAGATCCTAGAGAGGATTGGCAGAGTTGCTTACCGGTTAGCCCTACCTCCGTCACTATCGGTGGTGCATAGTGTTTTTCATGTATCGATGTTGAGGCAAGATGTGCCTAACCCGTCGCACATTGTGGACTTTGAGCCTTTGCAAAATGAATGAGGATTTGAACTTTGAGGAGAAGCCAATGAGGATCCATGCCTTTGAGACCAAGACGTTGCGTAATCGCGAGATTCGTTTGGTAAAGGTTCGATGGAAGAATCGGGGTTACGAGGAAGCCACTTGGGAGCGGGAAGACGAGATGAGGTTGCATTACCTTGAATCTGTTTTCTTAAGGACTTTCGAGGACGAAAGTCATAAAAAGAGGGAATATTGTAACGACCGTGTTTTTCTTCCCGGTCTTCCGGTATACCCTAGGGGTAATTTGGTAATTTGGTCGGGCCGTCGAGTCGTTTGTGTCTTTTCCAGATTACTAAAATTATTGGATGGTTTTTGTAGGTTTTTGGAGGGGTTTGTGGTTTGGTTTGAGCAAGGTTTGTTGCAAAAGTAAAAATAAAGGAAATTGTCTTTGCACAGGGGGTTTGAACCCGGTCTCTTAGGAAGCTTGTAGAGATGTGTGCCAATTGAGCCATTAGGTGCTCTTGTTGCTCTTTCTGCATCACATCATAGTTAACCTTGGATTTTGGAGTTTTGGTGCATTTGGTTAAATGAAATAGAATTAGGTTATTCCATCTTCTTCTCCAAAACACCTCTTGGCCGCCCAAGCTCTCCTCTCCATAGCCTTGCCGATTCTTCATCCTTGCATCTCCTTGGGTTCGATCATCATCATTCCGGTAGGTATTGATCTTCTTCTTCTTCTTCTCATCCGTTTGGTGTGCGCGTTGGCCAAGTGAAAAGAGGTGTGTTGTGTGTGTTGTGTTGATTGCGGCCCGGTGAGTGAAGCCCGGCCAGCCAGCCTGGATCGCCTCGTCGCTCGCCGCGTCCGGCCGATCGCTCGCGACGCCAGATCTGTCCTAGCAGCCCTCGCCGTTCATCCAGCCTGACAGACGCGCGATCGCTCGACGCCAGAGGTCCTCGCCAGCGCCAGCGCGTCGGCGCAGCGTCTGCGTCGCCCCCATCGCCACGCCCTCGCCGTGTCCGCATCGCGACGCCAGGCGCCGCGCGCGCCGCCGCCCGTTCGCTCGCGCGCGCGCGTCGTCCTGCCGAGCCGCTCGCCGGTGTCGCATCGCCGCGCGCCAGGCCAGCGCGCGCCGCCGCCCGACGCTTCGCGCGCGCGCGCGCGTCGCTGCCGTGCGCCGTGCGGTAGCGCGGCCCAGCAGCGTCCTTGCCGTGCCGGCTTGCAGCCACCCCAAGCTCGTGTCGTCGCGCCGCGTGAGTTCCCTTTGAGCCGAGCTTGTTGTTCTATTGTTGTTTAGATATTTTAGATGCTGATTATTGTTGGTTTGCTAGGTTCCCGCTCGCTAGCTCGGGATTGTTCCGCACTTAGGATTTGTGTGTAGAAGTCTTCCGACCAAGGTAAGGATTTCTTCACCGGGTTGTGTGGACCTGCGGTATATTTGTGATTATTGTTTTGTATGCTGTGTATGATTACTAACATGTTTAGCCCTAGGTGCTCTGTTTCAATTCTGATCGCATGAACTCTTGTATTGTTTCTCATGTTAGCCCATGCTAGGTTGTTCTATTCTAGCATGTTCGATATCTGTTTTGCTTGCTTCGTAGTATCATGCTAGGTTCCTTGTATCTGTTGAGCACGTATTGGACCGCATTGATTGAATTGTTATTATTATTATTGTTAAGGTTTAGAATTCGTAGATAGCATCATCCGGCCCCGATGCATAAAGTATCTTGCATCTATGGCAAGGACGTTAGAGACAGATTCTCCGCCTTGGACCGTGAGGGATTAGCTATCCCAACCGGTAGGCCCCGCAATCTTGGGTGAGGGTGGCGGATCATTAAATGCCCCAACGGCCGGGATGATGACTTGGCATTGCCTCGTCCCGGCGATCGGCACGCGCCTCGGCGTGTTCGGCCGTAGCCCTTGATTGCCACTGTTAGGGCAAGGACCGCTTCTGGTGTAAGCCTACCACGACCGGTTCCTTAGCCTCAGTGCGGTGGTTCAGTTTGACATAGTTCACGTGTCCGAGTCTCACACCCCTATGTCGGTGACACCGATCCGAGAGATTTAGTTAGGCATGGTGGATCGAACTCGGGCGGCTTGCCACTGGACCCGGCACCCCGAGTTTGCGGTAGCATGCGGTGCGCGCTTACGCTCATTACAAACACGATCGAGAGCTCCTCGGGATCTTGAGCCAGATGCACCTTTCGTATCGACGATGAGACAGTGCCGAGGCCGGGACTTGTTCCCGTATAGCGCGTTTAGTGTGTTGTGGTATTTCCGGACTAAGACCACGAGATGGCATCCGAGGTCCAAGTGTGGACTTAGCTATGTGCTCCGCTCTGTGTTTGTACTCATAGCTTGCATACATTCTTCTAGATGATCATGTATATCGTATTGTACCCGGGTTGGGGATTCTTCTTGGGTAATTTGTTACTCACCCTTATTCTCGTGGTTTTCCACGGGTAATCAAGGCGAGACAGGATGGTCAAGGAGGAGCCGTGATCATGGAATCCTGCTTTGTCATCTCTCTCGATTATTCTATTTTATTTATCATGACTCTTGACTTTTGTTATTTCCCCACGAATGCATGTAGACGCGGACACAGAGCCCGGGATGTTTTCTTACGTTTTATGGATTCCAAAGATATTTGTACTTGTGGATTGTTTTAATGGTTTAAATAAATCTCTCGATCGTAGTATGCTTTTAGAAATGTATGTTTTGGTTGTTGAATGTTTCTGTTTTTACTTGGGATCCGAAATGTATTTTCATAATGTCTTTTATTTTTCACTACATGCATTGGGGTAAAGGCCCATTTAGAGCCCCTTTTGGGTCGGGTCTTTACAGAGAGAGAGAGAGAGAGAGAGAGAGAGAGTGTGTGGCTATGAGGGGAAAAATTAGGGGTTTCTTGATTTTCCTTCTTTTCCTTATTTTTAAATAGGTTAGGAGACCTAAATTCCTTTCCCAAGGCTTTTCTCTTGCGGGTCCCGGCTAAAGAAATTCTTTTCTCTTTTTCTTTTTAATTAAGACTCTTTTCTTAAAACTCCACATTCACCATTTAGGGCAAGGCTCAAATCCCAAAAGATTTAATTAATTTTCCAATTAATTTTGTTATTAACCGGGAAGGAAAACGGGGCCGTTACAATACTCCCCCCTTAAAAGACTTTCGTCCCCGAAAGTCCTAAGACTGGAACAACTCCGGGTAATGAGTCCTCATCTCATCCTCTAACTCCCACGTCGCTTCCTCTGCCCTCTGATGCCTCCAAAGAACCTTTACTAAACTTATCTCTCGGTTGCGCAATACCTTGCGCTCATAAGCCAAAAATTTGCACGGCTTCTCCTCGAAGGATAAATCTTTACTCAACTCTAGGGGCTCATGCTCTAGCACATGCGAAGGATCTCGCCACGTACTTTCTCAACATCGAAACGTGGAACACATTATGCACCGCCCGACAAAGACGGGGTAAAGCTAACCGATAGGCCACCGCTCCGATCCGCTCAAGGATCTCAAAAGGCCCTACAAACTGGGGCTCACTTTGCCTCGCTTTCCAAACCTTAACACCCCACACATAGGTGCTACTTTCAGGAAAACATGTTGACCCACCTCAAACTCCAAATCTCTACGCCTCACATCGGCGTAACTTTTCTCGCCTACTTTGTCTTTGTCAACATGCGAGCCCTTATCTTCTCGCACCGCGTCGTTTGTCATCCAAGTAACTCGGGTCCCGAACCCGCCTATCCCCAACCTCCTCCCGAACACTGGGGGATCTGCAGCGCTTACCATACAACGCCTCGAATGGGGCCATCTGAATAGTCGCCGATAGCCGTTGTTGTAAGCGAACTCCATCAAGTCACAGTCATCGGTCCCAATCGCACAGGAAGTCCAAGACACGGGCTCTCAACATGTCTTCCAGAATCTGATTCACCCTCTCACCGACCATCGGTTTGAGGGTGGAAGGCGATCTTGAAGCCGCACTCGCTTCCCAAACCCTTACGGGCGCTCTCGTGGCGCGAGATGTGAACCGAGAATCCCGATCTGATACTATCTTTGCGGGTACCCCGTGGTACCGCACAATCTGCTCAAGGAACAACTGTGCCCACTGTTCCACGGTATAACTAATCTTCCCGGGAATAAAGTGTGGATGAGTTTGAGCAAGGATAGATGCAAAAGTTAAAATATAGGAAAATTGTGTTGCAGCCGGGGTTCGAGCTAGGGTGGCCTTGTGTGCTAGATGAGAGCCTTGCCAGTTGAGCCACCAGGTGTTTTTGTTCTTCTCTCCGCAGCATATCCTAGTTAGCCTTGAGTTCTTCGGGTTTTGGAGCATTTGATTAAATGAAAGGAAATTAGGTTTTGTGTTTTATTCTCCAAACCCCCCATGGCCGCCCAACCCTCTTCTCTCTAGCCATCTTGCGTGAGTCTTCTCCCGAGAGTCCTCCGAGTGTCGTTCCAGCCAGCCAAGCAACCCAGCCGAGCAGCCCGGTCGAGCAGCCCAGCCAGATCGCACCAAAGAGATTTCCTGCGCGCCAAAGAAGACGCAGCCCCAGCGCCCGTGCCGTGGCAGAGCCGTCCGTGCGCCCGGCAGACAGGGCATAAAAGCTAGAAGAAAAGTATTGTAAATTCTTACCCCTTAACTTAATTGAACTTAGACAAACCAAGCGGCCGTGGAGTGCTGATGATCATGGGAACAACAACCTACAAAGCAGTTAGTCTCACGAATCTATGACTCGTGCTCGATACCAACTCAGTAAGAACCCGACCCAAAACATGGTCCTAAACCTGGGATCTCACTCAGCATGCAAGTTAAATATGATAACAAGCGGTTTAGAGCTCATATTTAAAAACCTTTCAAAACATATGAGAAGGTGGAGCCCTTAAAACATAACCAACAATTTTCATTTTAAACAATCCAACAAAGTAAAATAACCTGGCCAGTGTTTAATAAAATGTACAATACAATTTAAGCAACGTTTTAAACAATGTTCCCCTAGGACTCCTGTCCATCTACATGCTGAATAAACAATGCAACAATAAAAGACAGAGTGCCGGCGGTTCCCCATGATCAATCAACTCCCTCCGCTAGCCCTCCTGGTGTTGTCCCAAGTTACCTGAAAGATAAATAAGGGTGAGTATAAACATACTCAGTAAGAATCCCCAAACGAGGTACAATACGATACATCAGTCATCTAACACCTCAACATGCAAGCAAACAGCTATCAACACAGATCATAACTCAACGAGCTCATAAAACAAGATCTGGAAACATCGGAAGTCTCTTACTTCCGGAATCATCGGAAGTCTCCTACTTCCGGCCTAATGATTGGTTCTCATAACCAATCCCGGGACATCTCCGAGGGTCTTTCTCCCTCGGCCAATTGATCATGTAACGACCCAGGTTTTTCTTCCCGGTTTTCCAGGTATGCCCTAGGGGTAATTTGGTAATTTGGTCGGGCCGTCAGGGTCGTTTGTGCCTTTTTCAGTTACTAAAATTATTGGATGGTTTTATGTAGGTTTTTGGAGGGGTTTGTGGTTTGGTTTGAGCAAGGTTTGTTGCAAAAGTAAAAATAAAGGGATTTGTGCTGCAGCCGGGGTTTGAACCCGGGTCTCTTGGGAAGCTTGTAGAGATGTGTGCCAATTGAGCCATTAGGTGCTCTTGTTGTTCTTTCTGCATCACATCTTAGTTAACCTTGGATTTTGGAGTTTTGGTGCATTTGGTTAAATGAAATAGAATTAGGTTTATTCCATCTTCTTCTCCAAAACTCCTCTTGGCCGCACAAGCTCTCCCTCTCCATAGCCCTTGCCGATTCTTCTTCCCTTGCATCTCCTTGGGTTCGATCATCATCATTCCGGGTAAGTCTTCATCCTCTTCATCTCCTCATTTGGTTTTTGATGCTGGCCGAAGGTAAGATGTAGGGTGTGTGTGTGTGTTTGTGTTGGTTGCAGCCAGCCGAGAGGAGCAGCCATCATCGCCGTCCAGCTCGCCCAGATCTGTCGAAGTAGCCCTGCCGCACGCCAGATCCGCCTAGCAGCCTTGCCGTTCGTCCTCGCCCGATCGCTCGCACGCCAGATCGCGCCAGCAGCAGCCCAGATCGTCGTTCGTCCTCGCCCGATCGCTCGCACGCCAGGAGGCCCTCGCCAGCGCCCGCGCGTCCAGCCGCGTCCGCTCGCCCGCACGCCAAGGCGTTACGCCGCGTCGCGCGTCCTGCCGGCGCAGCTCGCCGGTGTCGCATCGCACGCCACCGCACTGCGCGCTTATCGCCCGAGACGCTCGCCGCCAATGCGTCCTCCGCCGCATCCGTGCTGCGTGCCGTGCCGTGCGCAGCGCAGCAGCCAGCGTGTCCTGCCGTGCAGCGTGCCAGGCGCGCGCCGGTAGCGCGTCCTCGCTGCCGCCGTGCGCAGCGGCAGCGCGGCCGGCGCCCGCCTGCCGTGCCTGCTTGCGGCGGCTCCAAGCTCGTGTCGTCGTCGTGCGCCGCGAGTTCCCGAGCCGAGCTTGCTGTTCTATTGTTGTTTAGACATTTTAGATGCTGATTATTGTTGGTTTGCTAGGTTCCCGCTCGCTAGCTCGGGATTGTTCCGCAGCTTAGGATTTGTGTGTAGAAGTCTTCCGACCAAGGTAAGGATTTCTTACCGGGGTTGTGTGGACCCTGCGGTATATTTGTGATTGTTGTTTTGTATGCTGTGTATGATTACTAGCATGTTTAGCCCTAGGTGCTCTGTACGAATTCTGATGGCATGAACTCTTGTATTGTTTCTCATGTTAGCCCATGCTAGGTTGTTCTATTCTAGCATGTTCGATATCTGTTCTCTGCTTCGTAGTATCATGCTAGGTTCCTTGTATCTGTTGAGCACGTATTGGACCGCATTGATTGAATTGTTATTATTGTTAAGGTTTAGAATTCGGTAGATAGCATCATCCGGCCCGATGCATAAAGTATCTTGCATCTATGGCAAGGACGTTCGAGACAGTTCTCCGTCCTTGGACCCCGTGAGGGATTAGCTATCCCAACGGTCGGGATGATGACTTGGCAATGCCTAGTCCGGCGGCCGCACGCGTCCTCGGCGTGTTCGGCGGTGAGCCCTGATTGCCACTGTTAAGGTAAGGACAACTTCCCGGTGTAAGCCTACCATGACCCGTTCCTTAGCCTCAAAGCGGTGGTACAGTGACATAGTTCACGTGTCGAGTCTCTCACACCCCTATGTCGGTGACACCGATCCGAGAGATTTAGTTAGGCGTGGTATCCGGATATGGGCGACTTGCCACTGGACCCGGCACCCCATAGTGCAGTAGAAGCACGCGGTGCATCCTTACGCTCATTACAGCGCCCGACCGAGAGCTCCTCGGGATCTTGAGCTAGTGCACCTTTCGTATCGATGCGAGTCAGTCGAGGAGGCGGGACTTGTTCCCGTATAGCGCGTTTAGTGTGTTGTGGTATTTTCCGGACTAAGACCACGAGTTGGCATCCGAGGTCCAAGTGTGGACTTAGCTATGTGCTCCGCTCTATGTTTGTACTCATAGCTTGCATACATTCTTCTAGATGATCATGTATATCGTATTGTACCCCCTGGTTGGGGATTCTTCTTTGGGTAATTCGTTACTCACCCTTATTCTGTGGTTTTCCACGGTAATCAAGCGCGAGACAGGATGGTGAAGGAGGAGCCGTGATCATGGAATCCTGCTTGTCATCTCTCGACTATTTTATTTTATCATGACTCTTGACTTTTGTTATTTCCCCTGAATGCATGTAGACGGGCACAGAGCCCCAGGATGTTTTCTTACGTTTTATGGATTCCAGCATATTTGTACTTGTGGAATGTTTTAATGGTTTAAATAATCTCTGATCAGAGTATGCTTTTAGAAATGTATGTTTTGGTTGTTGAATGTTTCTGTTTTTACTTGGAATCCGAAATGTGTTTTTCATAATGTCTTCTATTTTCAATACATGCATTGGGGTAAAGGCCATTTAGAACCCCTTTTGGGTCGGGTCTTTACAGATCAGCTCAAAAACCGATCCCAAGATGTCCGACACCCTCGAGGGTCTTTCTCCCTCGATCAATTGATTAGCTCAAAAGCCAATCCCAATGGGTGTCCTCAAGGGTCTCTTACCCTCGCTAACAATCTGGACTATCGGGAGAGTACCCGCATCGCTCTAAAGCGGAAGGAACGGTGTACTCACGAACATTAGCCCGGGAGCTCTCCGAACGGCGACTAACGCGTGTCTTGCGCGCACCGCATGCTCATCTGCAACCGGCGTAAATGCGGGGCCTAAGGGCAAACTCTACGCGGGTCGTACGCATGCCTAAAGACTCGGAGCGGTGTCACCGAACACGGTGCGCGATGCCCTCGGCACTCATCTGTGCGCTGTACCACCGACTGAAAGCTAAGAACCGCCAAGGCGAGCTTGCACCGTTGGCGGGTTCCGCTCTAGCGGAGCTACAAACTAGGCTTATGCCGATGTGGTAGCTACATCCACATCGGTGCACGGGGAAGCAATGTACGCTATGCTTCGCTCTACTCCCGACCGGTGGGGACAAAGTACGTTATGTCCGCTCTCGGCCCTGGGATGATGACAAACCCTACTACGCTATCTAAGAATACCGAGTAAATCAATGATTCTGGCTAGCAAGCAATGACCGACATCAATCACGTTTACCTAGCATGATACTACAACTTAAACACGAATCACAAGCATCTTTGGAAGAACAAACCTAGCATGGCACTAACATGTAAAATCAACAAACATGCTAGCAAGAGATCAAACAAAGTCGCCTATCACTATCATGCTCATAACAATCAAAGAAACATACAAGGCACAATCGAGATATATCGCAGGTCCACACAACCACTCGTAAGAAATCCTTACAGGACAAGCGAGAAAATAATCACAAATCAACTAAGCAATCCTCGAGCCTCTAATCGAACCCAAACAACCTAAACATAAAATAAAGCACCCAAATCAAATACATAAAACAGCCCAAATAAATCCCTAAACAAAGACCAACAAATCGGGGCCCAACGAAGAAAAGACTCGGGAAATACCATCCGAGAAGCCACAAGGCTCGGGCCAACCAAAGACACAACAGCAGCGGGCCGGGCGCAAGCAGCAAATGGCCGGGCGGCGGGCACCGGGCGCAGGCAGGCGGGCGCTGGCGCAGGCGCGGGCGCGCTGGGGCGAGGCAAGGGCGCACGGGCGCGGGCTCGAGCTCGGCTGGGCGACGACACACGGCGCGGCTTGGCAGAGGACGGCGCACGGGCGCGCGCGCGAGGCGACGCGACGCGATGGGCTCGGGGGCGCTCGGGAAGGCACGACGACCTACAGGGGCGAGCGACTCGGTGCGGCCAGGGCTCGGGCGACTCGACACGGACCTGGGCGACACGGAGACGGCCTGGGCGATGCAGATCTGGGCTCGGCGCGACTAGGGCGAGGGCGATGCAGATCTGGACTCGGCGCGACCAAGGCGACACGAAGATGGCCTGGGCGATGCAGATCTGGGCTCGGCGCGACTAGGGTGAGGGCGATGCGATCGGGCGCTGGGGTGGCTCGGCACGGCGCGGCATGGGTGAGCTGGGCGGCCTGGAGCGAGGGCGCGGCTAGGGCTGGACATGGGCGACTAGGGCTGGGCATGGTGCGGCCAAGGGGCTGCTCGGGCTGGAGGAGAGAGAAAGGGAGAGAAAAAGGAAATTTTGGGGATTTTGGAAAATAAAAGGGAAAAATAAAAGGAAAAAGGGAATTAAAAGGAAAAATGGGATTTTATCCTCCTTTCCATCCTTAACCAATTTTCTTTCCAAATTTAAATAAGTCTTAAAGTCCTTAAATCCCATTTCCCGGCTTCCTCCTTCGAGACCCGGCAGAAGCAACCTTTTCCAAACAATAACTCTCACTTAAACAAACTCCCAAATCATCTCTAAGGGCACAGGCTCGAATCCCAAAGGAAACATCCAAACAACGATCACTTGCCCAAAACCCAAATCTCGCCGGGAGCAAAAGACCAAAATACCCCTAAGGGTCAAAAGCAGCTCTAACGGCCCAACCGAACCATCAATCAAACTGGAAGCACCTCGAGAACTGGAATAGAAAATCGGGCCGTTACAATACTCCCTCCTTTTAAGACTTTCGTCCTCGAAAGTCCTAAAATGAAACAACTCTATGAATACTCCACTCGATTCTTAGCCAATCGAACTTCTCGGCTAAAACAACACTAGCCCTTCTCTCGATAACCAAACCCTCTTGGGTTCTCAAAGGCTCAAAGCCACAATGCTCTCGATGCACCACATACTATCTCAACAAAGAGACGAGGAACACAAAACTTGCATCACATGTCAAAGACGGGGCAAAGCTAACCACCGCTCCAATCCGCTCAAGGATCTCGAAAGCCCTACAAACTTGGGGCTCAAATAAAACCCCACTAAACCAACACGGAACACCTCTCAACGGTGTTACTCTCAAAGAATCGCGGATCGGGCACAAGCTCCAAAACTCAACGCCACGCACCGGCGTAACTTCTCTGAATGCCCACAATCGATAACAAATCGCCTCAACACAACGCCAAGTCGGCCAAACAATGAACCTCTCGGGTTCCGAAAACCAAACGGCCTACTCTTTCTTCACAAGAGACCAAATAACCACAAGGCTTGCCTAAAGCCTTAACGAAAAACAATCGAACCACCAATCGCGCGATCGATCCAAAAGGCAAACTTTTCCCACTAGCACAAGCTGAAACTTCACTACGGCCAACCCTAAATGGCCAAAAACCGAGCACAAGCTCCACTCGGCCAAGCCAACAAGCTGGAGCCTCAAAACGGCCGAACACAAACTTTTCCATGCAAACCTACTAGCAATCGGCCAAAGAGAACATTGCCAGCAAGGAAACACCCAACATTCCTCTCATGGAAAATCTCGGCAACAAGGACCAAACCCTCACGGGGCTACCAAAGAACTCACAACAACTTGAGAAAAAACAATTTCAAAGGCTAACCAACCAATGCCACGGCACCTCTGTGCCCAACACACTCAATCGAGGCTCACTATTCGCCAACTGCGAAAGCTCAACAACTAGAAACAAAGCCCGATAAGGCCTTGCTCAGTGAAACTCAACTCAAGCTCAACTCTTAAATCGGCTGGCCACCGCTCTTGCGGGGACAAACAACTTTTAAACTTGCTAACAACACAATGCGGGGACCCTCTCATTGGGCTAACCAACTGCGCTACTCGATCAACTACACAACTCAGAGCTACGCTGACTCCTCAACGGAACGATTTCCCGGCAAGCAAAACTCTAAAGGGCGTGAACATCACACACGCTCGACTTGCTCAAACCCAAGGGCAACATCAACCAACTCTCTTGGAAGCAACACCCAAGGGAAACTCAACCGATTGGACCACCAATCCGAACTAGCCGAACTTACCCAACCACCGAGGGAGGAATCAACTCCCAAAACAACCAGACTAGGAACAAATCCTTAGGGCAATGCCCTCTGGCTCGAACCGAGCAAGCTCTTGAAACATCAAGAGAACCAAATCTTGGTCAACACCAAGCACCAACTAGCCTCCAAAACCAAACAAGCACTAGCTTGCTAGACTGCCAAATCTGCAAGCAACTCACCCAAGGAACACTGCCTGGTCTAATCGAGCTCGGAGAGGCTCTCCACAACTAGAGATCCTCTGATCACCCTCCGACACACACGGTCGACAACGATCTAACAAACAATCGGCTACGCGGGCACAACCCTCTCCAGCATATCAACTATGCTGGCCAACTTCAACTTGGAAACCAAGGGAACCGGAAACGCTACAGGAGGCGTCATCCTCCTACTCAAAGCAACAACCTCAACATACCTTCTGCCCAAGGTAAGGATCCGAATAGCTTTCTTAGCCAAAACGATCAGAAACTGCGCGGCTTGCCACTACTGCTCTTGTTCAGTTCCAACTGAAGTCTAACCAGGGCAAGGACCAACTAGCAAAACTTGCTTAACCAACGGCCGACGACGAGCACACGGCATCCTTACAGCCAAAGCTAGGGCACTTGCCAAGAACTAAAGCCTTGACACCTCAAAGACTGAGCACTGGCTCCTCAACACGAACCTCTCGTGGTTTTCCAAACATAAACCACGGAACGAGCTACGCAAAAGTGCACCGGGGTGTACAACTCCAACTTGATCTCTTAAGATCCAAAGCCAACAAGGGCTCTCACACAGGGCAACGTTTGCCTCCAAACAGAGCCACAACAAACAAGGGAGCAACAAGAGTTCAAACCCACTCGGGGCCAACTCACCACGAAAAGCCACATTGGCCAACTTACTCTTACAAGCGCAAAACCACACCAAGCTAACATTCCTCAAAACAATGTGCTCACCAAACGCGCTCCGATCAGCCATCCAACTCATGGCTCTAACACTGGATCAACCACGCATCCACGATGCCCACACTAGCCATACTAGGGCAACTCAAAGGGTAGCCGAATCATGCTACCATCAAGCTGGCTCACAACACAGGCGCGAGAACTCGAACGCGCTAGCTCTTAACAGCCTAAAACATCCTTCACACCCAACTCTCAGAGATCCTGAACAGCTCTTACTTTCCCTCGAAAACCTCAAACTTGTAGTCCTCTGACTACCACCGAGCTAGATCTCTTAAGCAACCCAAACAGGTGCAACCTCAGGAAAAGGGTACAAGACAAGCGGGGATGCTATACTGTGGGCAGCCATGGAACCACCTGCACCAAAAGTGCCAACTGGCCTGAGACTAGGCCTCCTCTCAAAGCTTGGTGCCAACAGGCACTACATCCATTACAACACGAATCAGCCTCAAACGAGCTTTATGCCCCTCTGAGAATAGGGAAAGTCACTCTCCAAGTGACGGGGCAATGGCACTCAGCACAGGAGTCCAAACACTCGAGCAGCCTAATCTCTGGCATCTCGACCAACAGACTTGCCACGGCCTACTCCTGCATCCCACTCGATGCTCAACAAAAGCTCAGGCCAACTCCTCGGGTGGCAACAACTAGTTCCACACTGGGAACATCCAAATAAAAGAGTGTTCCACTCTACTAGCCCGCCGAAATCCACAGATGGATAAAACCCTGGCAAGCAAACTCCACACTACACCACAGCTCACGGGGTACAAGAGAACTGGCTGCAAAACAACAAAGAGCTTGCAAGGGCGCGTAGATGTCTCTACATCTACCTCAAGCCACTAACACGGCAACTTGCCAATCAATCGGGCGACTGGTGGAGACTCTGCTAGTCCCCTCTCTCAAGGGACTACCACCACCAATCGCTGTACCAAACAAAGACGGGACGGCACACCTCGGCCTCTCGAACAATGAGGACATCCCAACACACGGATGTTCAACTCAACTCAGCCAACCGCTTTACTACTAGCGGCGGGACTTTCTAATACATCGAGCTCTACAGGCATCCACTTGCCAAATCAAGGCGGCTTCATCAACGCCAACAAACTCAATCGCATAAATCTGCCGATCAAGCCCTCCCGAACCTCCGGGGACTACGAGACCTCTCGGGGAAAGTCTTGAAACAAACTCTGTCACCGGGCTATCTATGCCCGGACTCCTCGCTACGCTGCTTCAAAGCTGCGCTTTGGTCTTTGCTCTCTAATAGCTAAAGACACGCTATCAAATCTCACATGGTGGAGCACACTCTGCTCAAGGAGTCAAACTCGAGGCGAGCTAGCCTCTACCCCCCTCTAGGCAACTTAATCGCCAGGGGCCAACTTTGGCCTACGGGCCTAACAACCCCGGGACGCGGCCTCAACATCAACAAGATCACAAACTCCTCGGTCGGACATGCCAAGCGTCCCCGCTCCTCTCGAGTGCAATCAACATATCGGCGATCGCACAAGGCACCTCCACCCTCTCACTAGGGGAGAAACCAACAAGCCCCGGGCCACAAATGGCCTGTGGGAGTCTAATCTCTGCCCTCCTCTCGAGTGCGATCGACACACCGGCGATCTGCACAAAGCACCTCCACCCTCTCACTGGGGAGAAACCAACAAGCGGGCCACAAATGGCCTGTGGGAGTCTAATCTCTGCCTCCCTCTGAGTGCGATCGACACATCTGGCGATCTGCACAAAGCATAAATGCCGCCCACACCGGGGCTCTCACCGCTCAACAAATCGCTGCGATCATGAAGTTGGCATGATGGCTCTCTAAGCCCAAACCAACAACGAGTCGAACTCCTTTCGTCTCCGCTCCACAACTCTACACATGCATAAAAGCTAGAAGAAAAGTATTGTAAATTCTTACCCCTTAACTTAATTGAACTCGGACAAACCAAGCGTGGCCGTGGAGTCTTGATGATCATGGGAACAACAACCTACAAAGCGAGTTAGTCTACAGAAATCTATGAATCGTGCTCTCGATACCAACCGTAAAGAACCCGACCCAAAACATGGTCCTAAACACAGGATCTTACTCAAAGATGCAAGTTAAATATGATAACAAGCGGTTTAGAGCTTATATTTAAAAACCTTTCAAAACATATGAGAAGGGGGAGCCCTTAAAACATAACCAACAATTTTCATTTTAAACAATCCAACAAAGTAAAACAACCTGGCCAGTGTTTAATAAAATGTACAATACAATTTAAGCAACGTTTTAAACAATGTTCCCCTAGGACTCCTGTCCATCTACATGCTGAATAAACAATGCAATAATAAAAGACAGAGTGTCGGCGGTTCCCCATGATCAATCAGCTCCCTCCGCTAGCCCTCCTGGTGTTGTCCCAAGTTACCTGAAAGATAAATAAGGGTGAGTATAAACATACAAAGTAAGAATCCCCAACCGGGGTACAATACGATACATCAGTCATCTAGCACCTCAACATGCAAGCAAACAGCTATCAACACAGATCATAGCTCAACGAGCTCATAAAACAAGATCTGGAAACATCGGAAGTCTCTTACTTCCGGAATCATCGGAAGTCTCCTACTTCCGGCCTAATGATTGGTTCTCATAACCAATCCCGGGACATCTCCGAGGGTCTTTCTCCCTTGGCCAATTGATCAACTCAAAAACCGATCCCAAGATGTCCGACACCCTCGAGGGTCTTTCTCCCTCGATCAATTGATTAGCTCAAAAGCCAATCCCAATGGGTGTCCTCAAGGGTCTCTTACCCTCGCTAACAATGACTACTATCGGAGAGTACCGCATGATCAGCTCTAAAGCGGAAGGAACTGGTGTACTCACGAACATTAGCCCGTGTAAAGACCCGACCCAAAAGGGGCTCTAAATGGGCCTTTACCCCAATGCATGTATTCAAAATAAAAGACATTATGAAAAATAAGTTTCGGATCCCAAGTAAAAACAGAAACATTCAACAATCAAAACATACATTTCTAAAAGCATACTCGATCGAGATTTATTTAAACCATTTAAACATTCCACAAGTACAAATATGCTGGAATCCATAAAACGTAAGAAAACATCCTAGGGCTCGTGTGCCCGTCTACATGCATTCAGGGGAAATAACAAAAGTCAAGAGTCAAGATATAATAAAATGGTCGAGATGACAATGAGAGATTCCATGATCACGGCTCCTCCTTCACCATCCTGTCTCCCGCTTGATTACCCGTGTGGAAAACCACGAGAATAAGGGTGAGTAACGAATTACCAGTAAGAATCCCCAACCGGGGTACAATACGATATACATGATCATCTAGAAGAATGTATGCAAGCTATGAGTACAAACATAGAGCGGAGCACATAGCTAAGTCCACACTTGGACCTCGGATGCCAACTCAGGGTCTTAGTCCGGAAAATACCACAACACACTAAACGCGCTATACGGGAACAAGTCCCGGCCTCGGCCGACTACATCGATCACGAAAGGTGCACTAGCTCAAGATCCCGAGGAGCTCTCCGTCGTCGTGCGCCAGTAATGAGCGTAAGGATGCACCGCGTGCTTCTACAGACTATGGGGGGTGCCGGGTCTAGTGGCAAGCTGCCCATATCCGGATACCACGCCTAACTAAATCTCTGGATCGGTGTCACTGACATAGGGGTGTGAGACCTGGACACGTGAACTATGTCAGCCTGTACCACCGCACTTTGGCTAAGGAACGGGTCATGGTAGGCTTACACCAGGAAGCCGTCCTTACCTTAACAAGTGGCAATCAAGGGCTACTGCCGAACACGCTGAGGACGTGCCGGCTGCCGGGGACTAGGCATTGCCAAGTCATCATCCCGACCGTTGGGGCATCGCTTAGACTACCACCCTCACCCAAGATTGCAGGGCCTACCGGTTGGGATAGCTAATCCCTCACGGGGTCCAAGGACGGAGAATCGTCTCGAACGTCCTTGCCATAGATGCAAGATACTTTATGCATCGGGCCCGGATGATGCTATCTACCCGAATTCTAAACCTTAACAATAATAACAATTCAATCAATGCACCCAATACGTGCTCAACAGATACAAGGAACCTAGCATGATACTACGAAGCAAGAATGGATATCGAACATGCTAGAATAGAACAACCTAGCATGGGCTAACATGAGAAACAATACAAGAGTTCATGCGATCGAGAATTGAACAGAGCACCTAGGGCTAAACATGCTAGTAATCATACACAGCATACAAAACAACAATCACAAATATACCATAGGTCCACACAACCCCTGTAAGAAATCCTTACCTTGGTGGAAGACTTCTACACACAAATCCTAAGTCTGCGAACAATCCCGAGCTAGCGGCGGGAACCTAGCAAACCAACAATAATCAAGCATCTAAAATGTCTAAACAACAATAGAACAGCAAGCTCGGCTCAAGGAACTCACGCGGCACGACGACGACACGAGCTTGGGGCTGCTGCAAGCCGGCACGGCAGGGACGCGCCCCGCACGACAGCGAGGGCCAGACGCGCGCCGCTGCGCGCTACCGCACGCAGACGGCGGGACGCCGGCGCTGCTGCGCGCGTGGCACGACACGCGGCGGATGCACGGCAGGATGCCGCAGCGACGCGCGCGGCGAAGCGTCGGCGGCGGCGGCGCCGCGGCGGCCCGGCGTGCGATGCGGACACGGCGCGAGCCGCTCGGCGAGGACGCACACGCGCGCGGCGAACGTCTTGGCGTCAGCGCGAAGCGAGCGACGCGCCGACGCGCGGCGCTGCGCGAGGGCCTCTGGCGTCGCGGCGATCGGGCGAGGACGAACGACGATCCGGGGCTGCTTTGCGCGCGCGACTCGGCGTCGCGAGCGATCGGGCGAGGACGAACGGCAAGGCTGCTAGGCGGATCTCGCGTCTTTGCGGGTCGCCGGCAGATCTGGGCGAGCCCGGACGGCGATGATGGTCGCTCCTCTCGGTGGCCCGCAACCAACACAAACACACACACACCCTACATCTTACCTTCGGCCAAAGATCAAAAACCAAATGAGGAGATGAAGAGGATGAAGACTTACCCGGAATGATGATGATCGAACCCAAGGAGATGCAAGGGAAGAAGAATCGGCAAGGGCTATGGAGAGGGAGAGCTTGTGCGGCCAAGAGGAGTTTTGGAGAAGAAGATGGAATAAACCTAATTCTATTTCATTTAACCAAATGCACCAAAACTCCAAAATCCAAGGTTAACTAAGATGTGATGCAGAAAGAACAACAAGAGCACCTAATGTCTCAATTGGCACACATCTCTACAAGCTTCCCAGGAGACCCGGGTTCAAACCCCAGCTGCAGCACAATTTTCCTTTATTTTTACTTTTGCACCAAACCTTGCTCAAACCAAACCACAATTCCTTCCAAAAACCTACATAAATCCATCCAATAATTTTAGCAACTGGAAAAAGACATAAACGGTCCTGACGGCCCGACCAAATTACTAAAATACCCCTAGGGCATACCTGGAAGACCGGGATGAAAACCTGGGTCGTTACAATATTCCCTCCTTTTTATGACTTTCGTCCTCGAAAGTCCTTAAGACTGAAACAACACAGATAATCGCATTCTCATCCCGTCCTTCCCGCTCACGAGCGGCCTCCTCCGAACTCGCACTCCTTCACTAAACTTTTACCAACGGATCTCACTTCTACGCAACGTCTTCGACTCAAGACCGAGAATACTCATAGGCTTCTCCTCGAAGCCCTAAACCCTTAATCACCGCAAGGGCTCAAAGTCCACAATGAGCAATGGGTCCGGCACATGCCGCCCCAACATCGATACATAAAAACACTATGCACAAATTGCAACAAACAAACTCAACCCTACAACAAATCAAGCCAAACAACCAACCTTCCAGATTCCAAAACTAAACGGCCTACTCTTACTTCACAAGAGACCAACAAACCTCAAACCTTGACTACACCTTAACGAGATACAAACGAACAACCAATCGCGGCCATCGATCCAAAAAGACAAACTTCTCCAACTAGAACACGACCACAACACTTAAGCAACCATCTTAAGGAGAAATCGCGAACCAAAGGCAAGGGGCACCATCCCGGTACACCGACGGCTAACAATACTCACACCACCAAACTTCACCTCGGCCACCTAAAAAAAAATAACAAGGGCCAAGTATGACTCCACTCGGCCAAGCCAACAAACTAGAACTCCTCATCGGCCGAACGCAAACTTTCCAACGAACACCTACCAAAGAACCGACCAAGGAGAACATCGCCAGCAAGGAACATCCAACATTCCTCTCAAGGAAAACTCGGGAAGCAAGGACTAAACCATCACGCAGCTATCTCGCTACACAACACCTTGAGGAAAACAAATTTCAACGACTTACCAACCCATGCCACGGCACCTCTGTGCCAACTCACTCAAACGCGGCTCTGCTAACGCCAACTGGGAACTCACAACAACTAGGAACAAAGCCCGAGAAGGGCTTGCTCAGTAGAACTCAACCCAAACTTATAACGAGCAACGCTCACCTCCAAGCTACTACTCAACTCTTAAAATCCAACTGCTACTCAAAGGACTTCCCTTTAAGCCTAAGCCTAACTCATCTTCCAACCGAAGCTCCACTCCCAAAACCTCACAAGGTAAACGGATAACGACAACCTCATAGCTTACGGATCCTGAGCCACACGAATCCGCAAGACTACCTCTCAAGCTATCACTCGAGGCTGGCATCCAAGGAGCAACTCAACCACCATAGAGGCTAGAGGGAAAGGAAATCATCACTCCCCAAAGGACCAACAACTTGCCCGAACAACTCAACTTTGATCAAGCTAGCCTCCGCCCTCATGGGGAACAACAACTTTGCTTCCTAACAACACAAAGCAGGGACCCTCACGTCAATGACCACCATTGCGCTTACTCGATCAACTACACAACTCGGAGCTAAGCTAACTCCTACCAAACGGGAAATGACTTCCCAAAGAAGCAAACTCGGAAGGGCAAATGAACATCACACACGCCGCGACTTGCTCAAACCCAAGGCAACAACAACCAACTCTCTTGGAAGCAACACCCAAGAGAAAACTCAACCAATCGGACCACCAAACCGAAACAAACAGCACTTGCTCAACTGCCGAGGGAGGGGTCAACTCCCAAAACTTAATGACTAGGAACAAGACCTCAGGGCAACGCCCTCCAGCTAGAACCGAACTAGCTCTCGAAACAACAAACGAACCAAATCTTGGCCAAACACTCACAAGAGGCGAACAACCTTTACTACAAACCTCTAGAACACCATCCAAGAATCCGCTTAATCGGACAAACGACTACTTCCAAGCAGCCAACAAACTTTTCCTTCAAGCTAGCGCTTCCACCATTAACTCCAAGACCAAGGGAGTAACGACAACTCCCCGAAGGAAACGGCTCTTGCAAGCGGACAACCAACGGACAGAGAACTCCACATACGCTCACCGCCTTGCTCCACCGTGAGCAACAACATCTAATCTCATGGGGCGCAACAAGGGTCCATCTCGGTCAACCTCCAAATGCCAAACGGGGCAACTCAACATCCTGGAAACAGAAAAACAACCAACATGGCACAAACCACTCGCCCCACGAGCAAAACTAAACTCTAGCAACTCCAATCCACACCTTGGTCAACACCAAGCACCAACTTGCCACCACACCGAAACCACTCCGGACTTTACTCCAAACAAACACTAGCTTGCTAGTCTACCAAGATCACTAGCAACTCCACCGAGGCTACAAACTACACGCCTCCAGCTAGCCAACCAAAACTCACTAGCTGGGCTCGACCGAGCTCTCGGAGAGGCTCTCCACAACCTAGGGTTCTTCGGCAACCCTCGACACACACACTTCGCCAAGATACGATCTAACAGGACAACCGCTGAACAAACAACTCCAATTTCCAAAGATCCCAACCATGTTTGGCCAACTCCAACTCCTTGGGAACCTAGAGGACCCGAAACGCTACTGAATGCGTCATCCTCCTACTCAAAGCATCGGCCACAACATAACTTCTACCCAAGGAAGGATCCGAACAACTCTCTTAGCCATGACGATCAGAAACCACGCGGCTTAGCTACCATCGCTCTTGTTCGGTTTCCAATCGAACTCCAACCAACGATCAACAAGAAGATCCGCCAACCAAGCTTAGGCCCAACTTAACAAATCTTGCCTAAGCAACAACTTGATACCACGAGCACGGTATCCTTACCACCTAAACCAAAGCCTTACAACAACCACCTGGAGTCCAACTTCTCAAGGAACTGAGCACGAGATCTCCAAAGAAAACCCTACATGGATCTGAAACTCTCGCCACAGAACGAACCACACAAAACACACTTGTGTGCACAACTCCCAACCTTCCTTTAGAGATCCAAGACTAACAAGCGCTTTTCCACAAAGCAACGATAACTCCCGGCAAATGATACAAACAATCCAAGGAACACCAAAAGTTCCATCTCCACACGATACTGGAAGTGAGGCAACCTTGCTCTACCAAAGCATAATCATGCCAAACCAAACTTACTTTGTACCAAGCCTCTACCAAGGGTGCTTACCCCTAAGGCATCCAAAACCTCTCGCAAGGCATCACTCATCTCGCCTCAAAAGCATCCAACTCGCCTCATAAGCATCCAAATCATCCGATAAGCATCCAACTCATGGTCCCTCAGCTGGACCAAATTCGCATCTACAATGCTCAACTCTCCTCAGATTTAGGCACTCGAAGGTAGTTGACCGCACTACCAACCACAAAGAAAATCTCTTGGCCTTAACACTAGCGCGAGACTCACGCGCACCAACATTTACCAACCGCAACTCTTGACTTACTCAACCTCCGGAAACATCGGAAGAGGCTCCGCTCCTCTCGAGCATCCTTTCGCTTTGTAGTCCATTGACTACCACCGAACTAGCCCTCAGCACGACCTAAACGGGTGCAAGCCGCCATAAACAGATCCAAGGCTAAAGGAGTACGCTGAACTCCGAACGGCATAAAACCATCCGCTATGCCCAAGCCGAACTCAAGCTCGAACTGCACTTAGTGCCAAAGTGGCACACCAACCAATGCACCTCAAGTGCTACTACTACCAAATCCACATCCGAGGAAGTCAAACATTAAACAACAAAGAGGCTCGCAAGGGGGCAAAGATGACCCTTCATCCGCCTCAAGCCACTAACACGGCAACTTGCCAAACAATCGGGCGATCGTGGAGACTCGCTAGTCCACCTCTCACAAGGACTTCCACCACCATCCGATGAACCAAACAAAGACAGAACGGCACACCTCGGCCTCTGCGAGCAATGGGGCATCCCACACACGGATGCTAAACTCAAACTGGCCAACTACTTTACTACTAGCGGTGGGACTTACTAAAACATCGAGCTCTGCAGCATCCATTTGCCAACACAGGCGTCTCCATCAACGCCAACAAACTCATCTGAATAAACTGCTGATCATGCCCTCCCGGGAACCTCCGTGGCTACAAGAGCTACCGGGAGAAAAATGTTTGAGACAAACGCTGTCACCGGGCTATCTGTGCCGGGACTCCTCACTACGCGCTACAAATCTGCGCTGGGTCTCCGCTCTCGATAGCTAAAGACACGCCATCAAATCTCTCATGGCCGAGCACACTCTGCTCAAGGAGTCTCACTCGAGGCGCCGCTAGCCTCTACCCCCTCCTCTAGGCAACTCAATCTGCCGGGCAAAATCGGCATGCGGGCCTAACAACCACGGGCCGCGGCCTCAACATCAACACGATCGGTCCAACTCCTCGGTCGGACATGCCAAGCGTCCTGCTCCTGCAGGTGCGATCAACATACTAGCGATCCGCACAAAAGCACCTCCACCCTCTCACTAGGGGAAAGCGACAATTGGGCCACAAATGGCCAATGGGAGACTAAGCTCTGCCTCCCTCGGGGGACGACGTCCCCAGCGACATCCGAATCTATCTGGATACCTCAACAAGCCACAACATACATCACACACCGCTGGGGAAGTTGGCATGATGGCGCTCTAAACCCAAACCAACAACGAGTCGAAACACCTTTCGTCTCCGCTCCACAACACAAAACAAGGCATACACTAGATGAAAGGTATTGTAAATTCTTAACCCTTTTTCAACAACAAATAGTAAACTTAGGCGTGCTGATGATGATCAGTCGGAGTCTTGATGATCATGGAAAAACGACCTACAACGAAAGGTCGGTCTCTGAGAATCTATGACTCGAGCTCGATACCAATCAGTAAGACCACCCAAAAGGGGCTCTAAATGGGCCTTTTCCCCAATGCATGTATTCAAAATAAAAGACATTATGAAAAATAAGTTTCGGATCCCAAGTAAAAACAAAAACATTCAACAATCAAAACATACATTTCTAAAAGCATACTCGATCGAGATTTATTTAAACCATTTAAACATTCCACAAGTACAAATATGCTGGAATCCATAAAACGTAAGAAAACATCCTAGGGCTCCGTGCCCGTCTACATGCATTCAGGGAAAAATAACAAAAGTCAAGAGTCAAGATATAATAAAATGGTCGAGAGATGACAGCAGATTCCATGATCACGCTCCTCCTTCACCATCCTGTCTCCCGCTTTGATTACACTGTGGAAAACCACGAGAATAAGGGTGAGTAACGAATTACCCAAGAAGAATCCCCAACCGGTACAATACGATATACATGATCATCTAGAAGAATGTATGCAAGCTATGAGTACAAACATAGAGCGGAGCACATAGCTAAGTCCACACTTGGACCTCGGATGCCAACTCGTGGTCTTAGTCCTGAAAATACCACAACACACTAAACGCGCTATACGGGAACAAGTCCCGGCCTCGGCTGACTACTGCCGATACGAAAGGTGCACTAGCTCAAGATCCCGAGGAGCTCTCCTGTCCGGCGTTGTAATGAGCGTAAGGATGCACCGCGTGCTTCTACAGCACTATGGGGTGCCGGGTCTAGTGGCAAGTCGCCCATATCCGGATACCATGCCTAACTAAATCTCTCGGATCGGTGTCACCGACATAGGGGTGTGAGACTGGACACGTGAACTATGTCGGCTGTACCACCGCACTTTGAGGCTAAGGAACGGGTCATGGTAGGCTTACACCAGAAAGCCGCCCTTACCTTAACAGTGGCAATCAAGGGCTCTACCGCCGAACACGCCGAGGACGTGCTTGGCTGCCGGGGACTAAGCATTGCCAAGTCATCATCCCGACCGCTTGGGGCATCGCTTAGACTACCACCCTCACCCAAGATTGCGGGGGCCTACCGGTTGGGATAGCTAATCCCTCACGGGTCCAAGGACGGAGAATCTGTCTCGAACGTCCTTGCCAAAGATGCAAGATACTTTATGCATCGGGCCCGGATGATGCTATCTACCCGAATTCTAAACCTTAACAATAATAACAATTCAATCAATGCGATCCAATACGTGCTCAACAGATACAAGGAACCTAGCATGATACTACGAAGCAAGAACAGATATCGAACATGCTAGAATAGAACAACCTAGCATGGGCTAACATGAGAAACAATACAAGAGTTCATGCCATCGTGAATTGAACAGAGCACCTAGGGCTAAACATGCTAGTAATCATACACGTGCATACAAAACAACAATCACAAATATACCGCAGGGTCCACACAACCCCGTGTAAGAAATCCTTACCTTGGTCGGAAGACTTCTACACACAAATCCTAAGTCTGCGAACAATCCCGAGCTAGCGAGCGAACCTAGCAAACCAACAATAATCGGCATCTAAAATGTCTAAACAACAATAGAACAAAGAAGCTCGCTGGGGAACTCACGCGCACGACGACACGAGCTTGGGGCTACCGCAGGCCGGCACGAGAGGGACGCGCGCTGGCCGCTGCTACCGCGACACACGGCAGGGACGCGACGGCAGGAGCGCGCTGGCCGGCTGCGCGCTACCGCACGCACGCACGGCAGCAGCCGACGCCAGCCGCCGCGCTACTGCACGACACGCACGGATGCACGGCGAGGACGCGCATGCGCGCGCGGCTGAGCGCTCGGGCGGCGCGCGCGGCGCCGGCGTCGCGATCGCGGACACGCAGCGAGCCGCTCGCGAGGACGCGCGCGCGCGGCGAACGTCTTAGCGTCGGGCGGCGAGCGACGCGGCCGACGCGCGGGCGCTGGCGAGGGCCTCTGGCGTCGCGGCGCGAGCGACGAGGCGAGCGACGATCTGACGATCTTCTTTGGCGCGATTCGCGCGTGGCGAGCGACGGGCGAGGACGAACGACGATCTGGCCTTCTTCTTGGCGCGATCGCGTCGGCGCGAGCGATCGGGCGAGAGACGAACGGCGAGGTCGCTAGGCGGATCTGGCGTCGCGGGGCGCTGCTTCGACAGATCTGGGCGAGCCGGACGGGCGATGATGGTCGCTCCTCTCACCGGGCGTTGCAACCAACACAAACACACACACACCCTACATCTTACCTTCGGCCAAAGATCAAAAACCAAATGAGGAGATGAAGAGGATGAAGACTTACCCGGAATGATGATGATCGAACCCAAGGAGATGCAAGGGAAGAAGAATCGGCAAGGGCTATGGAGAGGGAGAGCTTGTGCGGCCAAGAGGAGTTTTGGAGAAGAAGATGGAATAAACCTAATTCTATTTCATTTAACCAAATGCACCAAAACTCCAAAATCCAAGGTTAACTAAGATGTGATGCAGAAAGAACAACAAGAGCACCTAATGGCTTAATTGGCACACATCTCTACAAGCTTCCAAGGAGACCCGGGTTCAAACCTCAGCTGCAGCACAATTTTCCTTTATTTTTACTTTTGCACCAAACCTTGCTCAAACCAAACCACAAATCCTTCCAAAAACCTACATAAATCCATCCAATAATTTTAGCAACTGGAAAAAGACATAAACGGTCCTGACGGCCGACCAAATTACTAAAATACCCCTAGGGCATACCTGGAAGACCGGGATGAAAACCTGGGTCGTTACAGCCCGGGGGAGCTCTCCGAACCGGCGACTAACGCGTGTGCGCGCACACCGCATGCTTATCTGCAACCGGCGTAAATGCGGGGGCCTAAGGGCAAACTACGCGGGTCGGTGCGCATGCCTAAAGACTTCGGAGCGGTGTCATCGAACACGATGGTCGCGAGGCCCTCGGCACTCATCATGTGCAGCCTGTACCACCGACATGAAGCTAAGAACCGCCAAGGTAGGCTTGCACCGCTGGCGGGTTCCGCTCTAGCGAGCTACAAACTAGGCTTATGCCGATGTGGTAGCTACATCCACATCGGCCTTTGGGGGAAGCAATGTACGTTATGCTTCGCTCTACTCCCGACCGGTGGGGACAAAGTACGTTATGTCCGCTCTCGACCTCTGGATGATGACAAACCCTACTACGCTATCTAAGAATACCGAGTAAATCAATGATTCTGGCTAGCAAGCAATGACCGACATCAATCACGTTTACCTAGCATGATACTACAACTTAAACAGAATCACAAGCATCTTTGGAAGAACAAACCTAGCATGGCACTAACATGTAAAATCAACAAACATGCTAGCAAGAGATCAAACAAAGTGCCTATCACTATCATGCTCATAACAATCGGCAAACATACAAGGCACAATCGAGATATATCGCAGGTCCACACAACCACGGTAAGAAATCCTTACAGGGACAAGCGAGAAAATAATCACAAATCAACCAAGCAATCCTCGAGCCTCTAATCGAACCCAAACAACCTAAACATAAAATAAAGCAAACCAAATCAAATACATAAAATGCACCCAAAATAAATCCCTAAACAAAGACCAACAAATCGGGGCCCAACGAAGAAAAGACTCGGAAAATACCATCCGAGAAGCCACAAGGCTCGGGCCAACCAAAGACACAACAGTGCGGCCGGGCGCAGAAGAGCACTGGGTGGGCGCTGGGCACAGCGCGCCTGGCACCGGGCACAGCGCCGGGCACTGGGCGCAGGCGTGGGCGCTGAGCGCAGCGCCGCCCACCGGGCGAGGCAGGGCGCACAGCGCGCGCGCTCGAGCTCGAGGCTGGGCGACGACACACCTGCGCGCGGCTGGCAGCGAAGCAGCGCGCGGGCGCGCGCGCGCGAGGCGACGCGATGCGATGCGATGGGCTCGGGCTCGGGAAGGCACGACGACCTCTGGGGCGAGCGACTTCGGTCGCGGCGGGGCTCGGGCGACTCGACACGGACTTGGGCGACACGGAGACGGCACGGACGATGCAGATCCGGGCTCGGCGCGACTAGGGCGAGGGGCGATGCAAATCTGGACTCGGCGCGACCAAGGCGACACGAAGATGGCTCAGGCGATGCAGATCTGGGCTCGGCGCGACTAGGGTGAGGGCGATCGATCGGGCGCCCAGGGTGGCTCGGCGCACGCACGCGGCATGGGTGAGTGGGCGGCTCGAGCGAGGGCCCTAGCTAGGGCTGGACATGGGTGACTAGGGCTGGGCATGGTGCGCCAAGGGGCCGCTTTCTCGGCCGAGGAGAGAGAAAAGGGAGAGAAAAAGGAAATTTTGGGGATTTTGGAAAATAAAAGGGAAAATAAAAGGAAAAAGGGAATTAAAAGGAAAAATGGGATTTTATCCTCCTTTCCATCCTTAACCAATTTTCTTTCCAAATTTAAATAAGTCTTAAAGTCCTTAAATCCCATTTCCCGCTTCCTCCTTGAGACCCTACAGAGCAACCTTTTCCAAACAATAACTCTCACTTAAACAAACTCCCAAATCATCTCTAAGGGCACAGGCTCGAATCCCAAAGGAAACACCCAAACAACGATCACTTGCCCAAAAACCCAAATCCTGCCCGGGAGCAAAAAGACCAAAATACCCTAAGGGTCAATACAGACTCTAACGGCCCAACCGAACCACTCCAATATGAACCTAAGCACCTCGAGAACTGGAATAGAAAATCGGGCCGTTACAATGCGTCGATCGAGAGCATTGTGGCTTTGAGCCTTTGAGAACCCAAGAGGGTTTGGTTATCGAGAGAAGGGCTAGTGTTGTTTTAGTCGAGAAGTTCGATTGGCTAAGAATCGATGGAGTATTCATAGAGTTGTTTTTGTTTTAGGACTTTCGAGGACGAAAGTCTTAAAAGGAGGGAGTATTGTAACGGCCCGATTTTCTATTCCAGCCTCTCGAGGTGCTTCCTGGTTCGATTCGATGGTTCGGTTGGGCCGTTAGAGTTGTTTTGACCCTTAGGGGTATTTTGGTCTTTTGCTCCCGGCGCGATTTGTGGATTTCGGGGCTTCGAGGCAGCTCCTGCTTTGTTGAGGCTTGTATGTTGGTGGTCATGAGTCCCGAGATGTTTGGGGTATTCGTTTGGGAGTTCGGTTGTGATTTGGGTTTTGGGCAAAGTGATCGTTGTTTGGGTGTTTCCTTTGGGATTCGAGCCCAGGCCCTTAGAGATGATTTGGGAGTTTGTTTAAGTGAGAGTTATTGTTTGGAAAAGGTTGCTTCAGCCGGGTCTCGATCTGCATCGCCCAGGCCATCTCCGTGTCGCCCTAGTCGCGCCGAGTCCAGATCTGCATCGCCCAGGCCATCTCCGTGTCGCCTTGGTCGCGCCGAGCCCAGATCGGCATCGCCCAGGCCGTCTCCGTGTCGCCCAGGTCCGTGTCGAGTCGCCCGAGCCCTGGCCGCACCGAGTCGCTCGCCCCTGTAGGTCGTCGTGCCTTCCCGAGCGCCCCCAAGCCCGTCGCCTCGCGTCGCCTCGCGCGCGCGCCCGTGCACCGTCCTCTGCCAAGCCGCGCCGTGTGTCGTCGCCCAGCCGAGCTCGAGCCCGCGCCCGTGCGCCCTTGCCTCGCTCCAGCAAGCGCGCGTCACTGCGCGCAGCTGCCTGCGCCACGAGCCCAGTGCCCGCGCGCTGTGCCCAGCCCCAACCACCGCTCTTCTGCGCCACCGCCTGTTGTGTGTGTTTGGTTGGCCCGAGCCTTGTGGCTTCTCGGATGGTATTTCCCGAGTCTTTTCTTCGTTGGGCCCCAATTTGTTGGCTACTGTTTAGGGATTTATTTGGGTTGTTTTATGTATTTGATTTGGGCTGCTTTATTTTATGTTTAGGTTGTTTGGGTTCGATTAGAGGCTCGAGGATTGCTTGGTTGATTTGTGATTATTTTCTCGCTTGTCCTGTAAGGATTTCTTACCGTGTTTGTGTGGACCTGCGATATATCTCGATTGTGCCTTGTATGTTTGCCGATTGTTATGAGCATGATAGTGATAGGCGACTTTGTTTGATCTCTTGCTAGCATGTTTGTTGATTTTACATGTTAGTGCCATGCTAGGTTTGTTCTTCCAAAGATGCTTGTGATTCTGTTTAAGTTGTAGTATCATGCTAGGTAAACGTGATTGATGTCGGTCATTGCTTGCTAGCCAGAATCATTGATTTACTCGGTATTCTTAGATAGCGTAGTAGGGTTTGTCATCATCCGTGAGGCCGAGCGACATAACGTTCTTTGTCCCCACCGGTCGGGAGTAGAGCGAAGCATAACGTACATTGTTTCCCCGCACCGATGTGGAGGTAGCTACCACATCGGCATAAGCCTAGTTTGTAGCTGCTAGAGCGGAACCACCGCCAACGGTGCAAGCTCGCCTTGGCCGGTTCTTAGCTTCAGTGTCGGTGGTACAGCCGCACAGATGAGTGCCGAGGGCCTCGCACTCATCGTGTTCGGTGACACCGCTTCCGAGTCTTTAGGCATGCGACCGACCCGCGTAGTTTGCCCTTAGGCCCCCGCATTTACGCCGGTTGCGGATGAGCATGCGGTGTGCGCGCACACGCGTTAGTTGCCGGCCGGAGAGCTCCCGGGCTAATGTTCGTGAGTACACCGCCCTTCCAGCTTTAGAGCCAGATCATGCGGGTACTCTCCGATAGTCCGTTTGTTAGCGAGGGTAAGAGGCCCTTGAGGACACCCATTGGGATTGGCTTTTGAGTGATCATATGGTCGAGGAGAAAAGACCCTCGAGGTGTCGGGCATCTTTGGGATCGGTTTTGAGTCGATCAATTGGCCGAGGGAGGAAGACCCTCGAGATGCCCCCGGATTGGTTATGAGAACCAATCATTAGGCCTAAGTAGGAGACTTCCGATGATTCCTAAGTAAGAGACTTCCGATGTTTCCGAATCTTGTTTTATGAGCTCGTTGAGTTATGATCTATGTTGATAGTCGCTTGCTTGCATGTTGAGGTGCTAGATGACTGATGTATCGTATTGTACCCCTGGTTGGGATTCTTACTGAGTATGTTTATACTCACCCTTATTTATCTTTCGTAACTTTGGGACAACACCGGGAGGGCTAGCGGAGGGAGTTGATTGATCATGGGGAACCGCCAGCACTGTCTTTTATTATTGCATTGTTTATTCAAAGATGTAGATGGACAGAGTCCTAGGGGAACATTGTTTAAAACGTTGCTCAAATTGTATTGTACATTTTATTAAACACTGGCCAGGTTGTTTTACTTTGTTGGATTGTTTAAAATGAAAATTGTTGGTTATGTTTTAAGGGCTCCCCCTTCTCATATGTTTTGAAAGGTTTTTAAATATGAGCTCTCTCTCTCTCTCTCTCTCTCCTCGACCTAGCCCTAGCCCGAGCCAGCCTCGCCCAGCCCGAGCCCCTGCTCGCCCAAGCCTAGCCCTGCCGAGCCCTGCCATGCCAGGTCGCGCCGTCGCCGAGCTCGCCCGCCAGGTCGCCAGCCCTAGCTCGAGTCGCCCGCGCAGTGTCGCCCAGGCCTCCGTGTCGCCCAGCCCGTGCCGTCCCTGTGTCGAGCCGCTCCGAGTCACGTGCGTCCCTGTAGCACGTTGTGACGCCAGCGCCAGCCGAGCTCGCGCCCTCGCTCCTCTGCAGCTCGCCCGCGCGTTCGCGTCTGCGCCCAAGCCCCCTGCTCGTCCAGCCGTGCCCCAGCGCGCCCCTAGCGCCATGTGTCATGTCACGCCGAGCGCCGAGCCAGCCTTGCCAAAGCGTGTCGTGTCGCCGCCAAAGAAATGCCTAGCACGTGCAAAACGCCCGGCCCGAGTGTGTTAGCCGTGCCTCGTGAGTTGCTCCCGAGCTGAGCCCTGTTTGTTTTATTATATTTGGGCCTTTTAATTGTATTTATTGTTGTTTTTGTTAGGTTCTCGCTAGGTTTCTCGGGTTCGATCACAGTTAGGTTTGTTTTGTGTTTTTGCCTTCCAGCCAGGTAAGGATTTCTTACCGGAGTTGTGTGGACCCTGCGATATTATATGTGATTGCTGATTGTATGCTTGTTTGTGTTTATTGACATGTTTATTGATAAGTGCTCTATTCTGAATTCCCGGTTAGCATGATTTTCCTGATTAATTCTCATGTTAATCCATGCTTGGTTGTTCCTTTCTGGCATGCTCGTATCTGTTCCTTGCTTCGTAGTATCATGCTAGGCTCGTTGTATTCTTGTTGAGCACGTATTGGATTTTATGGAATTGTTTGCTGATTGCTAGGACAGGTTAGAGTTGCAGGTAGATAGCATCATCCGGGCCTGATGCATAAAGTACCTTGCATCCATGGCAGGGACGTCGAGACAGTGCTCCGTCCCTGGACCCCGTGAGGGATTAGCTATGTAACAGCCCGGATTTTAGTTAAATATAAAATAAGGTTTAAAAGATGTTATTTGGAGGACTCGAACCCTCGGCCTCAAAGAGAGATGGGAGTTTGGAATTAATTAAGGAAAATAAATGCGTCAACTAGGGTTTGAAGGAGGAAAAGCCTTGGGAAGGAAATTTTAGATTTCCAAAGCTTATTTAAATTGAGGAAGAAAAAAAAAGAAAACTCTCCTCTTTCAAAACCCTCTCCCCACACCCTCGCCGCCACCGCCCACGTCGCCATGCCGCACTGCCACCCTCGCGCCGCCGCCACCGCCGCCGCACTCGCCCACCCTTCGCCCGCACCGATCAGCCCGGCCAGAGAGCTAGCCAGCCCGTCATCACACCGCGCGCGTGCGCCAGACCACCGCCCGCGATCGCTCTCGTTCGGCCAGATCTGCACGATCGCACTGGCCAAGCACCACCACGCGTCGCTCGTCTCGTCCGTCCGCCCCACTCGCCAGCGCGTCGTCCCAACGTGTCGCTCGTTCCAGCGCCGGCCCCGTAACCAAGTCGCTGCAGCACAACTGCGCGGCTATCGAGACGCCTTTGACCGTGCGCTTCGAAAGCGCCAGCGCCAGCGCGCCGCCAGTCCAGCGCCGCGCCGCCGCCGCACAAAGCAGCGTCGTTCTTGCTCCTTCTTGCCGCGAGACGTGTGTCTTCTCGGTTGGTAAATTCCGTAGACCCACCCTTTGGACTTTATGTTCTTTTTAGCTGCTGTTGGTTAATTAGGTTGAATTTATTACTTGCTTAGGTTGTCGGGTTCGCTTAGTAGCTCGAGAGTCATCCGTTGATCGTTGGTTCTATTCACTTCCAGGTAAGGATTTCTTACCGGGGTTGTGTGGACCCTGCGAATACTTGATAGCATGCCATGTGTTGTGTTTGTATGGAATTTCTAGTGGATAGGTTGCTTGCTCTTTCTGTTTCCAGGTGATTTTGTGCTTGAGATTTCTGATATATCCTGTTAGTTATCATGCTAGGAGTTAAATTGTCTCGGCATAATCGTAACCATGTTATCCTGTTAGTGCCATGCTAGGAATTGGCGGATGATGTATAGTGTAAGAGATTGTAGAGGTAACTAGTGAGTCCCGCTCGGGGAAGGCTCCGATGGGCATCCGGAGGTGTAAGACCCCGATGGGCATCCTAGGTGTATAAGTCCCCGATGGGCATCACTGAGTTGGAGGTGTAAGACCCCGATGGGCATCCTAGGTGTATAAGTCCCCGATGGGCATCACTGAGTTCTAGGTTGTGTAAGGCTCGAAGGACACCCAGGTGTGGAACCTAGGGTAGTTGGTAGCTGTAAGCCTCGAATAGGCAAGCCCCAAGAGTGACGTTCTGTTGACCCACCTGTTTGCTCAGAGTCATTGCATGGTTGCATGTCCGTGTGCTAAATGATATGTTTTCGTATTGTACCCCGGTTGGGGATTCTTACTGAGTAACTCGTTACTCACCCTTATTTTCTGTGGTTTTCCACCGTAAACTGGGACATCCGCAGGATGGCTAGGAGGAGGCGGCTGGATGATCATGGATAGCTGACTCTGGGATGCATGTTCTTTAATTGTTTTCTTTATGATTTAGCATGTAGTGGGACTTGGGTCCCTAGGGAAGAACTCAAACTATTTTATGGTTCCCGTACCGTACTCTTGTTTGTTTTTAAGAAAAGCACTGATAAGTCAAATTACTCTTGATTTTTACATTGGCTTTTGTGGTTGGTTTAAAGTTCTGTTGATTGCAAAAGTTTTAATTTAGTACGTTGGATGGGGTTTTACATTCCTAGACATGCATGCTAAGTAAGGATCTAGGTTAGAGACCGCTTCTTTTGGGTCGGGTCCTTATACTTGGTATCAGAGCCCAGAGTTATAGGTTTTGTAGACTGACCTGCAGTTGTAGGTTGTTTTCCATGATCATCCGCGCTCCGCCAGCCATCAGGTATGTCCGAAAGTTTAAGGTTAAGGGTTAAGAATTACAATACCGTTTGCACCTTGCATGTATATGACTTGTTGTTGAGGAGCAGGGAAAACAGGTTATGATTCATTGTTCGTTTGGGTGTAGATTGTCGTTATGCCAGTCACTCGTAGAGGGCAGGGAGGCTCGAGGCCGACCAGCCAGGGCATTCGTATTGATTCCGACACGGGAGGGACGTCGTCCCAAGCCGATGTCGATGTTAGGCCGCCTACAGTGCCCTTCTGGCATGTGTTGCCCTGAGGGGCGTGGAGGCAACTTCGGCCTCGGGAGGCTGCACCGGGAGTTTCTTTTGTGGAGTCCATGAGGGCTCTTATGGTTGGGTTGCTGTCTGACCAGAGGGCCGAGCAGAGGGCTGAGACGCAGCTCATGTAGGCGCACGCAGGGAGGAGTCCCGATTCGGATAGAGCAAATGACCGAGTTGGTTCAAAGAGAGGATCGCAGCGTGCCACCAAGATCGCCACTCAAAGCAGTGAACGAGGCCGTTGTGGCGGAAGGTGCTGAGGATTTGGGCAAGTGGCTAAAAGATTTCGTCAAATGGAAGCCGGAGAAGTTTAGTGCCCCTGGAGAACCACTGGTGGCAGGCAGGTGGATTGCCGAGCTAGAGTATACTTTTATGGTGATGGCTTGTCCTGAGGTGCAGCGAGCTCGATGTGAAGCTCATGCGTTAGCTGGAACAACTAAGTGGTGGTGGGATTCCACCTTGAGTTAGAGACCGGCTGGGTCTCCCCCTGCCACCTGGGAATTCTTCAAGGCTGAGTTCAAGGCAAAATTTATCAGTGAAGAAGCCCAAGAAAAGATGATTGAGCTATTTTCGAACATTAAGCAGGGGTCTGACCCAATCGAGGTGTATGAGAGGAAGTTTTCGGAGTATGGGTACTTCGCACCGCAGTTGATTGCTACTCCTGAGCTAAAGATCAGGAAGTTTATTGTGGGTCTGAGGCAGGGAGTGTCTCAGGATGTTAGGGCACAGGCCCCAGAGACTTTTGCCAAGGCAGTGCAGTTGGCAACTATTTATGATGGTAAGTATCCTCCAGAGCAGGTTGTTAATGCTGTGGTGTAGAAGGCCCCAGTGTACTCGGGTCAGAAGCGTAAGTTTGACGCAGGAGGTAATGGACATGGAGGCGGTCAGCGCCGTCAGGGTACTTATCATGGCGAGACCAAAGACCGGATCGTGAATCGTGATCACCCTCGCCAACGGGGCGTGGGAGGCCGCCACGATTGTAGACCACGTGGTAAACAAAGATTGGGGGCCGTGTGGTGGTAACCCTAGAGCTTGCTATAACTGTGGTAAGGAGGGGCATCAGGCCCGGCATTGCAACCAGAAGGTAGTGGTGGCACAGCCAGCTCAGCAGCAGGGAAGAGTATATGCTACGACTCGCCAGGAGGTTGAGAGAGCCGGACCCGCAGTGGCAGGTACGCTCCTAGTTCTTGATCACCTCGCCTTTGTGTTGTTTGATTCGGGTTCCACCCATTCTTTTGTTTCTCTTGCTTTTTTCTTTGTGTGCTTGCATGAATTTAGAGCCTCTAGGTTTTGAGTTATCTAATGCTACTCCCTCGGGAACTAGTATGCTGGTTAGCCAGAAGGTAAGGGATGGTCGGATACAGGTGTCCGGCCAGACTCTACAGGTTACCCTCATAGTGTTAGCTATGAGCGGTTTTGATGTGATCCTCGGCATGGATTGGTTAGCTGATAACCACGCTATCATTGACTGTCGTTGTAAGGAGGTGGTGTTCAGGCCGCCAGGTAGGCCTAGCTTTAAATTTCGGGGCACCCAGAGCGGGGTGTGTCCGCCGGTGATTTCGGCAGTTAAAGCTCACCGTTTGTTAGCCCGAGGAGCTTGGGGTTTCTTAGCTAAGTTGACCGGGGAGAACCGTGACCAGTTATCTGTCGAGCAGGTGCCCATAGTGCAAGAGTTTGCAGATGTTTTTCCCGAAGAGTTGCCTGGCCTGCCGCCGAAGAGGGAGGTGGACTTCTCAATAGAGCTTGAGCCGGGGACTCGCCCTATCTCGAAAGCTCCTTATCGTATGGCGCCAGCAGAGCTGAAAGCGTTAAAAGAGCAAACACAGGAGTTGCTTGACAGAGGATTTATTAGGCCGAGTGTGTCCTCGTGGGAGCACCCGTCTTTGTTTGTTAAGAAAAAGGATGGCTCGATGCGTCTATGCATCGATTACAGTGGAACTGAACAAGGTAAATCAGAATGACCAGTGTTTTTTCTTCCCGGTCTTCCGTATGCCCTAGGGGTAATTTGGTAATTTGGTCGGGCCGTCATGGTCGTTTGTGTCTTTTCCAAATACTAAAATTATTGGATGGTTTTTGTAGGTTTTTGGAGGGGTTTGTGGTTTGGTTTGAGCAAGGTTTGTTGCAAAAGTAAAAATAAAGGAAATTGTCTTTGCAAAGGGGGTTTGAACCCGGTCTCTGGGAAGCTTGTAGAGAGGTGTGCCAATTGAGCCATTAGGTGCTCTTGTTGCTCTTTCTGCATCACATCTTAGTTAACCTTGGAGTTTGGAGTTTTGGTGCATTTGGTTAAATGAAATAGAATTAGGTTATTCCATCTTATTCTCCAAAAGCACCTCTTGGCCGCCCAAGCTCTCCATCTCCATAGCCTTGCCGAGTTCTTCATCCTTGCCTCTCCTTGGGTTCGATCATCATCATTCCGGGTAAGTCTTCGTCTTCTTCATCTTCTCTTTTGGGTGTTTGTTGGCCGAATGTAAGAAAAAGGGGTTGTGTGTGTGTGTGTTGTGCAACACCGAGAGGAGCGACCATCATCGCCACCCGGCTTCGCCACGCCCAGATCGGTCGAACCAGGCCTCGCCGCACGCCCAGATCGGTCGAACCACCGCCAAGCGCCCGCACTGTCCCAAGAAATTCGCTGCTCGCCCAAAGCCAGCGATCGCCCGATCGCTCGCCGCGCCAGAGGTCCTCGCCAGCGCCAAGACGTCCCACCGATCGCTCGCGACGCGCCTGCGCCGTGTCCGCTTGCCGAGCTGCTCGCGCGCGCCTTCGCCGACGTTACTCGCCGCACGCGTGCCCCCGCCGAAGTTGCTCGCCGTGTCCGCGCATCGCCGCGCCAGCGCGCGCCGCGCGCCGCCGCCGCGCGCCAGCGCCAGCGCCGCGCCGCCGCTGCTCGCTGCAGCGCGTGTCCTCCTGCTGCCGTGCGCCAGCAGCGGCAGCGGCCAGCCGTCCGCGTGCCGTGCAAGCCAGCGCAAGCACCAGCGTGTCCTGCCGTGCCAGGTAGCAGCGCAGCGCCACCTTGCCGAGCCACTTGCCAGCGTGACCCCAAGCTCGTGTCGTCGCGCCGCGTGAGTTCCTCGAGCCGAGCTTGCTGTTCTATTGTTGTTTAGATATTTTAGATGCTGATTATTGTTGGTTTGCTAGGTTCCCGCTCGCTAGCTCGGGATTGTTCCGCAGCTTAGGATTTGTGTGTAAAAGTCTTCCGACCAAGGTAAGGATTTCTTACCGGGGTTGTGTGGACCCTGCGGTATATTTGTGATTGTTGTTTTGTATGCTGTGTATGTTTACTAGCATGTTTAGCCTAGGTGCTCTGCTCAATTTCTGATCGGCATGAACTCTTGTATTGTTTCTCATGTTAGCCCATGCTAGGTTGTTCTATTCTAGCATGTTCGATATCTGTTCTTGCTTCGTAGTATCATGCTAGGTTCTTTGTATCCGATGAGCACGTATTGGACTGCATTGATTGAATCGTTATTATTGTTAAGGTTTAGAATTGAGGTAGATAGAATCATCCGGGCCCGATGCATAAAGTATCTTGCATCTATGGCAAGGACGTTCGAGACAGTTCTCCGTCCTTGGACCCCGTGAGGGATTAGCTATCCCAACCGGTAGGCCCCGCAATCTTGGGTGAGGGTGGCGGATCGTTAAATGCCCCAACGGTCGGGATGATGACTTGGCATTGCCTCGCCCCGGCGATCGACACGTCCTCGGCGTGTTCGGCGTAGCCCTTGATTGCCACTGTTAGGGCAAGGACCGCTTCTGGTGTAAGCCTACCACGACCGGTTCCTTAGCCTCAAAGTGCGGTGGTACAGTGACATAGTTCACGTGTCAGTCTCACACCCCTATGTCGGTGACACCGATCCGGAGATTTAGTTAGGCATGGTGGTCGAACACGGGCAGGCTTGCCACTAGACCCGGCACCCCCGAGTTTGCGGTAGCATGCGGTGCGCGCTTACGCTCATTACAGCGCCATCGAGAGCTCCTCGGGATCTTGAGCCGCACACTTTCGTGATCGACGGCGAGACAGGCCGAGGCCGGACTTGTTCCCGTATAGTGCGTTTAGTGTGTTGTGGTTTTTCCGACTAAGACCACGAGATGGCATCCGAGGTCCAAGTGTGGACTTAGCTATGTGCTCCGCTCTGTGTTTGTACTCATAGCTTGCATACATTCTTCTAGATGATCATGTATATCGTATTGTACCCCTGTTGGGGATTCTTACTTGGGTAATTCGTTACTCACCCTTATTCTGTGGTTTTCCTCGGGTAATCAAGGCGGGAGACAGGATGGTGAAGGAGGAGCTATGATCATGGAACTCTTTGTCATCTCTGATTATTTATTTTAATTATCATGACTCTTCACTTTTTATTATTTCCCACAGAATGCATGTATGTAGACGGGCACAGAGCCCCAGGATGTTTTCTTACGTTTTATGGATTCCAGCATATTGGTACTTGTGGATTGTTTTAATGGTTTAAATAAATCTCTGATCAGAGTGTGCTTTTAGAAATGTATGTTTTGGTTGTTGAATGTTTCTGTTTTTACTTGGAATCCGAAATGTATTTTTCTTAATGTCTTTTATTTTCACTACATGCATTGGGGTAAAGGCCCATTTAGAGCCCCTTTTGGGTCGGGTCTTTACAGTAACCATTAAGAACAAGTATCCGCTGCCTCGTATCGATGGCCTGTTTGACCAGCTCCAGGGAGCTTGTGTGTTTTCGAAGATTGACTTGAGGTCGGGCTACCACCAGTTGAGGATTCGGGATGCAGATATTCCCAAGACAGCATTCAGGTCGAGGTATGGGCATTATGAGTTCGTAGTCATGTCTTTCGGACTGACGAACGCCCCAGCTGCATTCATGGACATGATGGACAGAGTGTTCAAGGCGTTCCTGGACCGCTTTGTCATCGTGTTCATAGATGACATTCTTGTGTACTCTAAATCTAAGGAGGACCATGCCTCGCACCTAAGGGAGATTTTGGCAGCCTTGTGAGAGAACAAGCTCTATGCGAAGTTCTCAAAGTGTGACTTTTGGCTCGAGGAGGTAGCTTTTCTGGGACACGTTGTGTCTAAGGAGGGAGTGGCTGTGGACCCTTCGAAGGTAGAGGCCGTTAGTTCGTGGGCCAGACCGACGTCTGTGACGGAGATTCGTAGCTTTCTGGGTCTGGCCGGATATTACCGACGCTTCGTTCAAAATGTTTCCGCTATAGCAGCCCCTCTTACTCGGCTGACGAGAAAGGGCGTCGATTTCGTTTGGGATAAGAAGTGCGATGAGAGTTTTGCTCAACTTAAGAACAGCTTGACGTCTGCGCCAGTGTTGGCAGTTCCAGAGAGAGCAGGGGGTTTCGTGGTGTACAGTGATGCTAGCAAGTTTGGTTTGGGATGCGTCCTGATGCAACACGGTAAAGTGATAGCGTACGCCTCGAGGCAGTTGAAACAGCACGAGCAGAACTATCCGACTCATGATATGGAGTTGGCAGCGGTCCTCTTTGCACTTAAAATCTGGAGACACTACTTGTATGGGGAAAAGATTCAGATTTTCTCGGACCACCAAAGCCTCAAGTACTTCTTCACTCAGAGGGACCTAAACATGAGGCAGAGGAGGTGGTTGGAGCTTGTAAAGGATTACGATTGTGAGATCTTGTATCACCCCTCGAAAGGCAAATGTTGTGGCAGATGCACTAAGTAGGAAGACCTCGCATCTAGCAACGTTGGCAAATCCCAAAAGTATCATAAGAAAAGACCTCGAGAGAGCGAGAAATAGCAGTGTTGTTAGGGATGTTACCGCCGTGGTAGCTCGATTGACCATCCAGCCTTCGGTAAGGCAAAGGATTATTGACGGCCAATTGAATGATCCTAAGTTGAAAAAGTTGTATGAGAGGGTCCGGGCTGATGGTGACTTTGATTTTGAGATATTTACAGATGGTGGCTTGAGATATAAGGGTCGGCTATGTGTCCCAAATTGATGCCGGTATTCGTTCGGAGTTGTTGACCGAGGCTCACACCTCGCCTTTTGCATGGCACCCAGGGTGTAACAAGATGTACCAAGATCTTAAGCAGACTTTTTGGTGGATGGGCAGAAGAGAGAGATTGCCCAGTTTGTCAGTCGGTGTCTCACTTGTCAGCAAGTGAAGGCGCCTAGGCGTAAAACCAGCGGGGTTGCTACGATCGCTCGGGGTGCCACGGTGGAAGTGGGAGGAGATTACCATGGATTTTATTTCAGATTGCCCGAACCCCTAGAGGATCTGCATGCATTTGGGTGGTCGTTGATAGGTTGACTAAGTGTGCCCACTTCATTCAGGGCAGGATAAACTACACCGTGGAGCAGTGGGCACAGCTGTTCCTTGAACAGATAGTGAGGTACCACTGAGTGCTAGTTAAAATTATCTCCGACCGGGATTCCCGTTTTACATCACGATTTTGGAAAGCCCTTCAGGCAGGTTTGGGCACAGAGTGCGGCTCAAAGACAACCTTCCACCCACGCACCGATGGCGGACCGAGCGGGTAAATCGATCTTAGAGGATATGTTGCGAGCCCATGTGTTGGATTTCCACAGCGATTGGGACCATGATTTGTATTTGATGGAGTTCGCCTACAACAATTGTTTTGATCAACCATTCGAGATGGCACCGTTTGAGCGTTGTATGGTAAGCGCTGCAGATCCCCTGTATTCAGGAAGAGGTTGAGACAGGCAGGTATTGGGTCCAGAGTTGCTCCAGTTGACCAATGAGGCTGTCAAGAAGATCAGAGCTCGTATGTTGACTGCCCAGAGCAGGCAGAAGAGCTACGCCGATGTCAGACGTAGAGAGTTGGAGTTCGAGATTGGCCAGCACGTGTTCCTTAAGGTAGCTCCGATGCGTGGAGTTCTGAGGTTTGGTAGGAAGGGGAAGCTGAGCCCCAGGTTTGTTGGACCATTCGAGATCCTCGAGAGGATTGGGGCCGTAGCTTACCGGTTAGCATTGCCGCCATCCTTGGCTGCAGTGCATAGTGTGTTCCATGTTTCGATGCTCCGCCAGTATGTGGCAGACCTTTCGCATGTCATAGATTTCGAGCCTTTGCAGCTAAACCATGACCTGAGCTTTGAGGAAAAACCCATAGAGATCTTAGCATTTGAGAAGAAAGTCTTGAGGAACCGAGCTATTGATTTAGTGAAAGTGCAGTGGCGGAATCAGAGAGTTGAGGAAGCTACTTGGGAATTAGAAGGGGAGATGAGGAGAAATTACCCGGAGTTGTTTTAGGGCAGCAACTTCCGAGGACGGAAGTCCTCCAAGGAGGGAGTATTGTAACAGCCCGGATTTTAGTTAAATATAAAATAAGGTTTAAAAGATGTTATTTGGAGGACTCGAACCCTCGGCCTCAAAGAGAGATGGGAGTTTGGAATTAATTAAGGAAAATAAATGCGTCAACTAGGGTTTGAAGGAGGAAAAGCCTTGGGAAGGAAATTTTAGATTTCCAAAGCTTATTTAAATTGAGGAAGAAAAAAAAAGACAACTCTCCTCTTTCAAAGCCCTCTCCCCACACCCTCGCCGCCGCCGCCCACGTCGCCGTCGCACCTGCCCAGCCTTCGCCCCGCACCGATCAGCCAGCCAGCAGAGCCAGCAAGCCCGTCGCCGCGCCGTGCGCCCCAGCGCCACGCGCGTCCACCGCCACAGTGCGCCCGCAGCACCGCCCCGCTCGCTCTCGTCGGCGCATCCGCACTACCGCGCACCAGCTGCGTCGCTCGTCCGTCCGCCCCGCTCGCCCGCGCATCGTCCCAACGTGTCGCTCGTTCCCGCGCCGGCCCCGCAGCCCAGGTCGCCCGCACACTACTAGTTGTCCAGACGCCTTGACCGTGCGCCCGAGCCAGTGCCAGCGCCAGCGCCCCTGCCGCACCAGCAGCGTCGTTATTGCTCCTTGCTGCCGAGACGTGTGTCTTCTCGGTTGGTAAATTCCCGAGACTGACCCTTTGGACTTTATGTTCTTTTTAGCTGCTGTTGGTTAATTAGGTTGAATTTATTACTTGCTTAGGTTGTCGGGTTCGCTTAGAAGCTCGAGAGTCATCCGTTGATCGTTGGTTCTATTCACTTCCAGGTAAGGATTTCTTACCGGGGTTGTGTGGACCCTGCAAATACTTGATAGCATGCCAAGTGTTGTGTTTGTATGGAATTTCTAGTGGATAGGTTGCTTGCTCTTTCTGTTTCCAGGTGATTTTGTGCTTGAGATTTCTGATATATCGTGTTAGTTATCATGCTAGGAGTTAAATTGTCTCGGCATAACCGTAACCATGTTATCCTGTTAGTGCCATGCTAGGAATTGGCGGATGATGTATAGTGTAAGAGATTGTAGAGGTAACTAGTGAGTCCCGCTCGGGGAAGGCCCCGATGGATATCCGGAGGTGTAAGACCCGATGGGCATCCTAGGTGTATAAGTCCCCGTTGGGCATCACTGAGTTCTAGGTTGTGTAAGGCTCGAAGGACACCCAGGTGTGGAACCTAGGGTAGTTGGTAGCTGTAAGCCTCGAATAGGCAAGCCCCAAGAGTGACGTTCTGTTGACCCACCTGTTTGCTCTGAGTCATTGCATGGTTGCATGTCCGTGTGCTAAATGATATATTTTCGTATTGTACCCCGGTTGGGGATTCTTACTGAGTAACTCGTTACTCACCCTTATTTTCTGTGGTTTTCCACCAGGTAACTTGGGACATCCGCAGGATGGCTAGGAGGAGGCGGCTGGATGATCATGGATAGCTGACTCTGGGATGCATGTTCTTTAATTGTTTTCTTTATGATTTAGCATGTAGTGGGACTTGGGTCCCTAGGGAAGAACTCAAACTATTTTATGGTTCCCGTACCGTACTCTTGTTTGTTTTTAAGAAAAGCACTGATCAGTCAAATTACTCTTGATTTTTACATTGGCTTTTGTGGTTGGTTTAAAGTTCTGTTGATTGCAAAAGTTTTAATTTAGTACGTTGGATGGTGTTTTACATTCCTAGACATGCATGCTAAGTAAGGATCTAGGTTAGAGACCGCTTCTTTTGGGTTGGGTCCTTACAAGCTAACCCTACCGGTAGGCCCTGCAATCTTGGGTGAGGGTGGCACACTGTTAAATGCCCCAATGGTCGGGATGATGACTTGGCATTGCCTCGTCCCCGGCAATCGGCACGTCCTCAGCGTGTTCGGCCATAGCCCCTGATTGCCACCTGTTAAGGCAAGGACGGCTTCCTGGTGTAAGCCTACCACGACCCGTTCCTTAGCCCCAGGTGCGGTGGTTCAGGCTGACATAGTTTACGTGTCCAGGTCTCACACCCCTATGTCAGTGACACCGATCCAAAGAATTAGTTAGGTGTGGTAACAGGACATGGGCAGCTTGCCTCTAGACCCGACACCCCCCATAGTCTGCAGTAGCACGCGGTGCATGCTTACGCTCATTACAGTGCCGACTGGAGAGCTCCTCGGGATTGTGAGCCAGTGTACCTTTCGTCGACGATGAGACAGTGCCGAGGCCGGGACTTGTTTCTCGTATAGGGCAACTTGTGTGATGTGTTGTGTGGTGAGTTTTTCCAGACTAAGACCCTGAGTTGACATCCGAGGCCCAAGTGTGGGCTAAGCTATGTGCTCTATTCTGTGTTTATATTCATAGCTTGCATATCTTTCTGCTAGATGACCATGTGTATCGTATTATACCCCGGTTGGGGATTCTTACTGAGTATTTCGTTACTCACCCTTATTATGTGGTTTTCCACAGGTAACCATGGTGCGAGACAAGATGGCTGGAGGAGGAGCTGTGATCATGGAAACCCGTTGTTCAACTCTGAGTTTTATGTTTATGATTTAAATGTCCTCTGAATGCATGTAGTTGGGCACGAAGCCCTAGGGTGTTTTCTGAACGTATTTCCGGATTCTAGCATTGTTGTAAAGCTTGTATGTTTTAAATAAATCTCTGATCAGAGTCAGTTTTGTAAATGTATTTGTCTTGGAACAGGTGCTTGGAAACAGGGACAGGTTTCAGGAATTTATGTTGATTTTTAAAATGGATGTTTTCATGTTTTAGTTTTTACTTAGAATCCAAACACCATATCGCAAAATTTCTATAGATTTGAATGCATGCATTGAGGTAACGGCCTATTTTATGCCCCTTCCGGGTCGGGTCATTACACTGCAACTTCCAGAACACCACTCACGAGTCTGCCTAACTGGACAAACAACTGCTTCGAAGCAGCCAACAAACTTTCACCCCATAGCTAGCACCACTACCACCAACTCCAAGACCAAGGAATAACCTGACAACTCCAAAGGGAAACAAATCCTTACAAGCAGACATCCGAAGGACAGGGAGCTCCACAACGCATGCTGTCTTGCTCAGCTAAAGCAACAACATCTAAATCTCACGGGGCAACAATAGGGGGGTTCCACCACAGACTGAACCGCCAACCACAAACTAGCCAAGACTCACCTCCACACCAAAGAGGGCAACTCTCAACATCCTGGAAACAGGAAAAAAACAACCGACAGGGCATGAACCACTCGCCCCATGAGCAAAACTAACTTCTTAGCAACTCGAAACCACACCTTGGTCAACACCAACCACCAACTTGCCACCACACCGGAACCAATCCGGACTCTATTCCTGTAAAAACCCGACCCAAAACACGGTCCTAAACCTAGGTTCTCACTTAGCATGCAAGTTAAATACTTCATCAAGCGGTTTAGTGCTCATATTTAATGTAATAACCCAAATTTTATTTGCAAGTTAAATGGTGGTTTTGGTTAATAAATAAATAGGAAAGGGCAAAATGGTCTTCCAACCCTTGTATTTAAGTGAAAATGATGAGATTGTGGATCCCTAGGTCACCCTTTGTTACTGTTCATCTTCTTCCCCATCTCTCCACTTTTGTGCGTTTTTTAGCAGCTCGACGGAGCTAAGTCATTGTCGTCGCGAGGAGTTGTGGTGGTTGCAAAGTGGATATCGGTTAGGTGCGTCGCCCAGCATGACTCCGGTGGTTCGCGTGCGTGGGTTGCTGCTTAACTCGTCTGTCGCGCGTCATCTAGGAGGTTCGTTCGAGCAGGTCTGCGAGTGTGGCTCAAGCGAGTTCGTTGCGGGTTCGCTGGATCCAAGCTAGCGCTGTGGGTCACTATCGTCACCGCCTTGGGTCAAATCTCGAGCATCTTGGGGTCGATCCAGCGTGGGGTGGTGTCGTGGGAGTGTCGCGAAGCGGTGCCAGCGAGCTCCCTTCTCGCCACCGTGAAGAGAAGCGTCGCCGCGAGTGCAGATTGTCGCCGCCGTCGCGATTTTGTCCAGTCGCCGGAGTTTGGGTGAGTTTCTTCCCTTGTCTTTTGTTTAGTTTTGAAGATGGTGACTCAAGGTTAAAGAAAGGTGGAGTTTGGTTAGGGGTTTAAGCTTGTTTAAATGAAGGATAAGGTTGTTTGTTTTTAGGTTGAAATTCATTTAAAATGAGGGATTGTTTTTGGTTGATTTGGTGTTTAAGATATTTAAAATGAGGATTGGAGGTGTTTGTTTGCAAGTATATGGATATGTAAGTTGAGTTTAAGCTTGATTGGTCTTTGGGTTAATATGTTATTCAAGTTATAGATAAGTGGTGTTTGTTTGCTGGGTTATGGTTATTTAAATAAGGATTAAGGGTTGTTTGTTTGCAAGTTTATAGTTATTTAGATCTTGGATAAATAGTGGTTGTTTATTGTGTCATGGATACTTAATTAAGAGGATTTGCTTGTTGGTTTAGGGATATTCAAGTGGTGGTTTATTGTTGTTTGTTGCAAGGTTGAGATCGTTTAAAGAATGGTTGTTGGGATGTTTGTTTCCAGGTTTAAAATCATTTAAGTCATGGATTAAAGATGTTTGTTTATGAAGTTATGGTTATTTAGTTAATGGTCGAACTTGTTTGGCTAGAAGAGTAAATGTATTTAAGTTGTGAATTAAAGTGTGTTAGGCTTGGGTAAAATTATGAGTTTTCATCCATTGACTTTTATTGACGGTTTGACCGTAACCATTTTCTGCTTCTTGGAGCCGAGTTTGTGAGGCACGTGTAGCCGTCGGGTGTCTCCGGACACGTTTTTCGAGGTTCTTTCGGTTTGATAAATTCGATAATTTGAATCCGATTTTAAGGGTCTAAGGTACTAGTTTTGATCGGTTTATTCGTTTCAGGGCTCGGAGTTGTGGTTGATTGTTTGGAGCTTCTAGTGTATTCTTGGAAGCTTGTAGTGGATTGGCCAAAGTAAGGGACCCCGTTACCCCTCTCGAGGCCCGTGGCTATTACATGTCTTTGGATTGATCAGATTCACTTATGTGTTTGATGTGGCATAATCTATGTTGTTTGTGTTTGTATTGATTATACTTGAGCATACGATATATGATTGATATCATGTAAAGGCAAGCATGTAGATTATGTTGATGATATGGATATGCATAAACTCTCAGATGTTGATTGATAGAGTCGGTCTTGCATGACAGTCCTTATGTCCCGTTGGGGGCTTGCATGATGTTTGATGCACGGCTTGGTGCTTCGTTTGGACGCAAACGAGACACGGAGACCGGATAGAGGATACTAGTAAGAGGATGTGCATGGTTTGTGGCCGGCACGTTCTCGATGGGGGATTTGTGGTCCCTCGCCGTCGGGTTCCCGTGGATGGTTGGCCCACCAGGCTCACGGCCCTGTTGGCATTTTACTAGTAGCCTAGGGTGCTCTCCAGGTATGTGGTTGGGTTTGTGGCCCTTTGGTGAGCGTGCTGGATCCACCCTCACCGTGAGTATGAGACCTGTGGGATTTATGGTCCCTTAGCTACCAGGCTTCTCTACTCGCAGGATCCCTCGGCCTGGAGTAGGTATCCCAGATTGCCATAGAGATTTATGGTCTCTATTGGCCTTTAGGTCTTTGGTTTGTGGCCTCAGACCGCTCTACGTGGCGTGGGTCTTGGACATGGTTCCTAACCCTTTGCGCCCAGGAGCTCGGGTTTTGTGGACCCCTTGATTATGTTGCTATCTCGCATGTTTGTGATGCTTTCGACTGATGCATGTCTTTACCCCGAGGTGGGGAATCCTTACTGAGTTGCAAAACTCACCCTTTCCACTGTGGAATACCACAGGTACTACGAGATTGTATCGAGATGGGTGATCGGACGAGCTGAAGATGAGCATGGGACCCGCTGCATTATTGTGTTAGAGTCTTTTAAATTCCTTCTTTCTTCATGAACTATTTAAGGGCACGATAAGTGGAACATGTTTTATCGAGTTTTTATGTTTTGATTTTAGGGTACCCTAAGACTGTTTTAATGAATTTATCTCTTATAACCTTGTTCTTCCGAGTTGTTTTAAAGAAGTTTTTTTTTAAATTTACATGCCCGAGATTGCGAATACTATTTTCATGCATTGTGAGTTAAGGACTTAGGTTTAGACCCTAGTTTGGGTCGGGTCTTTACAGTTGGTATCAGAGCTCAGAGTCATAGATTCTGCAGACTAGCTTACATCGTAGGCTGTTGTTTTGGTCCCCATGGTCTTCAGCTGTCGATCTCCATCAGGTAACTTGGAAGTGGATTAAGGATTTTAAAGCATGCTTAGTTATGATTAACAATGTTCATTTATTGTATGTTATTTTCTATAACCATACTTGCATGCTAGCCCAAAGCTTTCGGAGGGGGCTGAAATGTCCCTAAGTATGATGTAAACGGTTGAGATTCCTAGTAGAGTTACTAGGAATTGTGTTAAAAATTCAAGAGCCATTGAGCAGTGAAAGCTTTTAAGCTCAAGAGGTGCACAAATCTCGAGCTGCAGCCCAGAGTTGAGCAGTAGAGACATTCAGTATTTCGGACAATTGCTGCAGTTGTAAGAGTTGGGTTGAAAGCTGAGATGTTGGATGCATGCATTAGCAGTTGATCGATGCTCTTCAGATCGGGCAAGATGTTGCTCAGGTGTCTACACCAGTTGTAGATGTGCGGGTTAAGCCTAGTGATGGGAATTGCAAATGTTCAAAGTTCTTAAAAGAGTTTAAGTTTTGGGACATCTACCCTTGTTGGATTGTCTAAAATCCATTTAATAGCTGAGGCATGGTTGTCACTGTTTGAGATGATCTTCCGCCACAAGTCTGCTCATAGGAGTAGAAGATTAGATGTGATGTTTTGCTTGAGAGTTTAGGCAAAAGTCTGGTGACTATCTGTGCGGAATTCTAAGCCAGAGGTTTCGACCATTTTTTAGTTTGATGACCTACAAGAGCCGTTCCTCGGATCGTATTTTCAGATGTTGATGAGTCGTTGGCGTTAGTCTAGTCCCCCTACTTTCAGTAGGGGAATGGCGTAGTGGCAGTTTGGAGATAAATGGATTAGACTTACAAGTTTTGTTAAGGAGTTGATATATGTTGTTTGTCAAGGAAGAAAGTTTGAGACTACTAGATCGTCTAGGTCTAGGAGTCAGTAGCAACGGTATAAGTGTTGATAAATGTCAAGCTAGAGCTAGATCTCGAGATGATGAGTTTGAGGTCAAGCCAGTTAGCGGGTTGTGTCTGAGGAATCGTCAGATGCCACCCATAGTTGCCTGCGAGCGAGTTTTATCCAATCTTTGGTTTGGAGTGGTTGTTAGAGGACCATGTTGTGGTTGCTGGCAGTTGTTAGTAAATGATTTTAGGCATCTCGGAAAGTTGAGCTTTGGTATAGAAGTATGAAGCAAGAAGGGACTTCCGCCGGTTTCGACCTTGAACGTGAGGGAGTTCCTAGCTAAAGGAGTGTTGGCTTTCTAGCCTCAGAATCAAGAGTAGAAAGTTTGTGTGGAATGTCTATTCAATTCCAGCAGTGAGTTCGCCGATGTGTTTTCAGAAGAGTTGTTGGGATGTTCTCCACCCAAAAAAAAAAAAAAAAGGGTTCTTTTAAGTCGAGTTTGAGTTGGGGAATGACCCCCTCTCAAGATTTCTATGTATGGTGACCTCGATGGAGTTAAAGGAACTTGGAGTTAGTTGCAGAAGTTGATTGCGAGTGGACTTGTTAATCTAGTTTGTCACTGTGGAAGCATCTGTGTTGCTTCTTAAGGAGAAGGATCGAGCTATGAGTTTTGTGTTGTCCATAGAAAGATTGTTAAGGTAACAGTTGAGATCAGATACTCGTTCAATCAACTTCAAAGTGTCGCAGTGTTTACCAAGATTTTGTTATGGTTTCCATCAATTAAGGATCAAGAAAGAGGACATCTCTAAGACAACTTTTAGATCTTGTTTCGGTCACTGGTAGTTCTTAGCGATGTCGTTTGATTTGTCAATTGTCGTGCATCGGTTATGGACATGATGGATAGAGTGTTAAGGATTTCCTAAGCAAGTATGTGTTTGAACATGGATGATATCCTGGTTTTCTAAGTTACAGTCAGATTATGAAGGGGTGGCTGGAGTTTTGTTAGCATTTCGGGAAAGAGGTTTGGTTGCTACGTTTCTAAGTGTGGGTTTTGGTTGGATTCAATGGCCTTCTTTAAGGCCATGTGGTTCCTCGTCCAGAAATTTCAGTGGATCTTATTTTGACAATTGCAGTGGGCAATTAGGACCAAGTTGACATCAGTTGTAGAGGATCGATGACACAGCTCGCCAAAGAGAGAGTCGGGCGTTGTGTGATCAGTTGGGTGTGAGACCGACTAAGTATTCGGAGAAGATGTTTGATTTCAGCATCGTTTGGTCAGTACCTTAGAGGTCAGATGGATTGTGGCTTGTAGTGATGCTTCTGAGAGAGTCTGTGTTGTGCGCTTGTTGAGAAAGAGAATAGTGTTAGCGTGTGGGCCCGGACAGCTTAAGCCGTATGAGCAGATCTTCAATTCATTTTCTGAAGTTAGCATTTATGGTTTGCTTGGAGGTCCTAGAGGTGTCACTTGTTTGGAGAGAGGTTGTAGTTTCTGTGATTCATAAGAGATTTGAAGTATTGTTTCGTCTAAGAATGAACTGATATAAGATGACCCCGATCTTTGAAGCTGATAAGATTATGATTGTGAGGTTCTTTATCACCATGGTAAAGCTTTTGTGGTTGCCTTTGCATTGAGTAGAGAAGCTCTTTTTCAGTGGCGTTTGTTGTTTCTCTATTTTATTGTGGCCTTCGTTCGACCGAACAGGGTTATGTTGATTGAAAGGTTTCAGCTCATTGACTGTGTAGTTGTTGTTAGTCGAGATTTGTAGCGAGTCAGTTGTGCGCGAGATTGCGGTCGAGAGAGCACATTGAGATGTTTGTTGCTTCTGTTGTGAGTGGCAGTTCAGAAAGAGACCATGGGTAAGGATCAGACTCGAGTTGTGGTCGGAGGCGTGCAGTTCGTTGTTTGCTTGGCATCCCGAGGGTACCAAGAAGTATGGAGATCTAAGGACTCTATGGCTACGGAGAATCCAGCAGAGAGATTGTTGTATCGCTAGCTTGGGATTGAATTGTTAGCAAACGAGGTTGCATTGTTGTTGCAGCCTCTTAGTTTCCCAGAGTGGAAGTGGAACGAGGACTCTATGAGTTTCATTTCAAGACTCCCTAGGACGCCGAGTGGTTTCACCAGGATAATGGTGATTGTGGATCGATTTTCCCAGTGTGCTAACTTTACTCCAGGGAAGCTGGATTGTTCTGTTGAGAAGTGAGCACAGTTGTATTTGGGAGGGGTTTACATGTAGCATGGGGTTCTTGTGAGTATCGTGTAGATAGAGACATTCGGTCCACTTCGCACTTCTGAAAGGGCCTTCAAGAAGGCAATGAAACTACTTGTAGGTTCAGTTTAGTTTTTCACCCACAGACAGATGGTCACATCTAGGGAGTCAGTGAGATCTTGGAGGATATGTTGAGTTTCGATGAGTTTTGCTCTCTATGCGGTCGAGACATGTGGATGTATCTGAGGGAGTTTGCTGGTTATCAATTTTTCAGTCCACAGTTGGCACCGTGTGAGACATTTGTATAGAAAGGTGTAGATCATTTTTCCTTTGGGACGAAGTTGAAGAAAGAAAGTTGTTAGGACTTAAGTTGTTGTAGCTAACGAGTGGTGCAGTTCGTGAGATCCATGCTTGTATGCTTGCAACTCGTGGTCGTTAGAAGAGTTGTGCAGATGTTTGTCACAAAGATAAAGAATTGGAGGTTAGCAGTCTTGTGTTTCTGAAAGTGGCATCGATGCGGGGAATGCAGAGAATTGAGATCAACGAAAAGCTGAGTCTGAGTTGTTTGCTCGTTTGTGATTATCAAGTGAGCTGAAGTAGTAACATGCTATTAGCTTTGCTTTTGTCGTGGTGCTCAGTGTTTTTGTGTCTCTTGTTTCAGTTCTTTGTCCGTTTATGCATGATCCATCGCATGTTGTTGATAAAGAGCCTTTGGCAGTAAATGAGGATTTATCTCGTTTTGAAAAGCTTGTTGAGATTTTGGAGAGAGATCGTAAAGTTTTGAAGAGCTGTGAGATTGATCATGTTAAAATTTGGTGGAGGTGGTTATGCAAGGTTGTTGTTTAGGGTTATTTGAGCCTTAGTCAACTTTCGAGGACGAAAGTTTTCTAAGGGGGGAATATTGTAATAACCCAAATTTTATTTGCAAGTTAAATGGTGGTTTTGGTTAATAAATAAATAGGAAAGGGCAAAATGGTCTTCCAACCCTTGTATTTAAGTGAAAATGATGAGATTGTGGATCCCTAGGTCACCCCTTGTTACTGTTCATCTTCTTCCCCATCTCTCAACTTTTGTGCGTTTTCGAGCAGCTCGACGGAGCTAAGTCATTGCCCTCGCGAGGAGTTGTGGTGGTTGCAAAGTGGATATCTGTCAGGTGCGTCGCCCAGCATGACTCCGGTGGTTCGCGTGCGTGGGTTGCTGCTTAGCTCGTCGGTCGCGCGTCATCTAGGAGGTTCGTTCGAGCAGGTCTGCGAGTGTGGCTCAAGCGAGTTCGTTGCGGGTTCGCTGGATGCAAGCTAGCGCTGTGGGTCACTATCGTCACCGCCTTGGGTCAAATCTCGAGCATCTTGGGGTCGATCCAGCGTGGGGTGGTGTCGTGGGAGTGTCGCGAAGCGGTGCTAGCGAGCTCCCTTCTCGCCACCGTGAAGAGAAGCGTCGCCGCGAGTGCAGATTGTCGCCGCCGTCGCGATTTTGTCCAGTCGCCGGAGTTTGGGTGACTTTCTTCCCTTGTCTTTTGTTTAGTTTTGAAGATGGTGACTCAAGGTTAAAGAAAGGTGGAGTTTGGTTAGGGGTTTAAGCTTGTTTAAATGAAGGATAAGGCTGTTTGTTTTTAGGTTCAAATTCATTTAAAATGAGGGATTGTTTTTGGTTGATTTGGTGTTTAAGATATTTAAAATGAGGATTGGAGGTGTTTGTTTGCAAGTATATGGATATGTAAGTTGAGTTTAAGCTTGATTGGCTGCTGGGTTAATATGTTATTCAAGTTATAGATAAGTGGTGTTTGTTTGCTGGGTTATGGTTATTTAAATAAGGATTAAGGGTTGTTTGTTTGCAAGTTTATAGTTATTTAGATCTTGGATAAATAGTGGTTGTTTATTGTGTCATGGATACTTAATTAAGAGGATTTGCTTGTTGGTTTAGGGATATTCAAGTGGTGGTTTATTGTTGTTTGTTGCAAGGTTGAGATCGTTTAAAGAATGGTTGTTGGGATGTTTGTTTCCAGGTTTAAAATCATTTAAGTCATGGATTAAAGATGTTTGTTTATGAAGTTATGGTTATTTAGTTAATGGTCAAACTTGTTTGGCTAGAAGAGTAAATGTATTTAAGTTGTGAATTAAAGTGTGTTAGGCTTGGGTAAAATTATGAGTTTTCACCCATTGACTTTTATTGACCAGATTTGACCAGAACCATTTTCTGTACTTGGAGCCGAGTTTGTGAGGCACGTGTAGCCGTCGGGTGTCTCCGGGACACGTTTTTCGAGGTTCTTTCCAGTTTGATAAATTCGATAATTTGAATCCGATTTTAAGGGTCTAAGGTACTAGTTTTGATCGGTTTATTCTTTTCAGGGCTCGGAGTTGTGGTTGATTGTTTGGAGCTTCTAGTGTATTCTTGGAAGCTTGTAGTGGATTGGCCAAAGTAAGGGACCCGTTACCCCCTTCTCGAGGCCCGTGGCTATTACATGTGCTGGATTGACTGTATTCACTTATGTGTTTGATGTGGCATAATCTATGTTGTTTGTGTTTGTATTGATTATACTGAGAGCATACAGTATATGATTGATATCATGTAAAGGCAAGCATGTAGATTATGTTGATGATATGGATATGCATAAACTACTGTATGTTGATTGATAGAGTCGGTCTTGCATGACAGTCCTTATGTCCCGTTGGGGGCTTGCATGATGTTTGATGCACGGCTTGGTGCTTCGTTTGGACGCAAACGAGACACGGAGACCGGATAGAGGATACTAGTAAGCGGATGTGCATGGTTTGTGGCCGGCACGTTCTCGATGGGGGATTTATGGTCCCTCGCCGTCGGGTTCCCGTGGATGGTTGGCCCACCAGGCTCACGGCCCTGTCGGCATTTTACTAGTAGCCTAGGGTGCTCTCCAGGTATGTGGTTGGGTTTGTGGCCCTTTGGTGAGCGTGCTGGATCCACCCTCACCGTGAGTATGAGACCTGTGGGATTTGTGGTCCCTTAGCTACCAGGCTTCTCTACTCGCGGATCCTCGGCCGAGCGGTATCCCAGTTGCCTTAGAGATTTATGGTCTCTATTGGCCTTTAGGTCTTTGGTTTGTGGCCTCAGACCGCTCTACGTGGCGTGGGTCTTGGACATGGTTCCTAACCCTTTGCGCCCAGGAGCTCGGGTTTTGTGGACCCCTTGATTATGTTGCTATCTCGCATGTTTGTGATGCTTTCGACTGATGCATGTCTTTACCCCGAGGTGGGGAATCCTTACTGAGTTGCAAAACTCACCCTTTCCACTGTGGAATACCACAGGTACTACGAGATTGTATCGAGATGGGTGATCGGACGAGCTGAAGATGACCATGGGACCCGCTGCATTATTGTGTTAGAGTCTTTTAAATTCCTTCTTTCTGCATGAACTATTTAAGGGCACGATAAGTGGAACATGTTTTATTGAGTTTTTATGTTTTGACTTTAGGGTACCCTAAGACTGTTTTAATGAATTTATCTCTTATAACCTCGTTCTTCCGAGTTGTTTTAAAGAAGTTTTGTTTTAAATTTACATGCCCGAGATTGCGAATACTATTTTCATGCATTGTGAGTTAAGGACTTAGGTTTAGACCCTAGTTTGGGTCGGGTCTTTACATTTAAAACCTTTCAAAACATTTAAAAGTGGGGACACTTAAAACATAAACAACAACCTTCATTTAAGCAAAGCCAACAAAGTAAAACAAGCCTGGCCAGTGTTTATAAAATCATACAATACAATTTAAACAACATTTAAAAACGTCCCCTTTGGACTCCTGTCCGTCTACATGCTGAACAAATTATGCAAACAATAAAAGATAGAGTGTCGGCAAATTATGCAAATTATGCTGAACAAATTTCTCCCTCGACCGTATGATCAGCTCAAAAGCCAATCCCAATGGGTGTCCTCAAGGGCCTCTTACCCTCGCTAACAAATCTGGACTATCAGGAGAGTACCCGAAGTCTGGCTCTAAACTGGAAAGAACGGGTGTACTCACGAACATAAGCCCGGGGGAGCTCTCCGAACCGGCGACTAACGCGTGTGCGCGCACACCACATGCTGCTGCAACCAGCGTAAATGTGGGGGCCTAAGTACAAACTACGCGGGCCAGGTACGCATGCCTAAAGACTCGGAAGCGGTGTCATCGAACACGAGTGTCGAGGCCCTCGACACTCATCTGTGCAGCCTGTACCACCGACCTGAAGCTAAGAACCGGCCAAGGCAGGCTTGCACCGTTGGCAGGGTTCCGCTCTAGAAGGCTACAAACTAGGCTTATGCCGATGTGGTAGCTAAATCCACATCGGCTGCCGGGGGGAAGCAATGTACGTTATGCTTCGCTTTACACCCGACAGGTGGGGACAAAGTACGTTATGTCTGCTCTCAGCCTCTGGATGATGACAAACCCTACTATACTAGCTATAAGTAAAAAATAATTGATTCTTGGCTAGACATACATATCAACATCAATCACACATAACCTAGCATGATACTACGAACTTAAAGCTGGAATCTCAAGCATGCTGGAAGAACAATCCTAGCATGGCACTAACATGTACAAACAGGTAAACATGCTAGCAAGAATGCAATCACAAGCTGTCCTATCCACTAATCATGTTCGTAGAAGTAAACATGCATATAAGGCACAATCAAGAAAGCATCGCAGGGTCCACACAACCACGGTAAGAAATCCTTACCTGGAAACGAGCAGAAATAACTTTCACAATCAAATAATGACCCTCGAGCTTTAAAGCGAAACCTAGCAACCTAAGCATTTTAGTAAAAACAACCTAATTAAATAAACAACAGCCAACAGCCTACTGCCCAAAGTAGAAAAGACTCGGGAATTACCGACCGAGAAGACACAAGGTCACGCCCCAACCCGCACGGTAGGGCAGGCTGTCCGTCAGCAGGACAAGCAGGGTGCGCTGGCGCTGGGCGCTGGCGCTTAGCGAGGGCAGGTCGGGCAGACGGGCTGGTCGCGCAGTAAGCGAACACGCTGGGTCGGGCGCACGGGCGAGACGTCGGGTCTGCGAGGACAGCGCGCGGGCGACGCGTCTGGGCGGCAGCGAGCGGAGCGGCGCGACGCGTCTGGGAGCGCCTGGGCTGGGCGATGCAACGCGTCTGGGCGCACCTGGGCTGGGCGATGCAACGCGTCTGGTGCGGCGTGGCTGGGCAGGGATGTGCTGGGCTGAGCGGTCTAATGCGGCCAGGGTGTGGTGCGAGTAGGGCATGGCTGGGCGGCTAGGGTTGGGTTTTCTTGGTGAGGTCGGCTAGGAGAGAGAGAGAGAGAAAGAGAGAGAGAGATTGCAAAAGAAGGGGAAAGGGACTTTCTTGATTTTTCTTCCATTTTCCTAATTTAAATGGGTCTAAAATCCCTTCCCAAAGCTTCCTCTTTGAAAACCCGGCCCAAACAAACTTTTCTTTCTAGAAAAACTCTTTTTCCTACAAACTCCCAAAACCATTTAGGGCAAGGGTTCAAATCCCAAAGGAAGCACTAAAAAACCCATTAATTTTGCCAATAACTAAAATACCTCCAAACTCCCAAACAACTTGCCCAAACCTCTTGGGTCTTGCAACCAACAACCACCAACTTCGACGAAGGCAGGAAAGGCCCTGAAATTTTGAAAATTCTCAAAACCCTGACCGGGGGCAAAAAGACCAAAATACCCCTAAGGGTTAAAACAGCTATAACGACCCATCCGAACATCCGAATAATGACCCGAAATCACTTGGGTAACCGAAATAGAAAACTGGGCCGTTACAATACTCCCTCCTTTTAATACTTTCGTCCTTGAAAGTCCTAACACGAAAACAACTCTAGGAAATCTCCACTAATCCTTAACCAACCAAACTCCCGGTTAAGACAACACTAAATCTTCTTCGAAATCCAAACCCCCTTGGGTTCCCAAAGGCTCAAAGCCACAAGCCATCCAGTCTGCCACAACAAGACTGGGCATACACCGAACTCCGAAGAAATAGATGTGATAGTGCTAACGGTAAAACACATCCTCAAACTCGCACTAGCTCTCAAACGGTCTTAAAATCTTAGGGCTCACTTAACCCTGCTAGCCCAACTCGGAACGCCTCTCTACGGCGCTACTCTCCGCAAACTCGTTGACGGGTCACAAGCCCTAAAACTCAACGCCACGCTCCGGCGTAACTTCTCTGAATGCTCATAGCTGTTATCAAACAGCCTCGACCCTTCACCATGCTGACCAAACAACTGAACCTCCCAGGTTTCAGAAACTAAACGGCCTACTTTTACTTCGCAAGAGATCTGCGAGCCCCAATGGTTGCCTACAATCCTTAACGAAATCCAAATCGAACCACCAACTGGTGACTGATCCCAAGGCAAACTCCTCCAACTAGCATGCGTCCACAACACTTAAGCAACCATCTTACGAGAAATCGAAGCACCAAAGCCAAGGGGCACTTTTCTGGTTCACCAAACGGCTACCACCATCACACCAGCTGAAACTTCAGCTACGACCACCTTTAGAAGACAAGGTCCAGGCACATGCTCCATTCGGCCAAACTAACAAACTGGAGCTCCTCAACGGCCGACAATAAACTTTCCAATGCAATCCGATCAGCCACTAGCCTAAGAGAACATCGCTAGACAGAAAAACAAACAACATTCCTCTTACGGAAATCTCGAGCAGCCAGGAATAAAACATTACGTGGCTACTAGCAACACAATAGCTGGAGGATAACAACTCTAAGGTTTCCAACCAATGCCACGACATCTCTGTGCCAACACACTCAATCGTGGCTCAAATTATAACGCCAATCATGAAAGCACATCAACTAGGAACAAAGCCCGAGAAGGCTTGCTCAGAGAAACTCAACCCAAGCATAACGAGCAAGGCTCGCCTCCAAGCCGCCACTCAACTCTTAAGCCCATCCGTTTGCTCCAAGGACTTCCTCCTTATAGCTTAGACCTAACTCTTCTTCCAATCCAGAAACTCCACCCACGAAACATCGCGAGGAATAAGGATAGCGACGACCACAAGCTTGCGGATCCTGAACAACACGAGTCGGCAAGACTACCTCAAAAGTTAAAACTAGAGGCCGGCATCCACGGTGCAACTCAACTACCCAAGAACTAAGGGGTTCTACAAACTTCAAAGATCCAACAACCTTCCAGCAACAACTCAAGCCCTTGAACTGGCAGGCCTTTGCCCTTGCAGGAACAAACAACTTTCCGCTTGCTAACAAACAAACGCGCGAGGACACTCTCATTGGTGACCGCGCTTACTCGATCAACTACACAACTCAGGAGCTAAGCTGACTCCTCCTCAACAGGAACGATTTACCAGCAACCGGACTTCCGAAGGACAGCGAACTTCACACACGCTCGCTGTCTTGCTCAAACCCAAGGGCAACAACAACCAACTCTCTTGGAAGAAACATCCGAGGATCCTCAATCGCTTGAACCCCCAACTTGGAACTAGCAGTGCCTACCCAATTGCCGAGGGAGGGGTCAACTCCCAAAACTTCTTGACTAGGAACAAGTCCTCAGGGCAACGCCCGCTTGCTCGAACGGAGCTAGCTCACGAAACAACATGGGAACCAAACCTTGGTCAACACCAAACACCACCTCGCTAAGAATTCCGAAAATCAACGTGGAGGTTACCAAGAACAACTCTAGCTTGTTAACCGACAACAAGCATCCAGCAACTCAACCGTGGAACACTGCCTGGGTCTGACTGAGCTTTGGTGAGGCTCTCCACAACTTAGGGTTCCTCCGATCGCCCTCCGACACACACTGTTGTCAAACGGTCTAACAGACAACTGGCTACACGAGCACATCTCCCTCCAGCATCTCAACTGTGCTGGCCAAAAGCTCTTCCTTGCCACATCTGTAGCAAGCACGGGCGATGCTCCACACAATCCGAAAAGTGCCTTAGCAGAGTTGATGCAATGCGTCGGCGGCCTGGCCCCGTCCTGCTGACGATCCTGAGCTCTAACCTGCGGTCGGCGCTGATCTTGACCCCTAGACTGGCCCTGTCGGCGAGTCTGCTATCCACTTGAGAGGGAACCACCAGAAGACCCAAACTTCCTCTTGCTCAAAGCATCAGCCACATCGTAGCTTCTACCCAGGGTAAGGATCTGAACAACACTCTTAGCCATGGCGGCCAGAAACTCCGCGATTTTGCTACCATCGCCTTGGATCAGTTCCAAGTGAACTCCAACCATCGATCAACAAGAAATGCCTCTACCCTGGTCAAGGGCCAACTGGCATAACTTGCCTATGCAAGAACCCGGCTACCGGCACGGTAACCTCTCAACCCAAATTAGGGCACTTGCCAAGAACTAAAGTCCTAACTCCTCAGAACTGAGCACTGGTTTCACTACTCGAAACCCCTCGTGGTTCTTGAAAAATACACCACGGAACGAGCTACACAAAAGTACACCGGCGTGTACAGCTCCAACTTGGTTCCTTAAGATCCAAACCAACAAGTATTCTCACACAAGGCAACTTTTGCCTCCCAATAGAGCCACATCTAGCAAAGGAGCAACAAGAGTTCAACCCACTCGGGGTCAACTCACCACGAAATGCCACATTGGTCGACTCACTCTTACAAGAGCATAGCCACATCAAGCTAACTTACCTCATACCAATGGTCCACTAAACGTGCTCCGATCAACCATCCATCTCATGGCCCTAACAGTGGATCAACCACGCATCATCGATGCCAACCCTACTCATATTAGGGTAACTCGAGGGTAGTCGAATCACACTACAATCCAACTGGCTCACAAGCCCACAACACAGGTGCGAGAACTCAGACGCGCTAGCCCTTAACAACCAACAGCATCCTTTGTACCCAACTCTTGGTGACCCTGAAAGGCTCCTACTTATCCCTCGAACGACCTCAAACTTGTAGTTCTCTGGCTACCACCGAGCTAGATCTCTTATGCAGCCCAAAAAGGTGCAATCTCATGAATGGGTACAAGACTAGTGGGGATGCTAAACTCCGGGCGGGTCCTGGAACCACCTGTACGAAAAGTGCCAACTGGCCTGAATCTAGGCCTCCTCTAAAAGCTTGGTGCCAACAGGCACTACTTCCTTTACAACACAAACATCCCTTTACGGGCTTTAAGCCCCTCTGAGGGTAGGGAAGGTCACACTCCAGGTGACGGGCAAAGGCACTCAACACAAGAGTCCAAACACTTGAACAGCCTAAACTCTGGCATCTCGCCTAACAGACATGCCACGACCTACTCCTGCATCCCACTCGATGCTCAACAAACCTGCTGATCGAGCCCTCCCGGGAACCTCCAGGGCTACTGGAGCTACAAGGAGGGGTGTCTCCTAAATAAACTCTGCCAGCTGGGCTATCTGTGCCCAAGACTCCTCACTACGCGCTACAAACTGCGCCTGGGTCTCCGCTCTCTGTTAGCTAAAAGACCTGCCATCAACTCCCTCATGGCTGGAGCACACTCTGCTCAAGGAGTCTCACTTTGAGGCAGACTAGCCTCTACCCCCTTCTCTTGGCAACTCATCTGCCAGGGCCAAAAGCATAAAAGCTAGCCCACGCTGGGGCTCTCACTGCCAAACAAGGGTAACACATGTATACTAGATGCAGTATTGTAAAATAAAACCCTTAGCTTAATGAACTCAGACAAACCTGACGGCCGCGGAGTGCTGATGATCATGGGGGCAACAACCTACAAAGCAGGTTAGTCTACAGAATCTATGACTCTGTGCTCTGATACCAACTGTAAGAACCCGACCCAAAACACGGTCCTAAACCTAGGTTCTCACTCAGCATGCAAGTTAAATACTTCATCAAGCGGTTTAGTGCTCATATTTAAAACCTTTCAAAACATTTAAAAGCGGGGACACTTAAAACATAACCAACAACCTTCATTTAAGCAAAGCCAACAAAGTAAAACAAGCCTGGCCAATGTTTATAAAATCATACAATACAATTTAAACAACATTTAAAAACGTCCCCCTAGGACTCCTGTCCGTCTACATGCTGAACAAATTATGCAAACAATGAAAGACAGAGTGCCGGCGGCTCCCATGATCAATCAGCTCCCTCCGCTAGCCGTCCCGGTGCTGTCCCATGTTACCTAGTGGAAAAACCACAGAAATAAGGGTGAGTATAAACATACTCAGTAAGAATCCCGAACCGGGGCAATACGATACATCAATCATCTAGCACCCTAGTATACATGCAAACAGTTACCAACACAGATCATAGCTCAACGATCTTACAAGGCAGAATCTGGAATCCTCAGAAGTCTCCTACTTCCGGCCTAAAGATTGGCTCTCATAACCAATCCCGGGTCATCTCCGAGGGTCTTTCTCCCTCGGCCAATTAATCAGCTCAAAACTGATCCCAAAGATGTCTGACACCCTCGAGGGTCTTTCTCCCTCGACCATATGATCAGCTCAAAAGCCAATCCCAATGGGTGTCCTCAAGGGCCTCTTACCCTCGCTAACAAATCTAGACTATCGGTAGAGTACCCGAAGTCTGGCTCTAAACTGGAAAGAACGGGTGTACTGACGAACATTAGCCCGGGGGAGCTCTCCAAACCGGCGACTAACGCGTGTGCGCCCACACCGCATGCTGCTGCAACCGGCGTAAATGTGGGGGCCTAAGTACAAACTACACGCTGCCGTGCACGCATGCCTAAAGACTCGGAAACGGTGTTACTGAACACAGTAGTGCGAAGCCCTCGGCACTCATCTGTGCAGCCTGTACCACCGACCTGAAGCTAAGAATCGGCCAAGGCAGGCTTGCACCGTTGGAAGGGTTCCGCTCTAGCAGGCTACAAACTAGGCTTATGCGATGTGGTAGCTAAATCCACATCGGCTGCTGGTGGAAGCAATGGACGTTATGCTTCTCTCTACTCCCGACCGGTGGGGACAAAGGACGTTATGTCCGCTCTCAGCCTATGGATGATGACAAACCCTACTATACTAGCAAGGAGTACAAAATACCTGATTCCTGGCTAGACATACATATCAACATCAATCACACATAACCTAGCATGATACTACGAACTTAAAGCAGGAATCTTAAGCATGCTGGAAGAACAATCCTAGCATGGCACTAACATGTACAAACAGGCAAACATGCTAGCAAGAATGTAATCACAAGCTGTCCTATCCACTAATCATGTTCGTAGAAGTAAACATGCATATAAGGCACAACCAAGAAAGCATTGCAGGGTCCACACAACCACGGTAAGAAATCCTTACCTGGAAACGAGTAGAAATAACTTTCACAATCAAATAATGACCCTCGAGCTTTAAAGCGAAACCGAGCAACCTAAGCATTTTAGTAAAAACAACCTAATTAAATAAACAGCAGCCAACAGCCTAGTGCCCAAAGGAGAAAAGTGTAACGGCCCAGGTTTTCATCCCAGTCTTCCAGGTATGCCCAAGGGGTATTTTGGAAATTTGGTCGGGCCGTAAGGGCCGTTTATGTCTTTTCTAGTTGCTAAAAATATTGGATGAATTTATGTAGGTTTGTGAGGCTTTGTGGAAGGGTTGAGCAAGGTTTGATGCAAAAGTAAAAATAAAGGAATTTGTGTTGCAGCTGGGTTTTGAACCCGGTCTCAGAAAGCTTGTGGGGATGCGTGCAGTTGAGCTATTGAGAGCTCTTGTTGCTCCTTCCGGGTCATTTTATGGTTAGCCTTGGGTTTTGGAGTTTTGTTGTATTTGGTTAAAAGAGAAAGGAAGCTAGGTTTGTATTTCTTCTCCAACACCTCACTTTGCCGCACAAGCCAACCTCCCCAGCCAGCAGATCCGCCCGGCACCAGCAGATCCACCTTCGCCCAACCGGCGAAAGCAAAGACACCCAACCCGCACTAGAACGGCTGTCGCGCCCCGCTTTGCCGCCGCAGACGCCCTCGACCAGCCAAGTGCACGAGATCCGGCCGAGGATCGCCAGATCGCTTGTCGCGACGCCAGTCGCAGCCGAGGGAAGCCATCGCCTAGATCGCACTGAGTGAGCCCGCGCGCGCGCCAAAGCCAGCCGTTCAGATCTGCCCGAGCAAAGACGCCCCGAAACGCGTCCGGTCGCCTTGTCGCCGCCGCACACCAAGAAATACCGCCCGAGATCCGTCCATCGCACGTCGATTCGCGCGCAGCAGCAGAGACGCCGTGTCCGCGCGCCGCCGCTCGAGCGCTCTCGCCGACGCTCCGAGACGCTCGCTCGTGCTCAGGCCGCTTCGCCCAGCGCCCGCGCGCCTTCGCCGTGCCGCCGTGCTCCAGCTCGTGTCATCACACATGCCGCGCGCCAGCGCCGCCAGCCAGCCAAATTACCAGCACATTCACACCGCCTAAGCGAAGACTTCACCGTGTCGTCGTGCCGTGAGTGTGCCGAGCCGAGCCTCGCTTGTTTTATTATATTTTAGGGCTATGATTGTGATTTCTATTGTGTTTGTTAGGTTCTCGTTAGCTAGCTCGGGATCGATCGCAGCGTAGGATTTTGTGTGTAGTTGCCTCCCGCCAAGGTAAGGATTTCTTACCGGAGTTGTGTGGACCTCTGCGATGTTCTATGTGATTGATGTTGTATGTTTGTTTGTGATTATCGGCATGTATAGTTTAGGTGCTCAGATCTTGAATTCTGATCGCATGACTTCGTATGTTGTTCTTTCATGTTAGTCCATGCTAGGTTGTTCCGCTCGCATGCTCATATTCATTCTTGTTCTGTAGTACCATGCTAGGTCTCACAGTATTCTTTCGAGCACGTATTGGATTGTTTGCTGATTGTTAAGACAGTTAGAATTCGTAGATAGCATCATCCGGGCCCGATGCATAAAGTATCTTGCATCTATGGCAAGGGCGTTCGAGACGCTTCTCCGTCCTTGGACCCCGTGAGGGATTAGCTATCCCAACCGTAGGCCCCGCAATCTTGGGTGAGGTGGTAGTCTGGCGATACCCCAACGGTCGGGATGATGACTTGGCAATGCCTAGTCCCCGCGATCGGCACGTCCTCGGCGTGTTCGGCGTAGCCCTTGATTGCCACCGTTAGGGCAAGGACCGCTTCTGGTGTAAGCCTACCGCGACCGGTTTCTTAGCCTCAAAGTGCGGTGGTTCAGCCGACATAGTTCACGTGTCGTGTCTCACACCCCTATGTCGCGACACCGATCCGGAGATTTAGTTAGGCGTGGTGATCGGACATGGGCAACTTGCCACTAGACCCGGCACTTCCCATAGTTCGCAGTAGCACGCAGCGATGCGAGCTTACGCTCATTACAACGCCGACGAGAGCTCCTCGGGATCTTGAGCTAGTGCACCTTTCGTATCGACGATGAGAGACAGGCCGAGGCCGGACTCGCTTTCGTATAGGGCGTATTGTGTGGTGGATTTATTTCCTGGACTAAGACCCCGAGTTGGCATCCGAGGTCCAAGTGTGGACTTAAGCTATGTGCTCTATTCTCGTGTTTGTACTCTTAGCTTCGCATACATTCATCTAGATGACCATGTGCATCGTATTGTACCCGGTTGGGGATTCTTCTTGAGTAATTCGTTACTCACCCTTACTTATCTTTCAGTAACCATGGCGCGAGGCGGGATGGTCAAGGAGGAGCCGTGATCATGGAATCCTGCTGTCATCTCGACCATTTTATTTTATCATGACTCTTGACTTTTGTTATTTCCCCGAATGCATGTAGACGGGCACAGAGCCCCGTGATGTTTTCTTACATTTTATGGATTCCAAAGCATATTTGTACTTGTGGATTGTTTAAATGGTTTAAATAAATCTCTCGATCGAGTATGCTTTTAGAAATGTATGTTTTGGTTATTGAATGTTTCTGCTTTTTACTTGGAATCAAAATGTATTTTTCATAATGTCTTTTATTTTCAATACATGCATTGGGGTAAAGGCCATTTAGAGCCCCTTTTGGGTCTGGTCTTTACAGCTTGGTATCGAGCTCGAGTCATAGATTCTCGTAGACCGACCTTTTGTTGTAGGTCATCCTTCCATGATCACCAAAGACTCGGCAGTCATCAGTGCGCCTAGGTTTATTGTTTTAGAAAGAAAAAGGGTTAAGAATTTACAATACCGCCATCTTGTGTATGCCTTGTGTAGTGTTGTGGAGCGGAGACGAGCGGTGTTCGACTCGTTGTTGGTTTGGGCTTAGTGAGCCATCATGCCAACTTTCTCGCATCGCGGCAGCTTGTTTAGCGGCTTGTTGAGGTATCCAGATAGATTCGGATGCCCCCGGGACATCGCTCCAAAGGGAGGCGAGAGCTTAGACTCCCGCTGGCCATTTGTGGCCCGATTCTTCGCTTTTCCCTAGTGAGAGGGTGGTGGTGCTTCGTGCGGTCGCCAAGATATTTGATCGCACCCGCAGGAGCAGGGCGCTTGGCATGTCCGACCGAGGAGTTGGACCGATCGTGTTGATGTTGAGGCCGCGTCCGTGGTTGTTAGGCCCGCATGCCGATTTGGCCCCGGCAGCTTGAGTTGCCTAGAGGAGGGGGTAGAGGCTAGCAAATACCTCAGTGAGACACCTTGAGCAGAGTGTGCTCCAAACATGAGAGATTTGATGGCGTGTCTTTAGCTATCGAGAGCGGAGACCCAGCGCAGCTTTGTAGCGCGTAGTGAGGAGTCCCGGCACAGATAGCCCAAATGATGAGTTTGCTTCAAAGATTTTTTCCCCCAAAGAGCTCTTGTAGCCCCGAGGTTCCCTGAGAGCATGATCAGCAGTTTTATTCAGATGAGTTTGTTGGCGTTGATGGAGACGTCCAGTGTTGGCAAATGGATGCCTGTAGAGCTCGATGTTTTAGTAAGTCCTACTGCTAGTAGTAAAGTAGTTGGCCAGTTTTGAGTTTAGCATCCGTGTGTGGGATGCCCCTGCTGCTCGAGAGGCCGAGGTGTGCCGCCTCTGTCTTTGCTTGGTTCATCGGATGGTGGTGGAAGTCCCTTGTGAGAGGTGGACTAGCGCGTCTCCACCACGCCCGATTGTTTGGCAAGTTGCCGTGTTAGTGGCTTGAGGCGCATGAAGGGTCATCTTTGCCTCCTTGCGAGCCTCCTTTGTTGTTTAACAAACCCAGCTTCCTCAGATGTGGATTTGGTAGTAGTAGCACTTGAGGTGCATTGGTTGGTGTGCCACTTTGGCACTAAGTCGGGTTCAGGCTTGAGTTTGGCTTGGGCATAGCAGATGGTTCTATGCCGTTCGGAGTTCAGCGTACTCCTTTAGCCTTGGATCTGCTTTATGGCGCTTGCACCCGCTTAGGTCGTGCTGCAGGACTAGTTCGGTGGTAGTCGATGGACTACAAGCGAAAGGATGCTCGAGAGGAGCCGGAGCCTCTTCCCAGTGTTTCTGGAGGTTGAGTAAGTCAGCAGGTTGCCGGTTGGTAAATGTTGGTGCGCGTGAGTCTCGCGCTAGTGTTAAGGCCAAGAGATTTTCTTTGTGGTTGGTAGTGCGGTCAACTACCTTCGAGTGCCTAAATCTAAGGAGAGTTGAGCATTGTAGATGCGAGTTTGGTCCAGCAGAGGGACCCTGAGTTGGATGCTCATGAGATGAGCTGGATGCCTATGAGGCGAGATGAGCTGATGCCTTGCCAGAGGTTTTGGATGCCTTAGAGGTAAGCACCCTTGGTTGAGGCTTGGTACAAAGTAAGTTTGGTTTGGCATGGTTATGCTTTGGTAGAGCAAGGTTGCCTCAACTTCGAGTATCGTGTGGAGATGGAACTTTTGGTGTTCCTTGGATTGTTTGTATCTCTGCCAGGAGTTAGCGTTGCTTTTGGGAAAAACGCTTGTTGGTCTTGGATCTCTAAAGGAAGGTTGAGAGTTGTGCACACAAGTGTGTTTTGTGTGGTTCGTTCCGTGGCGAGAGTTTCAGATCCATGTAGGGTTTGCTTTGGAGATCTAGTGCTCAGTTCCTGGAGAAATTGGACTCGGATGGATGTTGTAAGGCTTTGGTTGAGGTGGTAAGGATACCGTGTGCTCGTGGTATCAAGTTGTTGCTTAGGCAAGATTTGTTAAGTTGGGCCTAAGCTTGGTTGGCGGATCTTCTTGTTGATCGTTGGTTGGAGTTCGCCAGAAACCGAACAAGAGCGATGGTAGCTAAGCCGCGTGGTTTCCGATCGACATGGCTAAGAGAGTTGTTCGGATCCTTCCTTGGGTAGAAGTTATGTTGTGGCCGATGCTTTGAGTAGGAGGATGACGATTCTCAGCGCGTTTGGTCCCTCTAGGTTCCCAAGGAGTTGGAGTTGGCCAACATGGTTGGGATGCTTTGGAAATTGGAGTTGTTTGTTCAGCAATTGTCCATTAGATCGTATGCCTGGCAGTGTGTGTGTCGAGGGTTGCCGAAGAACCCTAGGTTGTGGAGAGCCTCTCGAGCTCACCAGAGCCCAGGCTAGTGAGTTTCAGTTGGCTAGCCGAGGCGTGTAGTTTGTAGCCTCGGTGGAGTTGCTAGCGCTCTTGGTAGACTAGCAAGCTAGTGTTTATTTGGAGTAAAGTCCGAGTGGTTTCGGTGTGGTGGCAAGTTGATGCTTGGTGTTGACCAAGGTGTGGATTGGAGTTGCTAGAGTTTAGTTTTGCTCGTGGGGCGAGTGGTTTGTGCCATGTTGGTTGTTTTTCCTGTTTCCGGGATGTTGAGTTGCCCCGCTTGGCATTTGGAGGTTCATGCCTGAGATGGACCCTTGTTGTGCCCCGTGAGATTAGATGTTGTTGCTCTGTGGAGCAAGACAAAGGAGCGTATGTGGAGTTCTCTGTCCGTTGGTTGTCTGCTTGTATGAGCCGTTTCCTTCGGGGAGTTGTCAGGTTACTCCCTTGGTCTTGGAGTTAATGGTGGAAGCGCTAGCTTGAAAGAAAAGTTTGTTGGCTGCTTGGAAGTAGTCGTTTGTCCAGTTAAGCGGATTCTTGGATGGTGTCCTAGAGGCTGCAGTAAAGGTTGTTCTCGCCTCTTATGAATGTTTGGCCTAGTTGGTTAAGATTTTTGTGTGTTGGCTTGGAAGATGTTGCACCTTTGTAGTGGAAGAACTCCTTTGTATCAGTTGTGGGTTGAGGTTGCACCATTGTGGATGGATTAGGGTCTTGACCTTTTTAGGGATCTTTGCTGGTTAGTGTGGTTTGTGCTCTGCCAGCCATTTTTGTAAACTGTTTCTGGTAGTTGGTGTTAACCGAGTAGTGGAGTTCGGTTTATGAAGTTTCGGTGGGAAGGTGCAATAAGCCTAAGCTAGAGGGTTAAGCTTTGTATGTGTTATCGTTTGGACTTGTGAGATGTGCTTCATATTTGAGGCAAGCTTCGTTCCGTTGCTTGCATGGAGGTAGGCTTGGTGGAGGGAGCCCTTTAGGGCCGGTTGTTGGCAGGCTGACTTGTCCAGCCAGTGATTTGAGCCAAGCTAGAGTTGAGTGGATTGGCATAGCTATGCAGTTTGTAGTTGTTTGAGCTTCCTAGTTCGTAGCACTCAAGTTGTTGGATTGTAAGTTTATGTGTGGGAGCTGTCAGCTAGTTGAGGTTGTTGTGTGAGTTCGGATTTTTGGAGGATTGGCTTCAGTAGCTAGAGCTCGCACCTCACCCAGGTGGAGATGTCATTCTGTGGAGTAGTGGCATGTCAGTTTCAGGCTGGAGTTGTTGGCTCCAGAGTGTGGCAACAAAGATTTTTCTAGGTAGTGCGTGATGAACCGTGGTTCTGGAGAGCGTTGTTAAGAGGCTTATGAGCCGGGTGCAGTTTCTGTAGTGTTTTCACCCTCTGACCGATGGTCTTTTGGGAGGAGTGATCCAGAACCTTTGGAGCTTGTTGCGAGTTGGTGTTTCCGTGATTAGGCAGCGGAAGACTAGAGTGGTTTTATGAGGTTGCCTTTGGTTGCAGTTCTCAGCGGTCAGTTCTTGTGGTTCCATTGAGGCATTGCAAGGTAAGTACTGCAGGATTCCAGTGTTCTAAGAAAAGGTTGGTGGCCATCAATTTTGTTTTGGGTCCTGAGTTGCTGCATTTGACCAGAGGTGATGTGTAGGAGTTTAGAGCTAGTGTTGTTAGCTCAGAGCAGGCAGAAAAGTTACGCCGATGTTCGGCGTCGAGTTTTAGAGTTTGAGGTTGGACAATGCGTAGTTTTAAAGTTGTGCCGTTGTGAGTTGTGTTGAGGTTGGTAAGCGGGAGAAGTGGAGCCTCCTGTTGTTGAACCATTTGAGATTCTCGAAAGGATTGGCAGAGTTGCATATTGGTTAGCTCTTTCTCATCATTGTCACCGTGGTGCGATGTTCTCTCAGACGGTGTGAGGCAGTATGTGTCGGACCCATCGCTCATTGTGGACTTTGGGCCTTTGCAGTGATCGAGGATTTGAGCTTCGAGGGGAAGCCTGTGAGTATTCTGGTCTTTGAGACGAAGACGTTGCATAATCGTGAGATCCGGTTTGGTAAAAGTTTAGTGGAGGAGTCAGAGTTCAGAGGAGGTCGCCGTGAGCGGGGAAGACGGGATGAGATTTCAGTATCTCCGTCTTTGTTTGATCTTAAGGACTTTCGAGGACGAAAGTCATAAAAAGGAGGGAATATTGTAACGGCCCCGTGTTTTCATCCCGGTCTTCCGTATGCCCAAGGGGTATTTTGGAAATTTGGTCGGGCCGTCAGGGCCGTTTATGTCTTTTCTAGTTGCTAAAAATATTGGATGAATTTATGTAGGTTTGTGAGGCTTTGTGGAAGGGTTGAGCAAGGTTTGATGCAAAAGTAAAAATAAAGGAATTTGTGTTGCAAACTGGTTTTGAACCCGGTCTCCGTGAAAGCTTGTGGGGATGCGTGCAGTTGAGCTATTGAGAGCTCTTGTTGCTCCTTCCGGTCATTTTATGGTTAGCCTTGGGTTTTGGAGTTTTGTTGTATTTGGTTAAAAGAGAAAGGAAGCTAGGTTTGCATTTCTTCTCCAACACCTCACTTTGCCGCACAAGCCACCTCCCGGCCAGCGAGATCCGCCCGGCACCAAGAGATCCACCGTCCGCCCAACCGGCCGAGCGCAAAGACGCCTAACCCGCACTGAACGGCTGTCGCAGCCCGCGCTTTGCCGCCGCAGACGCCCTCGACCGCCGAACACGCATCAGATCCGGATCGAGGATCGCCGACGCTTGTCGCGACGCCAGTCGCGGCCGAGGGAAGCCATCGCCTAGATCGCACTGATGAGCCCGCGTCGCGCGCCAGCCAGCCGTTCGAGATCTGCCCGAGCAAAGACGCCCGAACGCGTCGGTCAGCCACATCGCCGCGCACACCAAGCAAATTACCCAGATCCGTCCATCGCGACGCCTGGGCCATTCGCGCGCGCAGCAAGAGATCGCCGTGTCCGCGCGCCGCTTCGCTCGGCCGCTTCGCCCGCCAAGCGCGCCAGACACAGCGTGTCGCGCACAATGCATGCCGCGCCAGCGCTGCCAGCGCCAGCCAGCCACCACACCTGCCAGCCAAAGACTTTTCGCCCCGTGTCGCTCGTGCCGTGTGAGTGCCCCGAGCCGAGCTCGCTTGTTTTATTATATTTTAGGGCTATGATTGTGATTTCTATTATGTTTGTTAGGTTCTCGTTAGCTAGCTCGGGGATCGATCGCAGCGTAGAGATTTTGTGTGTAGTTGCCTCCCGCCAAGGTAAGGATTTCTTACGGAGTTGTGTGGACCTGCGATGTTCTATGTGATTGATGTTGTATGTTTGTTTGTGATTATCGCATGTATAGTTTAGGTGCTCTGCATCTTTGAATTCCTCGATCCGCATGACTTCGTATGTTGTTCTTTCATGTTAGTCCATGCTAGGTTGTTCCGCTCGCATGCTCATATTCATTCTTGTTATGTAGTACCATGCTAGGTCTGCTGTATTCTTTCGAGCACGTATTGGATTGTTTGGTCGATTGTTAAGACAGTTAGAATTCGTGTAGATAGCATCATCCGGGCCCGATGCATAAAGTATCTTGCATCTATGGCAAGGACGTTCGAGACGCTTCTCCGCCCTTGGACCCGTGAGGGGATTAGCTATCCCAACCGGTAGGCCCCGCAATCTTGGGTGAGGGTGGTAGTCTAAGCGATACCCCAACGGTCGGGATGATGACTTGGCAATGCCTAGTCCCCGGCAGTTCGGCACGCCCTCGGCGTGTTCGGCCGTAGCCCTTGATTGCCACTGTTAGGGCAAGGACCGCTTCGGTGTAAGCCTACCGCGACGGTTTCTTAGCCTCGGTGCGGTGGTTCAGCCGACATAGTTCACGTGTCCGTGTCTCACACCCCTATGTCGCGACACCGATCCGGAGATTTAGTTAGGCGTGGTGGATCGGACATGGGCACTTTGCCACTAGACCCGGCACTTCATAGTTCTGCAGTGAGCACGCAGCGGCGCGCGCTACGCTCATTACAGCGCACGGCCGAGAGCTCCTCGGGATCTTGAGCTAGTGCACCTTTCGTGACGACATGAGAGACAGCCGAGGCCGGACTCGTTTCTTGTATAGGGCGTATTGTGTGGTGGATTTATTTCCGGACTAAGACCCTGAGTTGGCATCCGAGGTCCAAGTGTGGACTTAAGCTATGTGCTCTATTCTGTGTTTGTACTCTTAGCCTGCATACATTCATCTAGATGACCATGTGCATCGTATTGTACCCCGGTTGGGGATTCTTCTTGAGTAATTCGTTACTCACCCTTACTTATCTTTCGTAACCATGGCGCGAGGCGGATGGTCAAGGAGGAGCTGTGATCATGGAATCCTCGCTTGTCATCTCGACCATTTTATTTTATCATGACTCTTGACTTTTGTTATTTCCCCTGAATGCATGTAGACGGGCACAGAGCCCCAGGATGTTTTCTTACATTTTATGGATTCCAGCACATTTGTACTTGTGGATTGTTTAAATGGTTTAAATAAATCTCTGATCAGAGTATGCTTTTAGAAATGTATGTTTTGGTTGTTGAATGTTTCTGTTTTTACTTGGAATCCGAAATGTATTTTTCATAATGTCTTTTATTTTCAATACATGCATTGGGGTAAAGGCCATTTAGAGCCCCTTTTGGGTCGGGTCTTTACAAAAAGACTCGGGAATTACCGACCGAGAAGACACAAGGTCACTCCCCAACCTGCACGGCAGGGCAGGCTGTCCGTCAACAAGGACAAGCAGGGCGCGCTGGCGCTGGCGCTGGCACTGGGCGCTGGCGCTAGCGAGGCAGGGACGGGTAACGCTGGCCGCCGCAGCGAGCGAACACGCTGGTCGGGCGCGCGGCGAGACGCTCGTTCGCGAGGACAAGCGCGCAGCGACGCGCGTCGGGCGGCAGCCGAAGCGGCGCGGCGACGCGTCGGGGCGGCAGAGAGCAGAGCGGCGCGGCGCGTCTGGGCGGCCTGGTGCGGAACGGCGTGGCGCGTTTGGGCGCGCCTGGGCTGGGCGATGCAATGCGTCTGGTGCCGCGTGGCTGGGCAGGGCTGTGCTGGGCTGAGCGGTCTGATGCGGCCAGGGTGTGGTGCAGCTAGGGCATGGCTGGACGGCTAGGGTTGGGTTTTCTTGGTGAGGTCGGCTAGGAGAGAGAGAGAGAGAGAGAGAGAGAGAGAGAGATTGCAAAACAAGGGGAAAGGGACTTTCTTGATTTTTCTTCCCTTTTCCTAATTTAAATGGGTCTAAAATCCCCTCCCAAAGCTTCCTCTTTCAAAACCCGACCCAAACAAAATTTTCTTTCTAGAAAACTCTTTTTCCTACAAATTCCCAAAACCATTTAGGGCAAGGGTTCAAATCCCAAAGGAAGCACTCAAAAACCCATTAATTTTGCCAATAACTAAAGTACCTCCAAACTCCCAAACAACTTGCCCAAACCTCTTGGGTCTTGCTACCAACAACCACCAACTTTGACGAAGGCAGGAAAGGCCCTGAAATCTTGAAAATCCTCAAAACCCTGACCGGGGGCAAAAAGACCAAAATACCCCTAAGGGTTAAAACAGCTCTAACGGCCCATCCGAATAATGACCCGAAATCACCTGGGTAACTGAAATAGAAAACTGGGCCATTACAACTCCAAACAAACTCCAGCTTGCTAGCCTACCAAATCTGCCAGCAACTCACCCGAGGTCTACAACCTACACGACTCTGGCTTGCCAACTGAAACTCAATACTTGGGCCTGGCTGAGCTCTGGTGAGACTCTCCACAACTAGGGTTCTTCGTCAACCCTCGACACACACTGTCGTCTAACGGTCTAACAGCCAACTACCTGAACAAACAACTCCTTTTTCCAGCATCACAACCATGCTGGCCTGCTCCGAACCTCGAAACCAAAAAGACCTGAAACACTTCAGAATGTGCCATCCTCCTACTCAAAGCATTAGCCACATCGTAGCTTCCATCCAGGGTAAGGATTTTGAGCAACACCCTTAGCAACTACGGACAGGAACTACGCGGCTTCACTACAACCACCATTTGTTCAGTACCATCTGAACTCCAACCATGAACACAAGAGGTTCCACCAGCCAAGGTTAGGTTCAACTTAACAAACATGCCTAAGCAACAACCCAACTACTAGCACGGTACCCTTACAACCTCAACTAAAGCCTTACAACATCCACCTGGAGTCCAACTTCTCCAAGAACTGAGCACCAGTTCTCCAATGCAAACCCTACATGGTTCTGAAACTCTCGCCACCAGAACGAACTACACGAAACACACTTGTGGGCACAACTCTCAAGCTTCCTTCAGAGATCCAAGACTAACAGATGCTTCCCAAAAGGCAACACTAACTTCTGGCAGAGATACCATCAACCAAAGGAACACCAAAAGTTCCATCTCCACACGATACACGAAGCAGTGGCAACCTTGCTCTGCTAAAACATAACGATGCCAAACCGAACTTACTTTATACCAAGTCTCTACCAAGTGTGCTTACACATAAGGCGACCAACTCATCTCATAAGGCATCCAGCTCATCTCACGGGCATCCAACTCATCTTATAGGCATCCAACTCATCTCATAGGAAGCCAAATCATCTTATAAGCATTCAACTCACGGCCCCTCTACTGGACAAAACTCGCATCTACAATGCTCACTCAACTCAGGTTTAGGCACCCGAAGGTAGTGGACCGCACTACCAACCACAAAGATCTCTTGGCCTTAGCACTAGCGTGAGACTCACACGCACTAACACTTACCAACCGTCAACCTGCTGACTTACTCAACCCCCAGCTAACACCAGGAAGAGGCTCTGGCTCCTCTCGAACATCCTTTCGCTTGTAGTCCTTCGACTTCCACTGAACTAGCCCTCTTGAACGACCTAAACAAGTGCAACTGCCATAACGGATCCAAAGGCTAAAGAAGTGTGCTGAACTCCGGACGGGTCATAGAACCATCTGCTATACCCATGCCAAACTCAGGCCTGAACTAGACTTAGTGCCAAAGTGGCTGTAACGGCCCAGTTTTCTATTTCGGTTACCCAGGTGATTTCGGGTCATTATTCGGTTGTTCGGATGGGCCGTTAGAACTGTTTTAACCCTTAGGGGTATTTTGGTCTTTTTTCCCCCGGTCAGGGTTTTGAGGATTTTCAAGATTTCAGAGCCTTTCCTGCCTTCGTCGAAGTTTAGTGGTTGTTGGTTGCAAGACCCAAGAGGTTTGGGCCAGATGTTTGGGAGTTTGGAGGTATTTTAGTTATTGGCAAAATTAATGGGTTTTTTTGATTGCTTCCTTTGGGATTTGAACCCTTGCCATAAATGGTTTTGGGAGTTTGAAGGAAAAAGAGTTTTATTAGAAAGAAAAGTTTGTTTGGGCCGGGTTTTGAAAGAGGAAGCTTTGGGAAGGGAGTTTAGACCCATTTATTTTAGGAAGACGGGAAGAAAATCAAGAAAGTCCATTTCCCCTTGTTTTGCAATCTCTCTCTCTCTCTCTCTCTCTCTCTCTCTCTCTCTCTCTCTCTCTCTCTCTCTCTCTCTCTCTCTCCTAGCCGACCTCACCAAGAAAACCCAACCCTAGTCGCCCAGCCATGCCCTAGCCGCACAACACCCTGGCCGCATCAGACCGCTCAGCCCGAGCCACACCCGCGTGCCTCGCTGCTCTGCACCAGTGCCGCGCCCGCACAACCCAAATGATTCCGCCCGAGACATGCGCTACCGCCCGCACTAGCCACCACGCATCGCGCCGCTCACGCTTTCCGTCCGCACGCGTCGCCCAGCGCCGCCCCGTGCCGCTAAGCCCAGGTCCGCCCAGACGTGCCGCGCCTCCCCGCACAAGGCCGCCCTGCACCGCGCTTGCGCTGCCGTCGCCGCGTGTCACCTCATACGCCGCAACGTGCCGCTTCAGCCAGTGCGCCACGACGCGCGCGCGCGCCGTTCCGCACTAGGCTACCCAGACGCGCCGCGCCGCTCCGCTCGCTGCCGCCCAGACGCGTCGCGTGCGCGCTGTCCTCGCAGACCTGACGTCTCGCCCGCACGCCCGACCCAGCGTGTTCGCTTGCTGCGGCGGCCAGCGTCGCACATCCTCGCCTCGCTAGCGCGCGGCGCCAGTGGATAACCCAGCGCCCAGCGCTGCGCCACGCCACTGCTTGTCCTTGCTGACGGACAGCCTGCCCTGCCGTGCGAGTTGGGGCGTGACCTTGTGTCTTCTCGGTCGTTAATTCCCGAGTCTTTTCTCCTTTGGGCACTAGGCTGTTGTGTAAAAACCCGACCCAAAATACGGTCCTAAACCTGGGTTCTCACTCAGCATGCAAGTTAAATATGGTAACAAGCGGTTTAGTGCTCATATTTAAAAACTTTTCAAAACATATAAGAAGGGGGAACCCTTAAAACATAACCAACAATTTCCAATTAAACAATCCAACAAAGTAAACAACCTGGCCAGTGTTTATAAAAACATACAATACAATTTAAACAACTTTTTAAACAATGTTCCCCTAGGACTCCTGTCCAACTACATGCTGAATAAACAATGCAATAATAAATGACAGAGTGCCGGCGATTCCCCATGATCAATCAGCTCCCTCCGCTAGCCCTCCTGGTGTTGTCCCAAGTTACCTGAAAGATAAATAAGGGTGAGTATAAACATACTCAGAAGAAGAATCTCAACCGGGTACAATACGATACATCAGTCATCTAGCACCTCAACATGCAAGCAAACAGCTATCAACACAGATCATAACTCAACGAGCTCATAAAACAAGATCTGGAAACATCGGAAGTCTCTAACTTCCGGAATCATCGAAAGTCTCCTACTTCCGGCCTAATGATTGGTTCTCATAACCAATCCCGGGACATCTCCGAGGGTCTTTCTCCTCTCGCCAATTGATCACTCAAAAACCGATCCCAAAGATGCCCGACACCCTCGAGGTCTTTCTCCTCGACCATATGATCACCTCAAAAGCCAATCCCAATGGGTGTCCTCAAAGGCCTCTTACCCTCGCTATAACTGGACTGGCGGGAGAGTACCCAAGTCCGGCTCTAAATCGAAGGAACTGTGTACTCACGAACATTAGCCCGGGAGCTCTCCGAACCGGCGACTAACGCGTGTCAGTGCGCGCGCACACCGCATGCTTTAGAATCGGCGTAAATGTGGGGCCTAAGTACAAACTACGCGGGCCAGTACGCATGCCTAAAGACTTGGAAGCGGTGTCACCGAACACGAGAGTGTGAGGCCCTCGGCACTCATCTCGTGCGGCACTGTACCACCGACTGAAGCTAAGAACCGGCCAAGGCGGGCTTGCACCGCTGGCGGTGGTTCCGCTCTAGCAGAGCTACAAACTAGGCTTATGCCGATGTGGTAGCTACATCCACATCGGCCGCCGGGGAAGCAATGTACGTTATGCTTCGCTCTACTCCCGACCGGTGGGGACAAAGTACGTTATGTCCGCTCTCTCACCTCTGGATGATGACAAACCCTACTACACTATCTACGAATCTGAGTAAATCAATGATTCTGGCTAGCTAGCAAGCAATGACCGACATCAATCACATTTACCTAGCAGGATACTACTACTTAGCAGAATCACAAGCATGCCGGAAGAACAAACCTAGCATGGCACTAACATGTAAAATCAAGCAAACATGCTAGCAAGAGATCAAACAAAGCCGCCTATCACTTTCATGCTCATAACAATCAAAGAAACATACAAGGCACAATCGAGATATATCGCAGGGTCCACACAACCACGGTAAGAAATCCTTACCGGACAAGCGAGAAAAGAATCACAAATCAACCAAGCAATCCTCGAGCCTCTAATCGAACCCAAACAACCTAAACATAAAATAAAGCACCCAAATCAAATACATAAAACAACCCAAATAAATCCTAAAACAAAGACCAACAAATCGGGGCCCAACGAAGAAAAGACTCGGGAAATACCATCCGAGAAGCCACAAGGCTCGGGCCAACCAGAACACAACAGGCAGGCTGGGCGCAGAAGAGCAGCTGGCTGGGCGCTGGGCACAGGCGCTGGGCACAGGACACGGGCGCTGGGGCGCAGGGCAGGGGCGCTGGCACGGGCGCGCTGGGGCGAGGCAAGGGCGCACGGGCGCGGGCTCGAGCTCGGCTGGGCGACGACACACGGCGCGGCTTGGCAGAGGACAATGCACGGGCGCGCACACGAGGCGACGTGACGTGAAGGGCTCGGGGGCGCTCGGGAAGGCACGACAACCTACAAGGGCGAGCGACTCGGTGCGGCCAGGGCTCGGGCGACTCGACACGGACCTGGGCCACAGGGAGACGGCCTGGGCGATGCCGATCTCGGCTCGGCGCGACCTTGGCGACACGGAGACGGCCTGGGCGATGCAGATCTGGGCTCGGCGCGACTAGGGCGAGGGCGATGCGATCGGGCACTAGGGTGGCTCGGCACGACGCGGGCATGGGCGAGCTGGATGGCCTGGTGCGAGGGCGCGGCTCAGCTGGACATGGTGCGGCTAGGGCTGGGCATGGTGCGGCTAGGGCTGGACATGGGCGACGAAGGGGCTGCTCGAGCTGGAGGAGAGAGAAAGGGAGAGAAAAAGGAATTTTGGGGATTTTGGAAAATAAAAGGGAAAAATAAAAGGAAAAAGGGAATTAAAAGGAAAAATGGGATTTTATCCTCCTTTCCATCCTTAACCAATTTTCTTTCCAAATTTAAATAAGCCTTAAAGTCCTTAAATCCCACTTCCCGGCTTCCTCCTTCGAGACCCGGCTGAAGCAACCTTTTCCAATCAACGAATCTCACTTAAAATAAACTCCCAAATCTTCTCTAAGGGCCCGGGCTCGAATCCCAAAGGAAACACCCAAACAACCATCACTTTGCCCAAAACCCAAATCACAACCGAACTCCCAAACGAATAGCCCAAACATCTCGGGACTCGCAGTCATCAACAAACAAGCCTCAACAAAGGCAGGAGCTGCCTCGAAGCCCTGAAAATCCACAAATCCTGCCCAGGGAGCAAAAGACCAAAATACCCCCTAAGGGTCAAAACAGCTCTAACGGCCCAACCGAACCACTGAATCTGAACCGGAAGCTCCTCGAGAACCGGAATAGAAAACTGGGCCGTTACAATACTCCCTCCTTTTAAGACTTTCATCCTCGAAAGTCCTAAGACGAAACGGCTCTAGGAAAACTCCACTGTTTCTTAGCCAACTGAACTTCTCGGCCAAAACAACACTAACCCTTCTCTGAAAACCAAACCCTCTTGGGTTCTCAAAAGCTCAAAGCCACAATGCTATCCAGTCTGCCAAAAACTATCTCAACAAAGAGACGAGGAACACAAATCTCGCACTGCTGCCAAAGACGGGGCAAAGCTAACCACTGCTCCAATCCGCTCAAGGATCTCAAAAGTCCTAGAAACCTGGGGCTCAATCAAAACCATGCTAAACCAACACGGAACACCTCTCAACGGTGTTACTCTCAAAGAAACTCAAGATCGGGCACAAGCTCCCAAACTCAACGCCACGCACTGGCATAACTTCTCTAAATGCCCACAACTGCTAACAAACAACCTCAACTCTACACCAAGCTGGCCAAACAACTGAACCTCTCAGGTTCCAGAAACCAAACGGCCTACTCTTACTTCACAAGAGACCAGCGAACCACAAGGCTTGCCTAAAGCCTTAACGAAAAACAATCGAACCACCAACTGGCGATTGATCCAAAGGCAAACTTTTCCGACTAGCACAAGCCAAAACTTCAGCTACGGCCAACCCTAAATGGCCAAAACCAGGCACAGGCTCCACTCGGCCAAGCCAACAACTGGAGCCTCACAACGGCCGAACACAGACTTTTCCATGCAAACCTACTAGCAACTGGCCAAATAAAACATTGCCAGGCAAGGAAACAACCAACATTCCTCTCATGGAAAATCTCGGGCTGCAAGGACCAAACCATCACGCAGCCACTAGCAACACAACACCTTGAGGATAGCAACTCAAGGGCTAACCAACCAATGCCACGAAACCTCTGAGCCAACTCACTCTCAAATGAGGCTCAGCTAATCGCCAACTGCGAAAGCACAACAACTAGAAGCAAAGCCCGAGAAAGGCTTGCTCTACAGAAACTCAAACCAGGCTCATAACGAGCAAAGCTCGCCTCCAAGCTACCACTCAACTCTTAAGTCCAACTGGCTACTCAAAGGACTTCCTCCTTTTACCTTAGGCCTAACCCATCTTGCGACTAGAAACTCCACACACGGAACATCGCAAGGAATACGAACTGACGAGGCTATCTCCAAAGATAATACTCGAGGCTGGCATCCATGGTGCAACTCAACCACCAAGGAAACTAGGGGGAAAAACTTCAAACCCCAAGAACCAACAACTTTCCAGCAAAAGCTCAACTCTTAAACTGGCTGGCCACCGCTCTTGCAGGGACAAACAACTTTTCGCTTGCTAACAACACAATGCAGGGACCCTCTCGCTGGGCTAACCACTGCGCTACTCTGATCCACTACACAACTCAGGAGCTACGCTGACTCCTCCTCAACGGAAAACGATTTCCCAGCAAGCAAACTCTAAAGGGCGCAAATAACATCACACACGCTCGCTGACTTGGTCAAACCCAAGGGCAACAACAACCAACTCTCTTGGAAGCAACACCCAAGGGAAACTCAACTGATTGGACCACCAATCCAGAACTAGCCGAACTTACTCAACCACCGGGTGAGGGGTCAACTCCCAAAACCTCCTGACTAGAAACAAGCCTCAGGGCAACGCCCTCCTGCTCGAACCGAGCTAGCTCTCGAAACAACAAGAGAACCAAATCTTGGTCAACCCCAAGCACCAACTAGCCACCACTCCGGAACCAATCCGGACTCTACTCCAAACAAGCACTAGCTTGCTAGACTACCAAATCTGCAAGCAACTCACCCAAGGAAGACTGTGCTGGTCTAATCGAGCTCGAGAGGCTCTCCACAAACTAGGGATCCTCCGATCACCCTCCGACACACACGGTCGTCAAACAATCTAACAGACAACCGGCTACACGGCACAACCTTCTCCAAAGATCTCAACTACGCTGCCAACTCCAACTTGGAAACCAAGAGAACCGGAAACGCTACGAGAATCGCGCATCCTCCTACTCAAAGCAACAACCTCAACATACCTTACGCCCAAGGTAAGGATCCGAACAGCTCTCTTAGCCAAAACGATCGAAACTACGCGGGCTTTGCTATCACCGCTCTTGCTCGGTTCCAATCGAACTCGCGCAGGCAAGGACCAACTAGCAAAACTTGCTTAACCAACAAAATTTCTGACGAACGAGCACGACATCCTTACAACCAAAGCTAGGGCACTTGCCAAGAACTAAAGCCTTGACACCTCAAAGATCGAGCACTGGCTCCTCAACACGAACCTCTCGTGGTTTTCCAAACATAAACCACTTTAACGAGCTACGCAAAAGTGCACCGGGTGTATGTACCTCAACTTGATCCCTTAAGATCCAAAGCCAACAAGGGCTCTCACACAGGGCAACTTTTGCCTCCAAACAGAGCCACAACAAACAAGGGAGCAACAAGAGTTCAAACCCACTCAGGGCCAACTCACCACGAAAAGCCACATTGGCCAACTTACTCTTACAAGCGCAAAACCACACCAAGCTAACATTCCTCAAAACAATGTGCTCACTAAACGCGCTCCGATCAGCCATCCAACTCATGGCTCTAACATCGATCAACCACGCATGCACGATGCCAACACTAACCATACTAGGGTAACTCAAAGGGTAGCCGAATCATGCTACCATAAATCGGCTCACAGTGCTCACAACACAAAGCGCGAGAACTCGAACGCGCTTAGCTCTTGTACCCTATAGCATCCTTTACACCCAACTCTCGGAGATCCCGAACAGCTCCTACTTTCCCTCGAAAACCTCAAACTTGTAGTCCTCTCGACTACCACCGAGCTAGATCTCTTAAGCAACCCAAACAGTGCAACCTCGTGAAAAGGGTACAAGACAAGCGGGGATGCTATACTGGGGAAGCCATGGAACCACCTGCACTAAAAGTGCCAACCGGCCCGAATCTAGGCCTCCTCTCAAAGCTTGGTGCCAACAGCACTACATCCATTACAACACGAATCGACTCAAACGAGCTTTATGCCCCTCTGAGAATAGGGAAAGTCACTCTCAAGTGACGGGGCAATGGCACTCAAAGACAAGTCCAAACACTCGAGCAAACCTAATCTCCGGCATCTCGACCAACAGACTTGCCACGGCCTACTCCTCGCATCCCACTCGATGCTCAACAAAAGCTCAGGCCAACTCCTCGGTGGCAACAACTAGTTCCACACTCGGGAACATCCAAATAAAAGAGTGTTCCACTCTACTAGCCCGCCCAAATCCACAGATGGATAAAACCCCGGCAAGCAAACTCCACACTACACCACGGCTATGAGGGTACAAAGAGAACTAGTCGCAAAACAACAAAGAGGCTTGCAAGGGGGCGAGAGATGTCTCTACATCCGCCTCAAGCCACTAACACGGCAACTTGCCAATCAATCGGGCGATCGGTGGAGACTCGCTAGTCCACCTCTCTCAAGGGACTACCACCACCAATCATGGAACCAACAAAGACGGAACGGCACACCTCGGCCTCTCGAGCATATGCAGGGCATCCCAACACACGGATGCTAAACTCAAACCTCAGCCAACCGCTTTACTACTAGCAATGAGGACTTTCTAATACATCAAGCTCTACAGGCATCCACTTGCCAAACCGGGCGGTTCCATCAACGCCAACAAACTCAATCGCATAAACTCTGCTGATCAAGCCCTCCCGGAACCTCCGGGCTACGAGAGCTACTTGGGGGAAAATGCTAAAACAAACTCATCACCTAGGCTATCTATGCCCGGACTCCTCGCTACGCGCTACAAATCTGCGCTGGGTCTTTGCTCTCGATAGCTAAGACTCTCGCCATCAAATCTCACATGGCCGGAGCACACTCTGCTCAAGGAGTCAAACTCGAGGCGAGCTAGCCTCTACCCCCTCCTCTAGGCAACTTAATCGCCAGGGCCAACTCGCGCCTACGGGCCTAACAACCTCGGGACGCGCCTTAACATCAACAAGATCACCCAACTCCTCGGTCGGACATGCCAAGCGTCCCGCTCCTCTGAGTGCAATCAACATATCGGCGATCGCACAAGGCACCTCCACCCTCTCACTAGGGGAGAAACCAACAACTGGGCCACAAATGGCCTATGGGAGTCAAATCTCTACCTCCCTCAGAGTGCGATCAACATACTGGCGATCTGCACAAAGCATCAAAACTGGCCCACACTGGGGCTCTCACTGCTCATCAAACTACTCGCACTGCGGAAAAGTTGGCATGATGGCGCTCTAAGCCCAAACCAACAACGAGTCGTAACTCGCTTCGTCTCGCTCCACAACTCTACACAGGGCATAAAAGCTAGAAGAAAAGTATTGTAAATTCTTACCCCTTAACTTAATTGAACTCACACAAACCAAGCGGTCGTGGAGTGCTGATGATCATGGGAACAACAACCTACAAAGCAGGTTAGTCTACAGAATCTATGACTCTGTGCTCTGATACCAACTGTAAAAACCCGACCCAAAATACGGTCCTAAGCCTGGGTTCTCACTCAGCATGCAAGTTAAATATGGTAACAAGCGGTTTAGTGCTCATATTTAAAAACTTTTCAAAACATATAAGAAGGGGGAACCCTTAAAACATAACCAACAATTTCCAATTAAACAATCCAACAAAGTAAACAACCTGGCCAGTGTTTATAAAAACATACAATACAATTTAAACAATGTTCCCCTAGGACTCCTGTCCAACTACATGCTGAATAAACAATGCAATAATAAATGACAGAGTGCCGGCGATTCCCCATGATCAATCAGCCTCCTCCGCTAGCCCTCCCGGTGTTGTCCCAAGTTACCCGAAAGATAAATAAGGGTGAGTATAAACATACTCAGTAAGAATCCCCAACCGGGGTACAATACGATACATCAGTCATCTAGCACCTCAACATGCAAGCAAACAGCTATCAACACAGATCATAACTCAACGAGCTCATAAAACAAGATCTGGAAACATCGGAAGTCTCTAACTTCTTGAATCATCGGAAGTCTCCTACTTCCGGCATAATGATTGGTTCTCATAACCAATCCCGGGACATCTCCGAAGGTCTTTCTCCCTCGGCCAATTGATTAGCTCAAAAACCGATCCCGAAGATGCCCGACATCCTCGAGGGTCTTTCTCCCTCGACCATATGATCAGCTCAAAAACCAATCCCAATGGGTGTCCTCAAGGGCCTCTTACCCTCGCTACAATCTGGACTGTCGGGAGAGTACCCGAAGTCTGGCTCTAAACTGGAAGGAACTGGTGTACTCACGAACATTTGCCTGGGGGAGCTCTCCGAACCGGCGACTAACGCGTGTGCGCGCACACCGCATGCTGCTGCAACCGGCGTAAATGTGGGGGCCTAAGTACAAACTACGCGGGCTAGGTACGCATGCCTAAAGACTTGGAAGCGGTGTCACTGAACACAGTAGTGCGAGGCCCTCGGCACTCATCTGTGCAGCCTGTACCACCGACCTGAAGCTAAGAACCGCCAAGGCGAGCTTGCACCGCTGGCAGGGTTCCGCTCTAGCAGGCTACAAACTAGGCTTATGCCGATGTGGTAGCTACATCCACATCGGCTGCCGGGGGGAAACAATGTACGTTATGCTTCGCTCTACTCCCGACCGGTGGGGACAAAGTACGTTATGTCCGCTCTCAGCCTCTGGATGATGACAAACCCTACTACACTATCTACGAATACAGAGTAAATCAATGATTCCTGGCTAGCAAGCAATGACCGACATCAATCACATTTACCTAGCAGGATACTACTACTTAAGCAGGAATCACAAGCATGCTGGAAGAACAAACCTAGCATGGCACTAACATGTAAAATCAAGCAAACATGCTAGCAATAGATCAAACAAAGCTGCCTATCACTTTCATGCTCATAACAATCAGCAAACATACAAGGCACAATCGAGATATATCGTAGGGTCCACACAACCACGGTAAGAAATCCTTACCTGGGACAAGCAGAAAATAATCACAAATCAACCAAGTAATCCTCGAGCCTCTAATCGAACCCAAACAAACTAAACATAAAATAAAGCAAATTTCAAATCAAATACATAAAATGTAGCCCAAATAAATCCCTAAACAAAGAGCCAACAAATCGGGCCCAACGAAGAAAAGACTCGGGAAATACCATCCGAGAAGCCACAAGGCTCGGGCCAACCAAAGACACAACAGCAGGCAGGCGGGCGCGCGAAGAGCAATGGGTGGGGCGCTGGGCACAGACACGGGCGCTGGGGCGCAGGGCAGGGGCGCTGGCGTAGGCACGGGCGCGCTGGGGCGAGGCAAGGGCGCACGGGAGCGGGCTCGAGCTCGGCTGGGCGACGACACACGGCGCGGCTTAGCAGAGGACGGCGCACGGGCGCGCGCGCGAGGCGACGTGACGCGACGGGCTCGGGGGCGCTCAGGAAGGCACGACAACCTACAAGGGCGAGCGACTCAGTGCGGCCAGGGCTCGGGCGACTCGACACGGACCTGGGCCACATGGAGACGGCCTGGGCGATGCCGATCTGGACTCGGCGCGACTAGGGAGAGGGCGATGCGATCGGGCGCTGGGTGGCTCGGCACGGCGCGGGCATGGGCGAGCTGGGCGGCCTGGTGCGAGGGCGCGGCTCAGCTGGACATGGTGCGGCTAGGGCTGGGCATGGTGCGGCTAGGGTTGGACATGGGCGACCAAGGGGCTGCTCGGGTTGGAGGAGAGAGAAAGGGAGAGAAAAAGGAATTTTGGGGATTTTGGAAAATAAAAGAGAAAAATGAAAGGAAAAAGGGAATTAAAAGGAAAAATGGGATTTTATCCTCCTTTCCATCCTTAACCAATTTTCTTTCCAAATTTAAATAAGCCTTAAAGTCCTTAAATCCCACTTCCCGCTTCCTCCTCCTTCGAGACCTACTGAAGCAACCTTTTCCAATCAACAAATCTCACTTAAAATAAACTCCCAAATCATCTCTAAGGGCCCGGGCTGGAATCCCAAAGGAAACACCCAAACAACCATCACTTTGCCCAAAAACCAAATCACAACCGAACTCCCAAACGAATAGCTCAAACATCTCGGGACTCGCAGTCATCAACAAACAAGCCTCAACAAAAGCAGGAGCTGCCTCGAAGCCCTGAAAATCCACAAATCCTGCACAGGGAGCAAAAGACCAAAATACCCCTAAGGGTCAAAATAACTTCTAACGGCCCAACCAACCATCGAATCAACCTAAGCTCCTCGAGAACCGGAATAGAAAATCGGGCCGTTATAATCGCTAGGCTATTGCTTTTATTTAATTAGGTTGTTTTTACTAAAATGCTTAGGTTGTTCGGTTTCGCTTTAAAGCTCGAGCGTCATTATTTGATTGTGAAAGTTATTTCTGCTCCTTTCCAGGTAAGGATTTCTTACCGTGGTTGTGTGGACCCTGCGTGCTTTCTTGATTGTGCCTTATATGCATGTTTACTTCTATGAACATGATTACTGGATAGGACAGCTTGTGATTGCATTCTTGCTAGCATGTTTGCCTGTTTGTACATGTTAGTGCCATGCTAGGATTGTTCTTCCAGCATGCTTGAGATTCCTGCTTTAAGTTCGTAGTATCATGCTAGGTTATGTGTGATTGATGTTGATATGTATGCCTAGCCAGGAATCAGTTATTTTGTACTCTTAGCTAGTATAGTAGAGTTTGTCATCATCCAGAGGCTGAGAGCGGACATAACGTACTTTGTCCCCACCGGTCGAGAGTAGAGAGAAGCATAACGTACATTGCTTCCCCCCTGCAGCCGATGTGGATTTAGCTACCACATCGGCATAAGCCTAGTTTGTAGCATGCTAGAGCGGAACCCTGCCAACGGTGCAAGCCTGCCTTGGCCGGTTCTTAGCTTCAGGTCGAAGGTACAGGCTGCACAGATGAGTGCCGAGGGCCTCGCACTCACTCGTGTTCGTTCGGACACCGTTTCCGAGTCTTTAGGCATGCGTGCACCGCCCGCGTGAGTTTGTACTTAGGCCCCACATTTACGCCGGCTGCAAAGAATGCGGTGTACGCAAGACACGCGTTAGTCGCCGGCCGAGAGCTCCCCTGCTAATGTTCGTGAGTACACAAGTTCCTTCCGCTTTAGAGCCGGACTTCGGGTACTCTCCGATATAGTCCGCATTTGTTAGCGAGGGTAAGATGCCCTTCAGACACCCATTGGGATTGGCTTTTGAGTGATCATATGGTCGAGGAGAAAGACCCTCGAGGGTGTCGGACATCTTTGGGATTGGTTTTTGAGTCGATCAATTGGCCGAGGAGAAATACCCTCGGAGATGTCCCGGATTGGTAATGAGAGCCAATCATTAGGCCGGAAGTAGGAGACTTCCGAGGATTCCGTTCTCGCCTTGTAAGCTCGTTGAGCTATGATCTGTGTTGGTAATCGCTTGCATGTATACTAGGGTGCCGGATGATTGATGTATCGTATTGTACCTCGTAGAAGGACCCGACCGAATGGGGCTCTAAATGGGCCCTTACCTCAATGCATGCATACAAATCAACACTAGAATTTGCAAGATGGTTGTTTCGGATTCTAAGTAAAAACCAAAAACCGGCAAGAGTTCATTTAAAAAGTCAATACAAAATTCTTGAAACCTGTCCCTGTTTCCAAGCACCTGTTCCAAGACAAATACATTTCCAAAACTTACTCTGATCAGAGATTTATTAAAAACATACAACTTTACAACATTTACAACAATGCTAGAATCCGGAAATACATTCATAAAACAACCTAGGGCTCCGTGCCCAACTACATGCATTCAGAGGACATTTAAAACATAAACATAAATCTCAGAGTTGAACAACGGGTTTCCATGATCACAGCTCCCTCCTCCACCATCCCGCCACGCGCCATGGTTTCCTGAAAGATAAGTAAGGGTGAGTAACGAATTACTCAGTAAGAATCCCCAACCGGGGTACAATACGATATAATCAATCATCTAGAACCAAAGCATGCAAGCAAACAGCTACCAACACAGATCATAGCTCAACGAGCTTACAAAGAAAGATCTGGAGTCATCGGAAGTCTCCTACTTCCGGCCTAATGATTGGTTATCCTAACCAATCCTGGGACATCTCTGAGGGTCTTTCTCCCTCAGCCAATTGATCAGCTCAAAAACCGATCCCAAGAATATCCTCAAGGGCCTCTTACCCTTGCTAATCTGGACTTACGGGAGAGTACCCGAAGTCTGACTCTAAACTGGAAGGAATGGTGTACTCACGAACATTAGCCCGGAAGGAGCTCTCCGAACCGGCATCTAACGCGTGTGCACGCACACCTCATGCTCTTCTGCAACCGCGTAAATGCGGGGCCTAAGGGCAAACTACGCGGGCGTGTACGCATGCCTAAAACTTGGAAGCGGTGTCACTCGATCACGAGAGCGCGAGGCCCTCGGCGCTCATCTCATGCGGCCGGTCCACCGACCTGAAGCTAAGAACCGGCCAAGGCAGGCTTACACCGTGGCAGGGTTCCGCTCTAGCAGGCTACAAACTAGGCTATGCCGAAGTGGGTAGCTAATTCCACAACCGGCTGGTCGGGCGGGGTAGCAAGATACGTTATGCTGCGCACACTTTATTCCCGACCTGAGCTAAATCCACCTTAGTGACCGGGGAAGCAAGATACGTTATGCGTCGCACACTACTCCCGATCGGTGGGGACAAAGTACGTTATGTCCGCTCACCCTGCGGATGATGACAAACCCTACAACTCTATCTAAGAGTACAGGGAAAAAGCAATGATTCCCGGCTAGCAAGCAAAGACCGACATCAATCATACTACCTAGCATGATACTACGAGCTTAAGCAGAATCACAAACATGCCGGCGAACAAACCTAGCATGGCACTAACATGTAATATCAAGCAAACATGCTAGCGAAATCAATCAAAGCCGCTCTATTATTATCATGCTCATAATAATCAAAGAAACAAGCAAGGCAAAATCATGACAATATCGCAGGGCCCACACAACTCCGGTAAGAAATCCTTACCGCGGTCTAAGGCAACAACACACAATAAAATAATCTGCGATCGAACCCGAGCAACCTATATCGAGCCAAACAAAAACATCAATAATCATAAAATAGCCCTAAATACTCTAAAATAAATGGCTCGGCTCGGAGCAACTCACGAGGCACTACCGACACTCGAACGAGCCGGCCAGACGGGCTAGGCGACCAAAGGGGCTGGCTGGGCGCTGCACGGCTGCGCAAGCGCTGGCGCGCGCGCGCGCGCGGAGGGCGCTGGTGCGCGCGAACGACAGCGCTGGCGCGCGCGCGCGCGCTCAACCAGAGAGACGGCGCGCGCGCGCGACCACACGACGCGGGGCGCGAGATCTCGGCGCTGGGACGCGCGATCGAGCCGGCGAGGCTCGGGCGACGCGACGCGGCATCATGCGCGCGGCTCGCAGTAAGATATCACGGCGGGCGACACGGACCAGCAGGCGAGGGCGCGCGCGGGCCGGGCGACGCTGGGAGAGCGTCATGGCGACGCCGGCCGGGCGAGGCAGCAGGTGCGCGGGCGCTGGGCGAGCTTCGCCGTGCTCTGCGACGCTGGGCTCGGGCCGGGCTGGGCTTAGGCGAGCCAGGGGCCGCATGGGCTGGGCAATGAGCGAGCCAAGGCTAGGGGTCAGCTAGGTGGGGGCTCGGGAGAGAGAGAGAGAAAAGAGAGAGAAAATGATTTTGGGGAAAAATAAAAGAAAAAAAGAAATAAAAAAGGAAAAATGGGAAATAAAAGGGAAAAATGGGATTTAAAATTCCATTTTCCATCCTTATCCACTTAAAACCTCAAAATCCCATTTCCCTTTCTTCCTCCTTCGAGACCCGATCAAAGAAATCTTTTCCAATCAATCAAACTCACTTAAATCCAACTCCCAAAGCAACACTAAAGGCTCCTGCTCTCGATCCCAAAAGAAACACCCAAACAACCATCACTTTGCCAAAACCCAAAACCACAACCGAACTTCCAAACGACTAGCCCAAACACCTCGGGACTCGCAGCCAAACAACAAACAAGCCTCAACAAAAAGGCAGGAGCTACCTCGAAGCCAGAAAACCACAAATCCCGCCCGAGAGCCAAAAGACCAAAATACCCCCAAGGGGCAAAACCGCTCTAAAACCCAACCAAACAACCGAATCTTGACCCAAGGCACCTCTAAAATCGAATAGGAAATCGGGTCATTACAATACTCCTCCTTATAAGACTTTCGTCCTCGAAAGTCCTAAGACGAAACAGCTCGGGAAAACTCCACCGATCCAAACCAACCGAACTTCTCGGCCAACAACACTAGCCCTCTTCGAGAACCAAAACTCTCTTGGGTTCTCAAAACTCAAGGCCACAATGCCATCCAAACTGGGCATAACTATCTCGACCAAGACAGGGGCATACCTGAAACTCCAAAGGGAAAAGACGGCAAACCATGTCCTCAACACGCACCAACTCTAAAACGGTGCTACTCTCAAAGAATCTCGAGGATCGCCACAAGCTATGAAGCTCTACACCACGCACCGGCAAAACTCCTCCGGAAGCTCACAAATGACAACAAACAAACTCAACCCTTCAACAAATCAAGCAAAACAACCGAACCTTCCAGATTCCAAAAACCAAACGGCCAAAAGCAAACTTTTCCATGCAAATCTACTAGCAATCGCCAAAGAAAACACTCCGGCAAGGAAACCACCAAAAAATTCCTCTCAAGGAAAACTCGGGCCGCAAGGACTAAACCATCACGCAGCAGCTCTCTACGGCACAACACCTTGAGGAAAATAAATCAACGGCTTTACCAACCAAAGCCACGGCACCTCTGTGCCAACTCACTCAAACAAATCTGCTACTCCCAATCTGAAGCGCACAACAAGGAGCAAAGCCCGAGAAGGGCTTGCTCAAGAGAACTCAACCCTAACTTATAACGAGCGACACTCGCCTCCAAGCTACCTCTCAACTCTTAAAATCCAACTGGCTACTCAAAAGACTTCTCCTTTTCGCTTAGGCCGGACTTATCTTCCAACCGAAGCTCCACTCCCAAAACCTTACAAGGAAAACGGATGACGACAACCTCAAAGCTTACGGATCCTAAGCCACACGATTCCGCAAGACTACCTCGTGAAGCTAACACTCGAGGCGACATCCATGGAGCAACTCAACCACCACAGAGACTAGGGGAAGGGAAATCTTCAATCCCCAAAAAAACCAACAACTTGCCGAAAACAACTCTTACTGGTGGCCACCACCCTTTATGGGACAAACAACTCTTGCTTGCTAACAACACAAAGCAGGACCCTCTCACAATGATCTGACCATTTGCGCTACTCGATCAAATACACAACTTATGAGCTAAGTCGACTCCTACAAAAACAGAAACGAATTCCCAAAGAAGCAAACTCAAGGGCAACGGACTTCACACAAGCTCGCTGACTTTCTCAAACCCAAGGCAACAGCAACCAACTCTCTTGGAAGCAACACCCAAGGGAAAACTCAACCAATCGGATCACAAATCCGGAACCAACAAAACTTACTCAACTGCCGAGGGAGGGGTCAACTCCCAAAACTTCCTGACTAGGAAAAAGACCTCGTATAACGTCCTCCAGCCAAGAGAACCGAACTAGCTCTCGAAACAACAAGAGAACCAAATCTTGGCCAAACACTCACAAGAGGCAGAACAACCTTTACTGCAGCCTCTAGAACACCATCCAAGAGTCCACCTAACTGGACAAACAACTGCTTCCAAGCAGCCAACAAACTTTTCCTTCAAGCTAGCACCTCTACCATCAATTCCAAGACCAAAGGAGTAACCTGACAAATCTTCGAAGGAAACGGCTCTTACAAACAGACAACCAAAGGACAGAGAGCTCCACATACGCTCACTATCATGCTCCACTAGAGCAACAACATCTAAATCTCACGGGGCAACAACAGGGGCAACTCAACATCCTGGAACAGGAAAACAACCAACTGGGCACGAACCATTCGTCCCACGAGCAAAGCAAATCATTAGCAGCTCCAAACCACACCTTGGTCAACACCAAGCATCAACTTGCCACCACACCGGAACCAATCCGGACTTTACTCCAAACAAACACTAGCTTGCTAGTCTACCAAGACTGCTAGCAACTCAACCGAGGCTACAAACTACACGGCTCCAGCTTGCCAACTGGAAAACTCACTACTGGCTCGACTGAGCTCGAGAGGCTCTCCAAAACCTAGGGATCCTCCGATCACCCTCCGACACATACGGCCGACAAACGAGCTAATGTACCAAAATGCCCGAACAGCACAACTCTCTCCAAAGATCTCAACCATGCAGTTAACTCCAATTCCTTGGGAACCAAGAGGATCCGAAACGCTACCGAATGCGTCGTCCTCCTACTCAAACATCAGCCTCTCAACAAGGCTTCTACCCAAGGAAAGGATCCAAACAACTCTCTTAGCCAAGGCGATCAAAAACTGAGCGGCTTTGCTACCATCACACTGCTCGGGCCTTCCAACCGAAACTCCAACCAAGAAACACCAAAAGTTCCAACTCCACACGATGCTCAAAGTCGAGGCAACCTTGCTTTACCAAGCATAACCATGCCAAACCGAACTTACTTTATACCAAGCCTCTACCAAGGGTGCTTACCCATAAGACATCCAAATCCTCTCGCAAGGCATCAGCTCATCTCGCCTCAAAAGCATCCAACTCGAATCATGGCATCAAACTCGCATCTACGATGCTCAACTCTCCTCAGATAAAGGCACTCGAAGGTAGTTGACCGCACTACCAACCTCAAAGAAAATCTCTTGGCCTTAACACTAGCGCGAGACTCACGTGCACCAACACTTACCAACCAATCTGCTGACTTACTTAACCTCCGTAAACATCGGAAGAGGCTCGCTCCTCTCGAGCATCCTCTCGCTTGTAGTCCATCGACTACCACTGAACTAGCCCTCTGGCACGACCTATACAGGTGCAACTGCCATAAACGGATCCAAGGCTAAACGAGTACGCTGAACTCCGAACGGCATAGAACCATCTGCTATGCCCAAGCCAAACTCAAGCGTGAACCAGACTTAGTGCCAAAGTGGCACACCAACCAATGCACCTCAAGTGCTACTACTACCAAATCCACATCTGAGGAAGCTGGGCTGTTAAACAACAGCAGGCTCTCAAGGGAGCAAAGATGACCCTTCATCTGCCTCAAGCCACTAACACGGCAACTTGCCAAATAATCGGGCGATCGGTGGAGACTCGCTAGTCCACCTCTCACAAGGGAATTCCACCACCATCCGATGAACCAAATAAAGACAGAACGGCACACCTCGGCTCTGAATGCAGCAGGGCATCCCACAAACGGATGCTAAACTCAAACTCGCCAACTACTTTACTACTAGCGGCAGGACTTACTAAAACATCGAGCTCTACAGCATCCATTTGCCAAATCAAGGCGGCTCCATCAACGCCAACCAACTCATCTCAAAAACTCACGATCATGCCCTCCCGGGAACCTCGGGGCTACAAGAGCTACCGAGGGGAATGTTTGAAACAAACTCACCACCGGGCTATCTGTGCCCGGGACTCCTCACTACGCGCTACAAACTGCGCCTGGGTCTCCGCCCTCTGATAGCTAAAGACCTGCCATCAAAACTCTCATGGCTAGAGCACACTCTGCTCAAGGAGTCTCACTCTGAGGCGCTACTAGCCTCTACCCCCTCCTCTAGGGAACTCAATCGCCGGGCCAAATCGGCATGCGGGCCTAACAACCACGGACGCGCCTCAACATCAACACGATCGGTCCAACTCCTCGGTCGAACCTGCCAAGCGTCCTGCTCCTCTGGGTGCGATCAACATACTGGCGATCTGCACGAAGCACCTCCACCCTCTCACTAGGGGAAAAGCAGCAACTGGGCCACACATGGCCAACGGGAGTCTAAGCTCTACCTCCCTCGGGGACGACGTCCCAGGGGCATCCGAATCTATCTGGATACCTCAACAAGCTGCTAAACAAACTGCTCGCACTGCGGGAAAGTTGGCATGATGGCTCACTAAGCCCAAACCAACAACGAGTCAGAACCTGCTCGTCTCCGCTACACAACACAAGGCATAAAAGCTAGATGAAAAGTATTGTAAATTCTTACCCCTTTTCTTTAAAACAGTAACTTAGGCGTACCTGATGACTGTCGGAGTGCTGATGATCATGGAAAAACGACCTACAACAAAAGGTCAGTCTACAGAATCTATGACTCTGAGCTCTGATACCAACTGTAAGGACCCGACCCGAATGGGGCTCTAAATGGGCCCTTACCTCAATGCATGCATACAAATCAACACTAGAATTTGCAATAGGGTTGTTTCGGATTCTAAGAAAAAAACCAAAAACCGGCAAGAGTTCATTTAAAAAATCAATACACAATTCTTGAAACCTGTCCCTGTTTCCAAACACCTGTTCCAAGACAAATACATTTCCAAAACTTACTCTGATCAGACATTTATTAAAAACATACAACTTTACAACATTTACAACAATGCTAGAATCCGGAAATACATTCATAAAACAACCTAGGGCTCCGTGCCCAACTACATGCATTCAGAGGACATTTAAAACATAAACATAAATCTCAGAGTTGAACAACGGGTTTCCATGATCACAGCCTCCTCCACCCATCCCGCTCGCGCCATGGTTTCTGAAAGATAAGTAAGGGTGAGTAACGAATTACTCAAGTAAGAATCCCCAACCGGGTACAATACGATATAATCAATCATCTAGAACCAAAGCATGCAAGCAAACAAACTACCAACACGCATCATAGCTCAACGAGCTTACAAAGAAAGATCTGAGTCATCGGAAGTCTCCTACTTCCGGCCTAATGATTGGTTATCCTAACCAATCCTCGGGACATCTCTCGAGGGTCTTTCTCCCTCACCAGGTTGATCACCTCAAAACCGATCCCAAGGATGTCCTCAAGGGCCTCTTACCCTTGCTAATCTGGACTTACGGGAGAGTACCCGAGTCCGGCTCTAAAATCGGAAGGAATGGTGTACTCACGAACATTAGCCTGTAAGGAGCTCTCCGAACCGGCATCTAACGCGTGTGCACGCTTACCGCATGCTCTTCTCGCAACCGGCGTAAATGCGGGGGCCTAAGGGGCAAACTACGCGGGCCAGTACGCATGCCTATAACTTGGAAGCGGTGTCACCGATCACGATGAGCGCGAGGCCCTCGCTCGCTCATCATGCGGCACAGTGTCCACCGACTGAAGCTAAGAACCGCCAAGGCAAAGCTTACACCGTGGCGGGGTTCCGCTCTAGCAGGCTACAAACTAGGCTATGCCGGTGGGTAGCTAATTCCACAACCGGCTGGTCGGGCGGGGGTAGCAAGATACGTTATGCTCGCGCACACTTTATTCCCGACCGAGCTAAATCCACCTTAGTGACCGGGGAAGCAAGATACGTTATGCGTCGCACACTACTCCCGATCGGTGGGGACAAAGTACGTTATGTCCGCTCACCTGCGGATGATGACAAACCCTACAACTCTATCTAAGAGTACAGGGAAAAAGCAATGATTCCCGGCTAGCAAGCAAAGACCGACATCAATCATACTACCTAGCATGATACTACGAGCTTAAGCGGAATCACAAACATGCCGCAGAACAAACCTAGCATGGCACTAACATGTAATATCAAGCAAACATGCTAGCGAAATCAATCAAAGTCGCTCTATTATTATCATGCTCATAACAATCAAGAAACAAGCAAGGCAAAATCATGACAATATCGCAGGGCCCACACAACTCCTGTAAGAAATCCTTACCGGCTCAAGGCAACAACACACAATAAAATAATCTGCGATCGAACCCGAGCAACCTATATCGAGCCAAACAAAAACATCAATAATCATAAAATAGCCCTAAATACTCTAAAATAAACAGGGCTCGGCTCGGAGCAACTCACGAGGCGCGCGACACTCGAACGAGCCGGCCAGCCACGGGCTAAAGCGACCAAAAGGCTGGGCTGGGCGGGCGCACTGGGCCGCAGGGCGCGCAGGCGCTGGCTGCTCGAGCGCTGGGCGCGAGCCGCACGCTGAGGGGCGCTGGCCGCGCGCGACAGAGCTGGCGCGCGCGGCGACGCGCGCATGCATCGCGCGCGCGCGTTTCGGCTCAGATAGAGACGGCGCGCGCGCGCGAGCGACACGACGCGAGTGTGCGAGATCAGCGCTGGGGCCGCGCGATCGAGCTGGCGAGGCTTTCGCGACGCGACGCGCATCGCGGCGCGGCTCGCACAAAGGCACAATCGGGCGACACAGACTAGGGCGGGGCGAGGGCGCGCGAGCTGGGCGACGCTAGGCGAGGGCGCGCGATGCTCGGGCTGGGCGAGGCAGGGCGCGCGGCGCTGGCGAGCTCGGCCGGCTCTAGCGACGCTGGGCTCGGGCTAGCTGGCGTGGCGAGCCAAGGCCGCACGGCCGGTGGGGAGCCATGGCTAGGGGTGGGCTAGGTGGGGTTCGGGAGAGAGAGAGAAAAGAGAGAGAAAGTGCATTTTGGGAAAAAAAAAGAAAAGAAAAAGAGAAATAAAAAGGAAAATGGGAAAAAGGGAAAAATGGGATTTTTAATTCCATTTTCCATCCTTATCCACTTAAAACCTCAAAATCCCATTTCCGCTTCCTCCTTCGAGACCCGATCAAAGAAATCTTTTCCAATCAATCAAACTCACTTAAATCCAACTCCCAAAGCAACACTAAAGGCTCGGGCTCGAATCCCAAAAGAAACACCCAAACAACCATCACTTTGCCAAAACCCAAAACCACAACCGAACTTCTAAACGACTAGCCCAAACATCTGGGGACTCGCAGCCAACAACAAACAAGCCTCAACAAAAGCAGGAGCTACCTCGAAGCCCTGAAGACCACAAATCCTGCCCGGAGAGCCAAAAGACCAAAATACCCCCAAGGGGCAAAACCGCTCTAAAACCCAACCAAACAACCGAATCTTGACCCGAAGGCACCTCAAAAACTGGAATAGGAAACTGGGCTGTTACAATCACCAACCTCTTCCCAGAACACAGGGGACCGACAACGCTTACCATACAAAGCCTCGAATGGAGCCATCTGAATCGTCGACTGGTAACTGTTGTTATAGGCAAACTCCATCAAGTACAGATCTCGGGTCCCAATCGCTGGGAAATCCAACACACAAGCCCTCAACATATCCTCGAGAATCGATTCACTCTCTCACCGACCATCCGTCCGAGGATGAAAAGTCATCTTTGAAATCGCACTCTGTGCCCAAACCCTTCTGGCGCTCTCCGAAACGAAAGTGAACCATGAGTCACGATCGGACACAATCCTCACCGGCACACCATGATAACGGATGATCTGCTCCAAAAACAATCTGCGCCCACTGTTCCACACAGGTATAAGTGTCTCTACCGAATGAAGTGTGCGCTCTTGGTCAAACGGTCGACTATCACCCAAATCTGAGAGAACTTCCTCGAGTCCTTGGCAAACCAGAGATAAAGTCCATGGAGATCTCTTCCCATTTCCACTGGGCACACTCTCGGTGGCAAACAAACCACCGTGGCCTCTGTCTAGGTGCCTTCACTTGCCGACAAGTGAGACACCTACCGACAAACTCTGCCACATCTCTCTTCATTCCCATCCACCGTAAGGTCCGCTTGAAGGTCTCGATACATCTTGGTACCCCGGGTGCCAAGCAAAAGGGGGAATCTGTGGTCCTCCGAGAGCAACTCGCTCGCAAACTCGCAATGTCCGGAACACACAACCGGCCTCTATAAGTCAACCCACCGTCTGGTGAATATACAAAGTCAAAGTCACCGTCAAGACTAACTCACAACCAATCTCTTAAGTGCGGGTCACCCAACCGGCCGTCTATAATCCATTTGCCTAATCGACGGTGAATAGTCAATCGAGCTACCACGGCGGTAACCTCACCCAACAACATCGCAACCTCGGCCCGCTCGAACTCTCTCCGCAAACTGGTGAGGAACTCAACAACGCCACGGAGTGCGACGTCTTTCTACTCAAAGCATCACCACTACATTAGCTTTACCGGATGGTACAAAATCTCGCAGTCATAATCCTTTACCAACTCTAACCATCTCCTCTCGCTCATATTCAACTCCTTCGAGTAAACAGATACTTGAGGCTCGTGTGATCGGTAAACATCTAAATCCGCTCACCATACGTAATGCCTCCAAATCTTGGTGCAAACACCACTCGCGCCAACTCCATATCATGAGTCGGGTAGTTCTCATCAGACGGCTTCAAATGACGGGAAGCATAGGCAATGACCTTCCCGTCTTTGCATCAACACACAACCTAATCCAAACTTGGAAGCATCACAGAGACCACGAAACCACTGTCCCCCGGATCGCCAACATCTTTGAAGTCAAATCAAGCTTGAGCACGCAAAGCTCTCATCACACCTCTTTGTCCCAAACAAACTCAACACCCTTCCTCGTCGACGAGTGAGGGGCGAGGCTATAGCAGAAAAGTCCTTGACGAACCGACGGTAGTAACTCGCCAAACCTAGAAAGTCGCGAATCTCGGCAATCGAAGTCGGCTTGGCCCACGAACTCACGGCCTCAATCTTCGCGGGGTCCACGGCTATACCATCTCTCGAAACCAAGTGGCCTAGGAAGGCCACCGCTCCAACCAGAATCACATTTGGAAAACTTCGCATAAAGTCGTTTTCCTCAAAGCCGCCAATACTCGCCTCAAATGCTCGCATGGTCTTCTTTAGACCTCGAATAAATCGAGAATATCGCCAATGAACACGATGACGGCCGTCCAAAAATGATTTGAACACCCTATCCATCATGTCCATGAACGCACTTGGGCATTGGTCAATCCAAACGACATGACCACAAACTCATAGTGACCATATCTAGACCAAAGTCGCCTTAGGAATGTCGGCATCCCCGATCCGCAAATCGATGGTAACCGGATCTCAAATCTATCTTGGAGAACACAGAAGCTCCTCTCAAGGCGATCGAACAAATCATCGATACGGGCGACGGATACTTATTCTTCATCATCACCTTATTAAGCTCGCGGTAATCAATACATAAGCGCATAGAACCATCCTTCTTTTTCACAAATAAGTGGTGCTCCCCACGGGACACACTCGGACGGATGAACCCTCGATCTAACATCTCCTGCAAATCGAATTTCGGTTCCTTTAACTCACTGGCGCCATACGATACGGAGCCTTCGAGATAGGGAGGGTCCTGCTCGAGCTCAATTGTGAAGTCAACCTCTCTCTTCTGGGCAACCCCAGAACTCCTCGAGAAACACGTCCCGCAAACTCCTCGCACGACCGGTGCACTGATCAATGCAGACAATGAGGCGCGCTCTTCCTGCACAACTTGGCTAGATAGCCCCAAGCTCCATGAGCTAGCAAACGACGAGCTTTCACGGTGACACCATCGGCGGGCAAACTCCACCTGGACTCCACGAAACTTAAAGTCAATGACACTGCGGCTCAACACTACTTCTTTCCGTGGCGGTCAATCAACGCGTGGTTAGCAACTAACCACTCCATACCAAGAATCACATCAAAACCGCTCATAGGCGTAACTATGAGCGTAGCCACAAAGCAACTCTCCTGATATCTCGATCCGGCCATCCCTAATCTTATCTCTAGCCAACATATTAACTCCCGAAGGAGTTGCAACAGATAACTCGAAACCTAGAGGCTCTAGTCTTAACTTAGCATGCTCAAAGAAACAACACGTATACAAATGAATGCGTAGAACCGTAATCAAACAAGACAAATGCGCAGTGATCTAAAACAAGAAGCGTACTCGCCACAACGGCATCCGTGACGCTCGGCCTCGACGGTCGTAGCAAACACTCGACCACAACTCTCTCGCTACTGGCCGAGCCGCCATAGCCGGCTGATCACAAAAAGCGGGCCATGTGCCCCTCTCTACCACAACGGAAGCACAATCTAGGTCCACCGACAAGCTCCAGCGTGGACTTTCCCACAAGTAGCACAAGCGGAAACTCGCCTCGGGTCCCCGCCGCTGTCGGGCCGGAAACGAATCGAATCGCCCTTGGCGCGCTGCCGCCTCCCGAAAATCAAACTTCCTCTTACGCCCCACAATGGCCGGGACGGGGCAGACGCTGAACAGAGCGGCAACAACCCGCCAAGCAGGATACTTCCCATTATAGATCGTGGCTAATCGACACTTTCTAGCATAAGTGTTAGGGGCACGAGCCTGACATCATGAGAAACACCGCCTCAATCCGGATATGAACTTTCAATCTTCACTCCGGTGGCAATCAATCGAGGAGCAAAATATCCATACTCGAGAACTTGTGCTCATATTCCTCAATGGAATCGAACCCCGCTTGTGTTCCGGAAGAGCTCCACCATCTTCTCTTGAGCCTCATCACCGATGAACTTTACCTTGAACTCGGCATTGAGAACTCCCAAGTAGCGGGTGGAGACCCCGTGGTCTCTCGCTCAAGGTGGACTCCCACCACCATCTCGGCCAGTGCCTCATAGCACATGAACCGCACACCTCGGCCTCTCAATATCGGGGCACACCATGATCGTGAAGGTGTACTCCAAATGGGCAATCCACTGGCCGCCGCTAACGCATCACCGGTGGCGCTAAACTTCTCGAGCTTCCACTTCACAAAATCCTTCACCACCTACCCAACTCCTCGGCACCTCTCGCCATATCTCGCCTCGGGCTACTGCTTGCTCTGAGGAGCCGGAGGTGCTACTGAGCTCTCTTTGAACCAATCGAGTCACCGCTCGATCCGGGCTCGGGACTCTTCTGGCGCTGCGCGCTAACAAGGCTCGGGTCTCTGCCTCTGGTCACTCAACATGCTGACCATAAAAGCCCTCATAGACTCAAAGAACTCGCTCCGGGGAGCAGCGATCTCACGGCGCTCGACGCCTCAACGCCCGCTCTAGGCATAACAGAGGAGCTGCTGGTGGAATTCCATCGGTCTCGGCTTGGGACGATGTCCTGCAGATGTCGATCCGATCCTCGATACCTCGACCGCTCTCGAACCTCTCCTCCCGAGACGGGTGATCGCATGTTTGGCGATCTACATCCAAACCAACAACGAATCAAAACTCGCTCACCACCACTCCACAACACCAAACAAGGCATACACTAGATGATAGGTATTGTAAATTCTTAACCCTTTTTCTTTCTAAAACAATAAACCTAGGCGTACTGATGACCGTATCTGAGTCTTGGTGATCATGGAAGGATGACCTACAACAAAAGGTCGGGTCTACAGAATCTATGACTCGAGCTCGATACCAATCAGAAAGACCCGACCCAAAAGGGGCTCTAAATGGGCCTTTACCCCAATGCATGTGTTCAAAATAAAAGACATTATGAAAAGAAATTTCGGATCCCAAGAAAAAACAGAAACATTCAACAACCAAAACATACATTTCTAAAAGCATACTCGATCGTAGATTTATTTAAACCATTTAAACAATCCACAAGTACAAATATGCTGGAATCCATAAAACGTAAGAAAACATCCTAGGGCTCCGTGCCCGTCTACATGCATTCGGGAAATAACAAAAGTCAAGAGTCATGATATAATAAAATGGTCGAGATGACAAAGCAGATTCCATGATCACACTTCTCCTTCACCATCCTGTCTCCGCTTTGATTACTTGTGGAAAACCACGAATAAGGGTGAGTAACGAATTACCAGTAAGAATCCCCAACCGGGGTACAATACGATATACATGATCATCTAGAAGAATGTATGCAAGCTATGAGTACAAACACAGAGCGGAGCACATAGCTAAGTCCACACTTGGACCTCGGATGCCAACTCGTGGTCTTAGTCCGGAAATACCACAACACACTATACGCTCTATACGGAACAAGTCCCGGCCTCGGCTGTCTATTGTCGATACGAAAGGTGCACTCGCTCAAGATCCCGAGGAGCTCTCCGATGGCGCCAGTAATGAGCGTAGCGCGCACCGCATGCTACTGCAAACTCTAGGGGTGCCGGGTCTAGTGGCAAGCCGCCTGGTTTCGATCACCATGCCTAACTAAATCTCTGGGATCGGTGTCACCGACATAGGGGTGTGAGACTGACACGTGAACTATGTCGGCTGTACCACCGCACCGAGGCTAAGGAACCGGTCGTGGTAGGCTTACACCGAGAAGCGGTCCTTGCCCTAACAGTGGCAATCAAGGGCTACGGCCGAACACGCCGAGGACGTGTCGATCATCGGGGACGAGGCAATGCCAAGTCATCATCCCGACCGTTGGGGCATTTAACATGCCGCCACCCTCACCCAAGATTGCGGGGCCACCGATAGGGTTAGCTAAACCCTAACGGGATCGGGGACGGAGTACCATCTCGTACGTCCCCGTCGGGGATGCAAGTTACGTTATGCATCCGGCCCGATGATGCTACCTACTTGAACTCTAAACCATAGCAATAATAACAATTCATTCAATGCAATCCAATACGTGTTCAATGAGATACAAGGAACCTAGCATGATACTACGAAGCAAGAACAGATATCGAACATGCCGAGAATGGAACAACCTAGCATGGGCTAACATGAGAAACAATACAAGAGTTCATGCCATCGAGAATTGAGAACAGATCACCTAGGGCTAAACATGCTAATAATCATACACAGCATACAAAACAACAATCACAAATATACCGCAGGCCCACACAACTCCTGTAAGAAATCCTTACCTTGGTCGGGAGGCTTCTACACACAAATCCTAAGCTGCGGAACAATCCCGAGCTAGCGAGCGGGAACCTAGCAAACCAACAATAATCATCATCTAAAACATCTAAACAACAATAGAACAGCAAGCTCGGCTTGGGGAACTCACGCGGCACGGCGACACGAGCTTGGAGCTAATGGCAAGCCGGGCACAGCAGGTCGGGCGCAGCCGCGCCCGCACGGCAGGGCGGGCGCCGGCTGCTACGCGCGCACGGCACGACGACACGGATGCACGGCGAGGACGCGCGCACGCGGGCGAGCGCGTCTGGCGTGCGGGCGGCGGCTTCGAAGCGCGCGGCGGCGCTGGGCGTCGCGACAGCGACGCGGAAGCGGCCGAGCGCGCGCGAGCGGCTCGGCGCGCGGCGCGCGCTGGCGTCTCTTCTGCTGCGCGCGATCTGGCACGACGACGAGCGATGGTGTAACGGCCCCGTTTTCCTTCCCGGTTAATAACAAAATTAATTGGAAAATTAATTTAATCTTTTGGGATTTGAGCCTTGCCCTAAATGGTGAATGTGGAGTTTTAAGAAAAGAGTCTTAATTAAAAAGAAAAAGAGAAAAGAATTTCTTTAGCCGGGACCCGCAAGAGAAAAGCCTTGGGAAAGGAATTTAGGTCTCCTAACCTATTTAAAAATAAGGAAAAGAAGGAAAATCAAGAAACCCCTAATTTTTCCCCTCATAGCCGCATTCTCTCTCTCTCTCTCTCTCTCTCTCTCTCTCTCCTAAAACCCTAGCCGAGCAGCCCTAGCCACACCATCGAGCCACCCCCGAGCCACCCAAATTTCTAGCCGCCGCGACGCACCACCCCTACCCGCACACCCGCGCCAAGACACCCCCTGCGCTGCACCACCCACGCCGCCCACCGCCTGCTTCGCCCCATCGCTGACGCCGCCGACCAAAACCCCACCGTCGCACACCCATCGCCGCCGACGTCGCCGTCGCGTGGCGCCAAAGACCGCCCGGACTTCGCTCGTGGTCGCCGCGAAAGGCCGCAACGCAGCCAGACGCACGCTGCGCCGCCGCCGCCCGCGCGCGCCAACCTGGCCGAGCCGCGCTCGCTCGCGCGCCGCCTTGCCTGCACGCACACACACACGCCGCTGCCTGCGCGCTCGCTTCCGACGCGTGCCGGGCGCCAGCGCCCAGCGCCCAGCGCCCAGCGCCAGCGCCCCAGCCACACCAGCGGCGCCCCAAGCCACCCTCCTTGCTGCTGCGAGGCCCGTGTCTTCTCGGGTAATTCCCAACCAATCCCTTTGTGTTTTCTAAGCTTCGCTGCTGCTGTATGTATTTACTTAGGACGCTTTATTTATGCCTAGGTTGCTCGAGTTCGTATTAAGCTCGAGGGTCTTTTTGGTTGTGATAGCTATTCTCCACTTGTTTCCAGGTAAGGACTTCCTACCGTGGTTGTGTGGACCCTGCTATGCTTTCTTAATTGTGCCTTGTATGCTTGTTTACCTTTATGAGCATGTTAGTGGATAGGATAGCTAGTGATTGAATTCTTGCTAGCATGTTTTGCCTTTTTATGCATGTTAGTGCCATGCTAGGTTTGTTCTTCCAAAGATGCTTGAGATTCCCGCTTTAAGCTCGTAGTATCATGCTAGGCTATGTATGACGAGATGTCTTTGTGGATGTTAGCCAGGAATCACGTACTTGGTAGTCTAAGCTAGTATGATAGGGTTTGTCATCATCTAGAGGCTGAGAGCGGACATAACGTACCTTGTCCCGGCAGCCAGTGAGGATTAGCTACCTACTTGGCATAAGCCTAGTTTGTAGCTCGCTAGAGCGGAACCCCCGCCAACGGTGCAAGCCTACCTTGGCCGGTTCTTAGCTTCGTGTCGGGGTACAGTCGCACAGATGAGTGCCGAGGGCCTCGCACTCACCGTGTTCGGTGACACCGTTTCCGAGTCTTAGGCATGCGTGCACTGCCCGCGTAGTTTGCCCTTAGGCCCCGCATTTACGCCGGTTGCGCGAAGAGCATGCGGTGTGCGCGCACACGCAGCGTTAGTAGCCGGTTCGGAGAGCTCCCCGGGCTAATGTTCGTGAGTACACCGCCTTCCTTCGTTTAGAGCCGGACTTCGGGTACTCTCCGATAGTCCAGTTTATAGCGAGGTAAGAGGCCCTTGAGGACACCCATTGGGATTGACTTTAGAGTTAATCAATTGGTCGAGGAGAAAGACCCTCGAGGGTGCTCTGGACATCTTGGGATCGGTTTTTGAGCTGATCAATTGGCCAAGGAGAAAGACCCTTGGAGATGTCCCGGGATTGGTTTGAGAGCCAATCATTAGGCCGGAAGTAGGAGACTTCCGAGGATTCCGGATTTGCCTTGTGAGCTCGTTGAGCTAAGATCCGTGTTGATATTTGTGGCATGTGTACTAGGTTGCTAGATGATAGATTGCATCGTATCGCACTCCCCGGTCGGGGTTCTTACCGAGTATGTTTATACTCACCCTTATCGTGGTTTCTTCCACGGGTAACTTGGGACAACACCGAGGTGGCTAGCGGAGAGAGCTGAGATCATGGATGCTTTGCTTGACACTCTGTGCGTGTCTTATTTTACTGTTTTTGGATTTCACATGTAGTTGGACTTAGGTCCGTAGGGAAAACCACGATTTGAACTATTTTATGTTTTAAGGAAAGTACTGATCAGTCACTGTTTTTAATTTGAATGGTTCGTTTCTGCTTAATGAATGTTTACTTTGTTTTTAATGTTTTCCACTCTTATATTTGAAAAGTTTTACAAACCGACCCCAGCCGGGTCCTTTTAAGTCTTGTCACTTGCATGCTGAGTAAAGATCTAGATTTAGTCCCATCTTCGGGTTGGGTCTTTACAGTTGGTATCGAGCACGAGTCATAGATTCTCAGAGACTAACCTATTTGTAGGTTGTGTTCCCATGATCTCCAAAGACTCCAATGCCGCTGTGTTTGTCTAAGTTCAATAAGCTAAGGGTTTTGTTTATGATACTATATGCGAGACACATGTGTTATCTTTGTTGACAGAGAAAGTCCGAGCGTGGACTAACCTGTTGTGGTTTCCGTGTAGATCGCCAATATGCCTGGTTACACGTAGTGGAGCAGTCCGTCTGGAATCGCAAATAGAGATGCCGCAGAGCCGCAGCCGGCGTGGTATATCAAAGCTCGTAGGCGCCCGTGGCACCAGAGGTTAACTTGACCAGAGAAGGGGCGGAGGCTGCTATGCCTCAAGGTGCAGCTCTCGTGTGGAGATATTTCTGCTATGAGAGACATGATGATGGGCCTAATGGCCGAGCAGAGAGTCGAGACTCAGCGCAGCTAGCAGTAAGCAGAGAGAGGAGTCTAGGGCACAGATAGCCCAGTTGACCACACTCATGCAAAGAGCACCCCAGCAGCTCCAAAGAGTTCTGTGTAGCTCTCCGGTAGCTCAACCGAGAGGGCAGGTCATCGTGACCATCGAGACTCACTTGATAGTGCAGAGGGAGTCTGCTGAGTTTGGCAAGTGGTTGAAAGATTTCACCAAGTGGAAGCCAAGAGAATTTGATGCTTCAGAGAACCCACTTGTGGCGATCAGTGTGGTTGGCAAGAATGGAGTACATCTTTAGAGTTATGGGATGCCCAGATGTACAGAGGCCGAGATGTGCGACCCATGTTCTCTCGACACACCGAGTGAGTGGTGGTGGGAGTCCACAAATAGAGCTAGACCACTGGGTCTTCTCCACCACACTGGGAGTTCTTTAGAACGAAGTTCGAGCTAAGTATGTTAATGACGAGGCTCACAGGAGATGGCAGAGGCCTTCTCAAATCAAACAGGATCGAGATAGTATTGCCGCCTATGAGAAGAAGTTCTCTCGAGTATAGCTATTTCAGCACGGAGCTCATTGCCACCGAGGAGCTCAAAACTAAGAAGTTCATTTGTGGGTTGAGGAAGGAGGTTGCTCAGGATGTTCGAGCACTCGCTCTCGAGAGTTATGATCGAGCAAAGAGAGTTGGCCACGATTTATAACCCGAAGTATCCGCCATGCGAGGATTCTCATGCGCCACTCGGTCGATTCACTGCCAAAGAGCATATTCCGGCGCGAAGAGGAAGTCCAGGACTTCTAGTGGTTTCTGCTCAACTGGTCGCAGAGACTCACCGCGCAGGCGATCCAGTTGGTCGAGATCAGCGCCGACCTCGGTAGAGAGCCGGGATCGCCAAAGGCGGGGCGAGCAACCACTCATTGCAACAAGTGCGGAAAGGCACATTATGGTCTGTGTGGAGCATCGCCCGTGCTTGCTACGATGTGTGGCAAGGAGGGCACTGGCCGTCTGCATTCTCGCACTCGATGCAAAGAAGAAGCGGGACCCGCCCAAACAGCAGGCCGAGTGTTTGCCACTACTCGCCAGAGGCGGAGCGTCATCGATGATGCGATTCAGGTGTGCGCCTTGTCTTACAAAGACTATGAATTTGTATTGTTTGATTCGGGTTCGACCCATTCCTTTGTTTCGATGCATTCGTTAGACAAGCTTGTGTGGAGCTCGAACCTCTAGGGTTTGAGTGTGTGTTGCCACTCCTTCGGGTGTGAGTATGTTAGCTAGCGAAGAGAGTTAAGCATGGCCGATACTGAGATATCCGATGAGATTTTAGAGGCTACCCTCATAGTGCTTTGTCTATGAGCGGTTTCGATGTTATCCTTGGCATGGATTGGTTGGCGAGAGAACCATGCTTTGATAGACTGCCGCCGAAAGAAGTGGTGTTTAGGCCGCCTCGAGGCCGAGCTTCAAGTTTCATGCGGTGTCGGTGCGAACTTGCCCGCCATTGATCTCAAAGAAAAAGCCCATAGATTATTGGCTCGAGGAGCTTGGGGCTTCTTGGCAAAGCCGTCGAGAGATAGTAATCTTGCGTTGATTGTTGACATGGTCCCTATGGTGCAAGAGTTTGCGGATGTTTTCCCTGAAGAGTTGCTTGGGTTTACCCCGAGCGGCGAGTTGGACTTCACCATTGAGCCGGAGCCGGGACTCTTCCCATTTCCAAAGCCCCGTGTCGTATGGCGCCACCGGTGAGTTGAGAGAACTCAAAGTGCAGCTGCAAGAGATGCTTTGGACCGAGGTTTCATCCGTCCGAGTGTGTCCCCGTGGGGAGCACTCGTCTGTTTGTTAAGAAGAAGGATGGATCCATGCGCTTGTGTATAGACTATAGAGAATCAATAAAGTCACGGTGAAGAATAAGTATCCCCGCCGTATAGATGATCTGTTTGATCACCTTCTTGGAGCCTCGGTGTTTTCAAAGATTGATTTGAGGTCGTGGTACCATCACCGAGGATTCGAGGTGCGATATCCCGAAGACCGCGTTCAGATCGAGGTATGGTCATTATGAGTTCGTGGTCATGTCTTTCGGACTCACGAACGCCCCCGCAGCGTTTATGGACATGATGGACAGGGTGTTCAAGGCATTCTTGGATAACTTTGTCATCGTATTCATAGACGACATTTTGATTTATTCCAGGACAAAGGAGGACCATGCTTCGCATTTGAGGCAAGTTTTGACAGCATTGCGTGAGAACCAGTTGTTCGCAAAGTTCTAGGAAGCGGTCCTTGCCCAAACAGGTGGCAATCAAGGGCTACTGCTGAACACGCTGAGGACTTGCTGATTGTCGGGGACAAGGCAATGCCTTGTCATCATCTCGACCGTTGGGGCATTTAACAGTCTGCCACCCTCACCCAAGATTGCAAAGGGCTACCGTTAGGGTTAGCTAAACCCTAACGACGGATCAGGGACGGAGTACCGCCTCGTACGTCCCTGCCACGGATGAAAGTTACGTTATGCACCCTCGCCCGGATGATGCTACCTATCATAATTCTAACTATAACAGATACAACAAACAATCCAATACGTGCTCAGCAGAGGCAATGAACCTAGCATGATACTACGAAGCAAGAACAGATAACGAGCATGCCAGAACAGAACAACCTAGCATGGAACTAACATGAGAAAACACGAGAATCATTCCAGTCGGAATTCAGAACAGGGCACCTATCACTAAACATGCTGATAAACATAAGCAAGCATACAAATAGCAATCACATATTATATCGCATGGCCCACAAAACTCCGGTAAGAAATCCTTACTTTGGTCGGAAGGCAATGATACACTAAGGCCCTATGCTGCAAACGAGCCCCGAGCTAGCTATCGGGTACCTAGCAAACAACAACACATTTCAAAATCAATAGGACTAAAATAATAAATCAAACAGGGCTTAGCTTGGGAGCAACTCACACGGCACCGCTGACGCGCGGACGGACAGTCGCACGGCCGTGGTCTCTTTATAGCGCGCGACACGGCGCTAAGTCGCGCAACCGGGCTTGCTGGTACAGGAGCTGGCTGCGCGCGGACAAGAGGAGCGACGCGCACGCGCAATGCGTCGCGCGCGGCGCGCGCCGGCGCGACGACGCAGCGGGGCTTGCGCGCGCGCTCGCGCTCGCTGGCCGATCGCGCGCGGTCCGTGCGCGGGACGGCAACGCGATCTGGGCTGTGACGACAGGCTGAGGCGCTGTGACTCCTTCTGGCGATGTAGGCTACGCGATGGGCGTCTGGGCGCGAAGCAGACGATGCGATGGGCGTCTGCAGGGGCTGGCCGGTGCTACTGCTGGCTGGGGCTGCTGGCGCGATGAGCTTGGTGATGTAGGGGTTGGCCGGTTTGGCTACACGCATGCTGGCTACGACGGGCATGCTGCTTGAGCGATGAGGCTGCTGGCGCTGCTGCTTGGATGATGGGGCTGCTGGCGCTGCTGCTTGGGCGATGGGGGGTGAGTCGGCTGGCATGGGGGATGTGGTGAAGAAGGGGAGAAAAGAGAGTTAGGTTTTTGGGTAAAAAAAGGGATGAAAGACCTATTTTGAACCAACTCTCCTAAGCCATGGATTTTAAGGTAACACAGAAGCTTGCAAGGTGAGACACAAAAACACCAAGTGGCTCACTTGGCAAGGCTCTCCTCTAGCACACAAGGCCACCCTGGCTCAAACCCCGGCTGCTGCAACTTTAAATCCAAACCTAACTTTAATTTTATTTTTGAACCTCCCAACACCCGAACTCAACCAAAATGCAACCACAATCTTAAAACAACCCTCGAAGACTAAACAACAGCTGAGAAACAGAAACGGCCTTGACGGCTCGACCAAATTACCAAAATGCCCCTAGGGCAAACTTGGAAGACCGGGATCAAAACCTAGGCCGTTACAATATTCCCTCCTTTTTATGACTTTCGTCCTCAAAAGTACTTAAGACTGAAACAGCTCAGGATACTGTAATCTCATCTCATCCTCCCCGCTCACGAGCGGCTTCCTCTGGACTCTGACTCCTCCACTGAACTTTTACCAAACGGATCTCACGATTACGCAACGTCTTCGTCTTAAAGACCAGATGTAAAGACCCGACCTGAAAGGGTTCTAAAATGGGCCTTTACCTCAATGCATGCATCCAAAAGTTAAAGACAATATGCAGGAATGGTTTTCGGATTCTAAGTGAAAACTAAAACATACAAACATCCATTTAAATAGTCAATATAAAATTCCTGAAACCTGTCCCTGTTTCCAAGCACCTGTTCCAAGACAAATACATTTCCAAAACTCACTCTGATCAAAGATTTATTTAAAGCATTCAAAACTTTCCAATAGTTACAACAGTGCTAGAATCCAGAAAAGCGGTCAGCAAACATCCTAGGGCTTTGTGCCCATCTACATGCATTCAGAGGAAAATAAAGCATAAAGAATCATAGACATAAAATTCAGAGTTCAACAGCTGGTTTCCATGATCACAACTCCTCCTTCAGCCATCCTGTCTCCCACCTTGGTTACCTGTGAAAAACCACATAATAAGGGTGAGTAACGAATTACTCAGTAAGAATCCATAACCGGGGTACAATATGATATAACTGGTCATCTAGCAGAAAGTATGGAAGCTATGAATATAAACACAGAAGAGAGCACATAGCTTAAATCCACACACAAACTTCGGATGCCATCTCAGGGTCTTACTTCGGAAAATCCACCACACGATACGATCCTATACGAGAAACAAGTCTTGGCTCAGCCTGTCTACTGTCGATACGAAAGGTGAACTGGCTCACGATCCCGAGGAGCTCTCCAGTCGGCGCTATAATGAGAGTATGCGCGCACCCCATGCTGCTGCAAACCATGGGGGGTGCCGGGTCTAGTGGCAAGCTGCCTAGGTCCAGTACTCATGCCTAACTAATCTCTAGATCGGTGTCACTGCATAGGGGTGTGAGACCTGGACACGTGAACTATGTCAGCCTGAACCGCCGCACTTGAGGCTAAGGAACAGGTCGTGGTAGGCTTACACCAGGAAGTTGTCCTTGCCCTATCAGGTGGCAATCAAGGCTACTGCCGAACACGCTGAGGACGTGCCGACTGTAGGGGACAAGGCAATGCCTAGTCATCATCCCGACCATTGGGGCATTTAATAGTCTGCCACCCTCAAACAAGATTGCACTGGGCTGCCGTTAGGGTTAGCTAAACCCTAACGGTGGATCAAGGACGGAGTACTGCCTCGTACGTCCCTACCGTGGATGCAAGTTACGTTATGCATCCTTGCCCGGATGATGCTACCTATCTGAACTCTAAACTATAACATAAACAGCAAACATTCCAAAATGTGCTCAACAGAAACAACGAACCTAGCATGGTACTACGAAGCAAGAACAGAGAAACAACCTAGCATAGAACTAACATGAGAAACAATACGAGATTCATGCCAGTCAGAATTCAGAACAGAGCACCTATCCACTAACATGCTGATAAACATAAACAAGCAAACAAACAGCAATCACATATTATATCGCAGGGCCCACACAACTCTGTTAAGAAATCCTTACCTGGTCGAAAGGCAACTACACACAAGAATCCTAAGTTGCGATCCATCCCGCGCTAGCTAATGAGAACCTAAAGAGCACAACAATATCACAATCTATAGGCCTAAATATAATAAAACAAACAGGGCTCGCCTCGAGAGCAACTCAAACGGTACGACTGACAAGCGGACGGACAGGCTGCATGGCACTGGGCACTGCTGGGCGGTAGGAGGCTTGCGCGCTGGGAGTGCTGGCACGGGCGCTGGGCTGCAAAGCTGAGCGTGCTGGCACGGCGCTGGGGCGCGGAGCTGAGCGCGGACGAGCAAGACACTGACAGGCGAGATGATCTAGGCTGAGCGACGTCTTCTTTGGGCGTCGAGCGTCTGCGCTTCGGTGTGCGATGGGCGTGGCCGCTCGGTGGGGCGTCTCGCTATGCGATGGGCACTGCAGGCATCGCGTGGCCGCCGCTCGCTTTGCTTGCCGGGCCGCACAACACCAACAAATCTCACCTCTTCTTCACTCGGCCAGCAAGAACACACCAAACGGAAGAAGAAGAAGAAGAGATCGAGAAACTTACCCGGGATGGCGAACGGACGAAGTAGCTGCTTGGGGAGAGAGCTTGGGCGGCTATGGATGTTTTGGAGAAGAAAACACAATCAACCCTATTTTCCCTTCTTTTAATCAAATGCACCAAAACCCCAAAGAACCAAGGCTAACCAAGACATGGCGTGGAAAGAGCAATAAGAGCTCCCAATAGCTCAACTGGCACGCAACCGAACAAACTTCCCGGAGACCCGGGTTCGAACCCCAACAACAGCACAAATGCTTCTCATTTTTACTTTTGCATCTCACCATGCCCAAACACATACACAAAGTATCAAAATCCTACTTAAGTCCATCCAATAATTTTAACAACTTAAAAAGACATAAACGGCCCTGACGGCCCGACCAAATTACCAAAATACCCCTAGGGCATACCTAGAAGACCGGGATGAAAACCTGGGTCGTTACAATATTCCATCCTTTTTATGACTTGTAACAGCCTTGTTTTCTATTCCTGTTTTCGAGGTGCCTTCGGTTCAAGATTAGGTTGTTCGGTTGATCCCTTTACAGCTGTTTTAACCGTTACGGGTATTTTGGTCTTTTGCTCCCCGGGCAGGACTTGTGGATTTTCAGGATTCCAAGGTAGCTCCTGCCTTTGTCGAGGCTTGATTGATTGTTGGTTGCAAGACCCAAGATGTTTGGGCTAGTCGTTTGGAAGTTCGGATGTGGTTTGGGTTTTGGCAAAGTTATTGTTGTTTGAGTGCTTCCTTTGGGATTTGAGCCCTTGCCCTTAATGTTGATTTGGGAGTTGATTTAAGTGAGTTTTATTTATTGGAAAAGATTGCTTCAGCCGGGTCTCGAAGGAGGTAGCCGGGGAATGGGATTTTAGGCCTATTTAAAATAGGATAAGGTTGGAAAATAAGGAAAAAATCCCATTTTCCCCTTTTTGTTTCTCTCTCTCTCTCTCAGCCCCTGCTCGCCCAGCCCTAGCCGCCCAGCTCGCCCGAGCCCTAGCCCCCTGTTCGCCTAGGTCACTCAGCCCCTGCTCGAACAGCTGAGCACTGTGCCGCGTCGCACAGCCCTGCACCAGGCCGCTCAGCGCCAGATCGCCCAGACCCAGCGCCGCCCAGATCTGAGTCGCCCAGTACTGCCCTATGCCGAGTCGCTCATCCCTACGCGCGTCCCTATAGCTCGTCACGTCACCCAGCCCCTGCGCGTCCCTGTAGCTCGTCCCGTCGCCCCGCGCCGTTCAATGTGCCGAGCCGCGCCACACGCCATCGCCCAGCCGAGCTGGAGCCGCTCCCGCGCCCACGCGCCCTTGTCTCCCTGCAGCTCGTCCGCGCGAAGCTCAGTGCCTCAGCGTCAGTGCCAGCACGCCCAGCGTGCAGCCCTGCTGTAAAGACCTGACCCAAAAAGGGCTCAAATTAGGTCTTTACCCCAATGCATGCATTCAAGGTAAAGAACAATATGCAGATAGGTTTTCGGATTCCCAATTAAAAACAAAAGAGATTCAATCAGAAATCAAGATGGTTTGCTGAAACCTGTCCCTGTCTTCAAGCACCTGTTTCAAGGCAAATACATTTCCAAAACGTACACTCTGATCAGAGATTTAATAAAACATTTGAAACATCCTCAAATTCAATAAAGCGGGAATCCACAAAACATTCAGAAAACATCCTAGGGCTTCGTGCCCGACTACATGCATTCAGGGGAAAAATAGAAGACAAGAGTCATAGAAATAAAAGATCAGAGACGACAAAGAGTTCCCATGATCACAGCTCCTCCTTCACCATCCTGTCTCGCACCTTGGTTACTGTGGAAAACCACAAAATAAGGGTGAGTAACGAATTACTCAAGAAGAATCCCCAACCGGGTACAATACGATGCACATGGTCATCTAGGTGAGTGTATGCAAGCTATGAATATAAACACAGAATAGAGCACATAGCTTAAGTCCACACTTGGACCTCGGATGCCAACTCAGGGTCTTAGTCCGGAAATAAATCCACCACACAATACGCCTGTAAAGACCCGACCCAAAAGGGGTTCTAAATGGGCCTTTACCCCAATGCATGTAGTGAAAATAAAAGACATTATGAAGAATACATTTCGGATCCCAAGTAAAAACAGAAACATTCAACAACCCAAACATACATTTCTAAAAGCATACTCTGATCAGAGATTTATTTAAACCATTAAAACAATCCACAAGTACAAATATGCTGGAATCCATAAAACGTAAGAAAACATCCTGGGGCTCTGTGCCCGTCTACATGCATTCAGGGGAAATAATAAAAAGTGAAGAGTCATGATAATTAAAATAAAATAATCAGAGATGACAAAGCAGTTCCATGATCACGGCTCCTCCTTCACCATCCTGTCTCCGCCTTGATTACCTGTGGAAAACCACAGAATAAGGGTGAGTAACGAATTACCCAGTAAGAATCCCCAACCGGGGTACAATACGATATACATGATCATCTAGAAGAATGTATGCAAGCTATGAGTACAAACACAGAGCGGAGCACAAAGCTAAGTCCACACTTGGACCTCGGATGCCATCTCAGGGTCTTAGTCCGGAAATACCACAACACACTAAACGCGCTATACGGGAACAAGTCCCGGCCTCAGCCTGCCTACTGTCGATACGAAAGGTGCACTGGCTCAAGATCCCGAGGAGCTCTCCAGTCGGCGCTGTAATGAGCGTAAGCGCGCACCGCATGCTACCGCAAACTCGGGGTGCCGGGTCTAGTGGCAAGTCGCCTGTGTTCACCACCATGCCTAACTAAATCTCTGGATCGGTGTCACCGACATAGGGGTGTGAGACCTAGACACGTGAACTATGTCGGCTGTACCACCGCACCGAGGCTAAGGAACCGGTCGTGGTAGGCTTACACCAGAAGCGGTCCTTGCCCTAACAGTGGCAATCAAGGGCTACGGCCGAACACGCGGAGGACGTGTCGATCGCCGGGGGCGAGGCAATGCCAAGTCATCATCCCGACCGTTGGGGCATTTAACGATCGCCACCCTCACCCAAGATTGCGGGGCCTACCGGTTGGGATAGCTAATCCCTCACGGGGTCCAAGGACGGAGAACTGTCTCGAACGTCCTTGCCAAAGATGCAAGATACTTTATGCATCGGGCCCGATGATTCTATCTACCTCAATTCTAAACCTTAACAATAATAACGATTCAATCAATGCAGTCCAATACGTGCTCATCGATACAAAGAACCTAGCATGATACTACGAAGCAAGAACAGATATCGAACATGCTAGAATAGAACAACCTAGCATGGGCTAACATGAGAAACAATACAAGAGTTCATGCCACCAGAATTGAACAGAGCACCTAGGCTAAACATGCTAGTAAACATACACAGGCATACAAAACAACAATCACAAATATACCGCGAGGTCCACACAACCTCGGTAAGAGATCCTTACCTTGGTCGGAAGACTTCTACACACAAATCCTAAGTCGCGGAACAATCCCGAGCTAGCGAGCGGAACCTAGCAAACCAACAATAATCAGCATCTAAAATATCTAAACAACAATAGAACAGCAAGCTCGGCTCGGGAACTCACGCGGCGCGACGACACGAGAGCTTGGGGTCAACGCCGCAAGCGGCTCGGCAAGGTCGGGCGCTGGCTGCTTGCTACCGCACGGCAGGACACGCGCTGGTTGCGCTACTGGCACCGCACCGGCACGACGGACACGCTACTGCCGCGCGCAACCGCACGGCACAGCGAGGACACGCGCAGCGCGCGGCGAGCGTCTGGGCGAAGGCGCGCGCAGGGCGCCGGGCGTCGCGATGCGGACACGGCGAGCAACTTCAGCGAGGACGCGCGCGCGCGAACGCGTCTGGGCGGGCGCGCGCGGCGAGCAGCGCTTCGCAGCAGGACACGGCGAGGGCGTCGCGATGGGCGACGCGGACGTGGCTGGACGCGCGGCGCGGCGGGCGAGACCTCTGGCGTCGAGCGATCGGGCGATCTCTTCTTTGGCGAACGGCGAGGCTGCTTTGGGACAGATCTGGGCGTCTGGCGGGGCTGGTTCGACCGATCTGGGCGTCGCGACAGTGGCTGGTTCGACCGATCTGGGCGTCTGCGAGTGGGTGGCGATGATGGTCGCTCTCCTCTCGGCCGGGTTTGCACTACACACACACACACAACCCCTTTTTTCTTACATTCGGCCAACAAACACCCAAATGAGAAGACGAAGAAGACGAAGACTTACCCGGAATGATGATGATCGAACCCAAGGAGAGGCAAGGATGAAGAACTCGGCAAGGCTATGGAGATGGAGAGCTTGGGCGGCCAAGAGGTGCTTTTGGAGAATAAGATGGAATAACCTAATTCTATTTCATTTAACCAAATGCACCAAAACTCCAAAATCCAAGGTTAACTAAGATGTGATGCGAGAAAGAGCAACAAGAGCACCTAATGGCTCAATTGGCACACATCTCTACAAGCTTCCCAGAGACCCGGTTTCAAACCCTACATGCAAAGACAATTTCCTTTATTTTTACTTTTGCAACAAACCTTGCTCAAACCAAACCACAAACCCCTCCAAAACCTACAAAAACCATCCAATAATTTTAGTAATCGAAAAGACACAAACGACTCCTGACGGCCCGACCAAATTACCAAATTACCCCTAGGGCATACCTGGAAGACCGGGAAGAAAAACACTGGTCGTTACAATATTCCCTCCTTTTTATGACTTTCGTCCTCGAAAGTCCTTAAGACAAAACACTCAGGGGTAATGCAACCTCATCTCGCCTCTTCCCGCTCCCAAGTGGCTTCCTCGTAACCCCGATTCTTCCATCGAACCTTTACTAAACGAATCTCGCGATTACGCAACGTCTTGGTCTCAAAGGCAAGGATCCTCACCGCTTCTCCTCGAAGTTCAAATCCTCATTCACCGCAAAGGCTCAAAGTCCACAATGTGCGACGGGTCCGGCACATACCGCCTCAACATCGATACATGAAAAACACTATGCACCGCGATAGTGACGGAGGTAGGGCTAACCGGTAAGCAACTCTGCCAATCCTCTCTAGGATCTCAAATGGACCAACAAAACGGGGACTCAACTTCCCACGCTTACCAAACCTCAAAACACCTCGCATCGGAGCAACCTTAAGGAACACATGCTTGACCAACCTCAAACTCCAAATCTCGACGCCGAACATCGGCGTAACTCTTCTCTCGCTCACCTCCGAGCCATCATCATACGAGCTCTAATCTTCTGCTTTGCACCATTGGTCAACCTGCAGAAACTCGGGACCCAAAACTCGTCTATCACCAACCTCTTCCCGAACACGGGGGACCGATAACGCTTACCATACAATGCCTCGAATGGAGCCATCTCAATCGCCGATCGTAATCGTTGTTATAGGCAAACTCCATCAAGTACAGATATCGGTCCCAATCGCCGGGAAATCCAACACACAAGCCCTCAACATATCCTCGAGAATCGATTCACTCTCTCGATCGACCATCCGTCGAGGGTGAAAAGTCATCTTTGAAATCGCACTCGTGCCCAAACCCTTCTGGGCGCTCTCGAAACGAAGTGAACCGCGAGTCACGATCCGACACAATCCTCACCGGCACACCATGATAACGGATGATCTGCTCCAAAAAGCATACCGCGCCCACTGTTCCACGGTATAAGTGTCTCTACCGGAATGAAGTGTGCGCTCTTGGTCAAACGGTCGACTATCACCCAAATCGAGAGAACTTCCTCGAGTCCTTGGCAAACCAGATATAAAGTCCATAGAGATCTCTTCCCATTTCCACTGGGTACACTCGGTGGCTGCAACAAACTCGCTGGCCTCTGCTGGGTGCCTTCACTTGCGACAAGTGAGACACCTACCGACAAACTCTGCCACATCTCTCTTCATTCCCATCCACCGTAAGGTCCGCTTAAGGTCTCGATACATCTTGGTACCCCGGGGTGCCAAGCAAAAGGGGAATCAGGGCCTCGAGAGCAACTCGCTCGCAAACTCCGCAATGTCCGGAACACACAACCGCCTCTATAAGTCAACCCACCGTCTGGGAAAATACAAAGTCAAAGTCACCGTCAGATCGACTCACAACCAATCTCTTAAGTGCGGGTCACCCAACCGGCCGTCTATAATCCGCCGCCTAATCGACGGTGAGCAGTCCAATCGAGCTACCACAGCGGTAACCTCTCCCAACAACATCGCAACCTCGGCCCGCTCGAACTCTCTCTCAAAAACTGGCTGAACTCAACAACGCCGCAGAGTGCGACGTCTTTCTACTCAAAGCATCGGCCACTACATTGGCTTTACCGGATGGTACAAAATCTCGCAGATCATAATCCTTTACCAACTCTAACCATCTCCTCTCCTCATATTCAACTCCTTCGAGTAAACAGATACTTGAGGCTCGTGATCGGTAAACATCTCAATCCGCTCACCATACGGTGTAATGCCTCCAAATCTTCGATTGCAAACACCACTGCTGCCAACTCCATATCATGAGTCGGGTAGTTCGCTCATACGGCTTCAAATGACGGGAAGCATAGGCAATGACCTTCCCGTCGCTGCATCAACACACAACCTAATCCAAACTTGGAAGCATCATCAGAGACCACGAAACCACTGTCCCCTCCTCGGGATCGCCAACACCGGTGCGAAAGTCAAATCTGCGCTTTGAGCACGCAAAGCTCTCATCACACTGCCGTCCCAAACAAACTCGACACCCTTCCTCGCCGGACGAGTGAGGGGCGAGGCTAAAGCGAAAAAGTCCTTGACGAACCGACGGTAGTAACTCGCCAAACCCGCAAAGTCGCGAATCTCGGCAGAATCAAGTCGGCTTGGCCCATGAACTCACGGCCTCAATCTTCGCGGGGTCCACGGCTATACCATCTCTCGAAACCACGTGGCCTAGGAAGGCCACCGCTCCAACCAGAATCACATTTGGAAAACTTCGCATAAAGCTGGTTTTCCTCAAAGCCGCCAATACTCGCCTCAAATGCTCTGCATGGTCTTCTTTAGACCTCGAATAAATCGAATATCGTCAATGAACACGATGACGGCCGTCCAAAAATGATTTGAACACCCTATCCATCATGTCCATGAACGCTACCGGGGGGCATTGGTCAATCCAAACGACATAACCACAAACTCATAGTGACCATATATCCGACTCGAAAGTCGTCTTAGGAATGTCGGCATCCCCGATCCGCAAATCGATGGTAACCGGATCTCGATCTATCTTGGAGAACACCAAGCTCCACGAAGCCGATCGAACAAATCATCGATCACGGGCAACGGATACTTATTCTTCATCACACCTTATTAAGCTCGCGGTAATCAATACATAAGCGCATAGAACCATCCTTCTTTTCACAAACAGAATCGTGTGCTCCCACGGGGACACACTTGGACGGATGAACCCTCGGTCTAACATCTCCTGCAAATCGAATCTTGATTCCTTTAACTCACGGCGCCATGCGATACGGAGCCTTCGAGATAGGGAGGGTCCTTGGCTCGAGCTCAATAATGAAGTCAACCTCTCTCTTTGGGGCAACCCCAGAACTCCTCGGAAACACATCCGCGAACTCTTGCACGACCGGCACTGATCATCAGACAGCGGCGAGGGCGGCTCTTCCCGCACAACTTGGCTAGATAGCCCCAAGCTCCATGAGCTAGCAAACGACGAGCTTTCACACCGGTGACACCATCGGCGGCCAAACTCCACCCTGGACTCCACGAAACCTAAAGCTAGGCCGACCGCGGCGGCTGAACACTACTTCTTTCCGGTGGCGGTCAATCAACGCGTGGTTAGCGACTAACCACTCCATACCAAGAATCACATCAAAACCGCTCATAGGCGTAACTATGAGCGTGGCCTAAGCAACTCTCCGGATATCTCGATCCGGCCATCCCTAATCTTATCTCTAGCCAACATACTAACTCCCGAAGGAGTTGCAACAGATAACTCAAAACCTAGAGGCTCTAGTCTCAACTTAGCATGCTCAAGAAACAACACAGATACAAATGAATGCGTAGAACCAGAATCAAACAAGATAAATGCGCAGTGATCTAAAACAAGAAGCGTGCACTCGCCACAGCGGCATCCGTGCGCTCGACCTCTGACGGGTCGTGTAGCAAACACTCGACCGCTGCTGCTGCTATTGGCCGAGCCGCCATAGCCGGCTGATCACAAAAACGGGCCATGTGTCCTCTCTACCACAACGGAAGCACAATCTAGGTCCAGGTGACAAGCTCGGCGTGGACTTTCCTACAAGTAGCACAAGCGGAAATCGCACTGGGTCCTCCTGCCGCTCGGCCGAAACGGACCGGAGCTCTCCGCCGATCTCGCTTCAAATCGCCCTTGGCGGCGCTGCCGCCTCCCGAAAAGTCAAACTTCCTCTTCGCCCCACACTGCTAGGGACAGACGCCCGAACAGAGCGGCAACAACCCGCTTCAGCAGATACTTCCCATTATAGATCGTGGCTAATCGATGTACCCTAGCATAAGTGTCGTGGGCCCGAGCCACGACATCTCGGGAAACACCTCGCCTCAATCCGGATATGAACTTCCGAATCTTCACTCTGGGTGGCAATCAATCGAGGAGCAAAATATCCATACTCGAGAACTTGCGCTCATATTCCTCAATGGAATCGAACTCGCTTGTGTTCGGAAGAGCTCCACCATCTTCTCCTGAGCCTCATCACCGATGAACTTTACCTTGAACTCACCTTGAAGAACTCCCAAGTAGCGGTGGAGACCCACCGGTCTCTCGCTCAAGGTGGACTCCCACCACCATCTCGCCGTGCCTCCTAGCACATGAGCCGCACATCTCGGCCTCTGAATATCGGGGCACACCATGATCGTGAAGGTGTACTCCAAATGGGCAATCCACCAGCCGCCGCTAACGCATCACCGGTGGCATCAAACTTCTCGAGCTTCCACTTCACAAAATCCTTCACCACCTACCCAATTCCTCGGCACCCTCGCCATATCTCGCCTCTGGGGCTACTTGCTCTGAGGAGCCGGAGGTGCTACGAGCTCTCTTTGAACCAATCGAGTCACCGCTCGATCTGGCTCGGGACTCTTCCCGCTGCGCTGCCAACAAGGCACTGGTCTCGCCTCTCGGTCACTCAACATGCTGACCATAAAAGCCCTCATAGACTCAAGCAAACTCGCTCCGGGAGCGATCTCACGGCGCTTCGATCGCCTCAACGCCCGCTCTAGGCGTAACAGAGGAGCTCTTTGGTGGAATGCCATCGATGTCGGCTTGGGACGATGTCCTCGCGATGATCGAATCCGATCCACGATACCTCGACCGCTCTCGAACCTCCTCTCTGATGCGGGTGGATCGCATGCAGCGATCTACATCCAAACCAACAACGAATCAAAACTCGCTGTCACCATTCCACAACACCAAACAAGGCATACACTAGATGATAGGTATTGTAAATTCTTAACCCTTTTCCTTTCTAAAACAATAAATCTAGGCGTACTGATGACTGCTTCTGAGTCTTGATGATCATGGAAAAACGACCTACAACAAAAGGTCGGTCAACAAAATCTATGACTCGAGCTCGATACCAATCAGAAAGACCCGACCCAAAAGGGGCTCTAAATGGGCCTTTACCCCAATGCATGTAGTGAAAATAAAAGACATTATGAAGAATACATTTCGGATCCCAAGTAAAAACAGAAACATTCAACAACCCAAACATACATTTCTAAAAGCATACTCGATCGTAGAGATTTATTTAAACCATTAAAACAATCCACAAGTACAAATATGCTGGAATCCATAAAACGTAAGAAAACATCCTGGGGCTCTGTGCCCGTCTACATGCATTCAGGGGAAATAATAAAAAGTGAAGAGTCATGATAATTAAAATAAAATAATCAGAGATGACAAAGAGTTCCATGATCACAGCTCCTCCTTCACCATCCTGCCTCCCGCCTTGATTACCCGTGGAAAACCACGTAATAAGGGTGAGTAACGAATTACCCAAGAAGAATCCCCAACCGGGGTACAATACGATATACATGATCATCTAGAAGAATGTATGCAAGCTATGAGTACAAACACAGAGCGGAGCACAAAGCTAAGTCCACACTTGGACCTCGGATGCCATCTCGGGTCTTAGTCCGAAATACCACAACACACTAAACGCGCTATACGGGAACAAGTCCCGGCCTCGGCACGCCTGCATCGCCGATACGAAAGGTGCACTCGCTCAAGATCCCGAGGAGCTCTCCGATCGGCGTCAGTAATGAGCGTAAGCGCGCACCGCATGCTACTGCAAACTCGGGGTGCCGGGTCTAGTGGCAAGCCGCCTGAGTTCATCCACCATGCCTAACTAAATCTCCGGATCGGTGTCACCGACATAGGGGTGTGAGACTGACACGTGAACTATGTCACCTGTACCACACAGACCGAGGCTAAGGAACCGGTCGTGGTAGGCTTACACCGTGAAGCGGTCCTTGCCCTAACAGGTGGCAATCAAGGGCTACGGCCGAACACGCCGAGGACGTGTCGATCGCGGGGGAGGCAATGCCAAGTCATCATCCCGACCGTTGGGGCATTTAACGATGCACCACCCTCACCCAAGATTGCAGGGGCCTACCGGTTGGGATAGCTAATCCCTCACGGGGTCCAAGGACGGAGAACTGTCTCGAACGTCCTTGCCAAAGATGCAAGATACTTTATGCATCGGGCCTTGGATGATTCTATCTACCTCAATTCTAAACCTTAACAATAATAACGATTCAATCAATGCAATCCAATACGTGCTCATCGGATACAAAGAACCTAGCATGATACTACGAAGCAAGAATGGATATCGAACATGCTAGAATAGAACAACCTAGCATGGGCTAACATGAGAAACAATACAAGAGTTCATGCCACTGTGAATTGAACAGAGCACCTAGGCTAAACATGCTAGTAAACATACACAGCATACAAAACAACAATCACAAATATACCACAGGTCCACACAACCTCGGTAAGAGATCCTTACCTTGGTCGGAAGACTTCTACACACAAATCCTAAGTCAGGAACAATCCCGAGCTAGCGAGCGGGAACCTAGCAAACCAACAATAATCAGCATCTAAAATATCTAAACAACAATAGAATGCGAAGCTCGGCTCGGGGAACTCACGCGCGCGACGACACGAGCTTGGGGCTCACTGCAAGCGTGCTCGGCAAGGCCGGGCGCCGGCACGGCAGGACACGCTACCGTTGCTTGTGCCACGGCACAGCACGGACACGCTACCGGCTGCGCTACCGCACGCAACAAGTAGGGACACGCGCGCGCGGCGTCGGGCTCGCGCGGCGCGCGCTGCCGGCGTCGGGCGGCGGCGCGCGGCGAAGCGCTCGAGCTGGCGGCGCCGCGGCGCCGGGCGCGTGCGATGCGATGCGACACAGCGAGCAACTTTCAGCGAGGACGCGCGCGCGCGGCGCGCTCGTCGGGCGAAAAGCGCGCGGGCGAGCGATTCGGCAAGGACACGGCGAGGGCGTCACGATGGGGGCGACGCGGACGTGGCCGACGCGCGGCGCCGCGAGACCTCTGGCGTCGCGGCGAGCGACGGCGCGATCTGCTTCTTTGGGCGAACGGCGAGGCTCTTGCCGGGACGAATCTGGGCGTCTGGCGGCAGGTCTGGTTCGACCGATCCGGGCGTCTGACAGGGGCTGGTTCGACCGATCTGGCGCGTCGAGCTGGTGGCGATGATGGTCGCTTCCTCTCTCGGCCGGCCGCACAACACACACACACACAACCCCTTTTTCTTACATTCGCCAACAAACACCCAAATGAGAAGATGAAGAAGACGAAGACTTACCCTAATGATGATGATCGAACCCAAGGAGAGGCAAGGATGAAGAACTCGGCAAGGCTATGGAGATGGAGAGCTTGGGCGGCCAAGAGGTGCTTTTGGAGAATAAGATGGAATAACCTAATTCTATTTCATTTAACCAAATGCACCAAAACTCCAAAATCCAAGGTTAACTAAGATGTGATGCGAAAAGAGCAACAAGAGCACCTAATGGCTCAATTGGCACACATCTCTACAAGCTTCCCCTGAGACCCGGGTTCAAACCTCACTGCAAAGACAATTTCCTTTATTTTTACTTTTGCAACAAACCTTGCTCAAACCAAACCACAAACCCCTCCAAAACCTACAAAAACCATCCAATAATTTTAGTAATCGAAAAGACACAAACGACCACGACGGCCCGACCAAATTACCAAATTACCCCTAGGGCATACCTGGAAGACCGGGAAGAAAAACCTGGGTCGTTACAACGCCCTATACGAGAAACGAGTCCCGGCCTCAGCCTGTCTACTGTCGATACGAAAGGTGCACTAGCTCAAGATCCCGAGGAGCTCCCGGTCGGCGCGCGTAATGAGCGTAAGCGCGCATCGCGTGCTACTCTGCGAGACTATGGGGGTGCCGGGTCTAGTGGCAAGCCGCCCATGTCCATCCACCACGCCTAACTAAATCTCGGATCGGATGTGTCACTAACATAGGGTGTGAGACTGACACGTGAACTATGTCGGCTGAACCACCGCACTGAGGCTAAGGAATCGGTCGTGGTAGGCTTACACCAGAAGCCGTCCTTGCCCTATCGTGTGGCAATCAAGGGCTACTGCAGAACACGCCGAGGACGTGTCGACTGCCGGGGATGAGGCAATGCCAAGTCATCATCCGGACCGTTGGGGCATTTAACAGTCTGCCACCCTCACCCAAGATTGCAGGGCCTACCGGTCAAGTTAGCTAAACCCTCACGGGGTCCAGGGACGGAGTATTACCTCGTACGTCTCTGCCATGGATGCAAGATACTTTATGCATCAGGCCCGGATGATGCTACCTACCTACACTCTAACATATCATTTCAATAGCATATAATCCAATACAATCCAAAATGTGCTCAACAGATACAACGAACCTAGCATGGTACTACGAAACAAGAACAGATATGAGCATGCCAGAACGGAACAACCTAGCATGGACTAACATGAGAGAACAACATACGAAGTCATGCTAGTAAGGAATTCAGAACAGAGCACCTAAAATATACATGCTGATAATCACAAACAAACATACAAACAACAATCACATAGAACATCGCAGGGTCCACACAACTCAGGTAAGAAATCCTTACATGGCCGGGGCAACTACACACAAAACCTAAGTTGCGATCGAACCCGAGCTAGCTACCGAGAACCTAACAAAAACAATGATAATCATAATCCATAAGCCTAAATATAATAAAATAAACAAGGCTCAGCTCGGGAGCAACTCACGCGGCTCGGCTGACACGCGGACGGGGCAGGCAAGACGGCGGGAAATTGCTGGCTGGCGCGACGGCGCGAAGAAGGCCGATGGCGCGGCGAGACCGCACACTGGCGCCGACGCGCGGCGGGCGGAGGCGGCAGGCTGCGCGCGCTTGTGCGCGCACGGACGGCCGGGCGGGCGCAGCGCACGGGCGTGGGCAAGCGTGATGCGCGCGCGCGCGCGCGGCTGCTCCACGCCGGTGCGCGCGCGCGACGGCTGCGACGCGGGCTGGCGGTCAGGCGGCTCGTGCTCGCTGCTTTGCGATCTGGGCAGCCTGGGCTTGCTGCTAGGCGATCTGGGCGGCCTGGGCTTGCTGCTGGGCAGATCTGGGCATGCTGGGCAGCCTGCTACAAACACACACACACACAAGCTCTTCTCCTTACCTTCGGCCAACAAGAACACCCAATCGAGAAGATGAAGAGGATGAAGACTTACCCGGAATGATGATTGAACCAAGGGAGCTGCAAGGATGAAGAACTCGGCAAGGCAATGGAGAGAAAAGCTTGGGCGGTCACACACTTTGGAGAAGAAGATGAGACAAACCTAATTTCTATTTCATTTAACCAAATGCTCCAAAACTCCCAAAATGCAAGGCTAACCATAAAATGATGCAGGAAGAGCAACAAGAGCACCTAATGGCTCAATTGGTACACATCCCCACAAGCTTCCCAGGAGACCCGGGTTCAAACCCCAGTGCAAAGACAATTTCCTTTATTTTTACTTTTGCACCAAACCTTGCTCAAACCAAACCACAAATCCTTCCAAAAACCTACATAAATCCATCCAATAATTTTAGCAACTGGAAAAAGACATAAACGGCCCTGACGGCCCGACCAAATTACCAAAATACCCCTAGGGCATACCTGGAAGACCGGGATGAAAACCTGGGTCGTTACAATATTCCCTCCTTTTTATGACTTTCGTCCTCGAAAGTCCTTAAGACTGAAACAACACAGATACTGCATTCTCATCCCGTCCTTCCCGCTCACGAGCGCCTCCTCCGAACTCGGACTCCTTCACTAAACTTTTACCAACGGATCTCACTTCTACGCAACGTCTTCGACTCAAGACCGCAATACTCATAGGCTTCTCCTCGTAGCCCAAACCCTCAATCACCGCAAGCAAGGGCTCAAAGTCCACAATGAGCAATGGGTCCGGCACATCTTTGCCCCAACATCGATACATAAAAACACGTGCACACTGTCAACAAACAAACTCAACCCTACAACAAATCAAGCCAAACAACTGAACCTTCCAGATTCCAAAACTAAACGGCCTACTCTTACTTCACAAGAGACCAACAAACCTCAAACCTTGACTACAGCCTTAACGAGATACAAACGAACAACCAACTGGCGACTGATCCAAAAAGACAAACTTCTCCAACTAGAACACGACCACAACACTTAAGCAACCATCTTAAGGAGAAATCGCCGAACCAAAGGCAAGGGGCACCATCCTGGTACACCAGACGGCTAACAACACTCACACCAGCTGAAACTTCAGCTACGACCACCTTAAAAAAAAAACAAGGGCCAAGCACAGACTCCACTCGGCCAAGCCAACAAACAAGAACTCCTCATCGGCCGAACGCAAACTTTCCAACGAACACCTACCAGCAACCGACCAAGGAGAACATCGCCAGGCAAGGAACATCCAACATTCCTCTCAAGGAAAACTCGGGAAGCAAGGACTAAACCATCACGCAGCTATCTGCGACACAACACCTTGAGGAAAACAGCTCAACCGCTTACCAACCAATGCCACGGCACCTCTGTGCCAACTCACTCAAACGCGGCTCTGCTAACGCCAACTGCGAAAGCACAACAACTAGGAACAAAGCCCGAGAAGGGCTTGCTTAGCAGAACTCAACCCAAACTTATAACGAGCAACGCTCGCCTCCAAGCTACTACTCAACTCTTAAAATCCAACTGGCTACTCAAAGGACTTCCCCTTTAAGCCTAAGCCTAACTCATCTTCCAACCAGAAGCTCCACTCCCAAAACCACACAAGGTAAACGGATAACGACAACCTCAAAGCTTACGAATCCTGAGCCACACGAATCCGCAAGACTACCTCGCAAGCTATCACTCGAGGCTGGCATCCAAGGAGCAACTCAACCACCACAGAGGCTAGAGGGAAAGGAAATCATCACTCCCCAAAGGACCAACAACTTGCCCGAACAACTCAACTTTGACTGGCTAGCCTCCGCCCTTGCGGGAACAACAACTTTGCTTCCTAACAACACAAAGCAGGGACCCTCACGCTGGGCTGACCGCTGCGCTACTCTGATCAACTACACAACTCAATAGCTAAGCTGACTCCTACCAAACGGGAAACGACTTCCCAGCAAGCAAACTCAGAAGGGCAGCGAACATCACACACGCTCGCTGACTTGCTCAAACCCAATGCAACAACAACCAACTCTCTAGGAAGCAACACCCAAGGAAAACTCAACCAATCGGATCACCAACCCAAAACTAACAGAACTTACTCAACTGCCGAGGGAGGGGTCAACTCCCAAAACTTCCTGACAAGGAACAAGACCTCAGGGCAACGCCCTCCAACTAGAACCGAACTAGCTCTCGAAACAACAAAACAACCAAATCTTGGCCAAACACTCACAAGAGGCAGAACAACCTTTACTGCAGCCTCTAGAACACCATACAAGAATCCGCTTAACTGAACAAATGACTGCTTCCAAGCAGCCAACAAACTTTTCCCTCTTGCTAGCACCACTACCATTAATTCCAAGACCAAGGGAGTAACCTGACAACTCCCCGAAGGAAAACGACTCTTACAAGCAGACAACCAAAGGACAGAGAGCTCCACATACGTTCACTGCCTTGCTCTGCTAAAGCAACAACATCTAAAACTCACGGGGCAACAACGGAAAACAACCAACAGGGCACAAACCACTCGCCCTACGAGCAAAACTAATCTCTAGCAACTCCAATCCACACCTTGGTCGACACCAAGCACCAACTTGCCACCACACCGGAACCAATCCGGACTTTACTCCAAACAAACACTAGCTTGCTAGTCTACCAAGGCTGCTAGCAACTCACCCGAGGCTACGAACCACACGCCTCCAGCTGGCCAACTAAACTCACTACCTGGGCCTGACTGAGCTCTGGAGAGGCTCTCCACAACCTAGGGTTCTCCGACAACCCTCGATACACACACTGCCGGCAAACGATCTAACAGACAACTGCCTGAACAAACAACTCCAATTTTCCAGCATCACAACTATGCTGGCCAACACCAACTCCTTGGGAACCCAGAGGACCCGAAACGCTACAGAATGCGTCATCCTCCTACTCAAACATCGGCCACAACATAACTTTTACCCAAGGAAGGATCCGAGCAACTCTCTTAGCCAAGGCGATCCAAAACTGCGCGGCTTTGCTACCACCGCACTTGTTGGGCCTCCAACCGAACACCAACCGAAGGAACACCAAAAGTTCCAACTCCACACGATGCTAAAAGCTGAGGCAACCTTGCTTTACCAAGGCATAACCATGCCAAACCGAACTTACTTTATACCAAGCTTCTACCAAGGGTGCTTACCCATAAGGCATCCAAAATCTCTCGCAAGGCATCAGCTCATCTCGCCTCAAAAGCATCCAACTCATGGTCCCTCTGCTGGACCAAACTCGCATCTAAGATGCTCAACTCTCCTCGAGATAAAGGCACTCGAAAGCGATTGGACCGTACTACCAACCACAAGCAAACTCTTGGCCTTAACACTAGCGCGAAACTCACGCGCACCAACACTTGCCAACCGGCAACTCCGCCGACTTACTCAACCTCCGTAAACATCGGGAAGAGGCTCCGGCTCCTCTCGAGCATCCTTTCGCTTGTAGTCCATCGACTACCACCGAACTAGCCCTCTGCAAGACCTAAACAGTGCCACTACCATTAACGGATCCAAGGCTAAAGGAGTGCGCTTGAACTCGGACGGCATAGAACCATCTGCTATGCCCAAGCCAAACTCAAGCTCGAACTGGACTTAGTGCCAAAGCGGCACACCAACCAATGCACCTCAAGTGCCACTACTACCAAAACCACATCTTACTGGCTGCAAACAACAACGCTTTACGGGAGCACAAAGATGCCTCAACAATCTCCTCGAAGGTGCCAACTCTACTGACTACTCACCGGGCAAACAAACAATGCTGCTAAGGCTCAAGATCAACACTTGAGCTACTCAGCTAGTCCACACGGGGACTGCTCCACAAGCATCCTCATTGGCATAAACTCTGCTGATCATGCCCTCTCTGGAACCTCCGGGGCTACAAGAGCTACCGGGGAAAAATCTCAAACAAACTCTGTCACCGGGCTATCCGTGCCGTGGCTCCTCACTACGCGCTACAAACTACGCTGGGTCTCCGCTCTCTGATAGCTAAAGACACGCCATCAAATCTCTCATGGTGGAGCACACTCTGCTCAAGGAGTCTCACTCTGAGGCGCTGCTAGCCTCTACCCCCTCCACTAGACAACTCAACTGCCAGGGCCAACTCTGGCCAACGGGCCTAACAACCCTGGACGCGGCCTCAACATCAACATGATCAGTCCAACTCCTCGGTCGGACATGCCAAGCGTCCTACTCTTCTGGGTGCGATCAACATACTAGCGATCTGCACAAAGCACCTCCACCCTCTCACTAGGGGAAAAGCAGCAATTGGGCCACAAATGGCCAATGGGAGACTAAGCTCTGCCTCCCTCGGGGACGACGTCCCAGCGGCATCCGAATCTATTTGGATACCTCAACAAGCCACAACATACATCACACACTGCGGGAAGTTGGCATGATGGCGCTCTAAACCTAAACCAACAACGAGTCAGAACCTGCTCGTCTCCGCTCCACAACACAAAACAAGGCATACACTAGATGAAAGGTATTGTAAATTCTTAACCCTTTTTCAACAACAAATAGTAAAATTAGGCGTGCACTGATGATCGCCAGAGTCTTGATGATCATGGAAAAATGACCTACAACGAAAGGTCAGTCTACAGAATCTATGACTCTGAGCTCTGATACCAACTGTAAAGACCCGACCCAAAAAGGGCTCAAATTAGGTCTTTACCCCAATGCATGCATTCAAGGTAAAGAACAATATGCAGATAGGTTTTCGGATTCCCAATTAAAAACAAAAGAGATTCAATCAGAAATCAAGATGGTTTGTTGAAACTCACCCTGTCTCCAAGCACTGTTTCAAGGCAAATACATTTCCAAAACGTACACTCGATCGAGAGATTTATTAAAACATTTGAAACATCCTCAAATTCAATAAAGCGGGAATCCACAAAACATTCGAGAAAACATCCTAGGGCTTCGTGCCCGACTACATGCATTCGGGGAAAAATAGAAGACAAGAGTCATAGAAATAAAAGATCGAGAGACAGCAAAGAGTTCCCATGATCACAGCTCCTCCTTCACCATCCTGTCTCGCACCTTGGTTACCCGTGGAAAACCACAAAATAAGGGTGAGTAACGAATTACTCAAGAAGAATCCCCAACCGGGTACAATACGATGCACATGGTTATCTAGGTGAGTGTATGCAAGCTATGAATATAAACACGAGAATAGAGCACATAGCTTAAGTCCACACTTGGACCTCGGATGCCAACTCGTGGTCTTAGTCCGAAATAAATCCACCACACAATACGCCCTATACGAGAAACGAGTCCCGGCCTCGGCCGCTCTCATCGTCGATACGAAAGGTGCACTAGCTCAAGATCCCGAGGAGCTCTGCGGTCGGCGCCAGTAATGAGCGTAAGCGCGCCGCGCGTGCTCTGCGAACTATGAGGGGTGCCGGGTCTAGTGGCAAGCTGCCCATGTCCATCCACCACGCCTAACTAAATCTCCGGATCGGTGTCACTAACATAGGGTGTGAGACTGGACACGTGAACTATGTCGGCTGAACCACCTTTGAGGCTAAGGAATCGGTCGTGGTAGGCTTACACCGAAGCCGCCCTTGCCTATCGTGTGGCAATCAAGGGCTACGCGCGAACACGCCGAGGACGTGTCGATCGCCGGGATGAGGCAATGCCAAGTCATCATCCGGACCGTTGGGGCATTTAACGATCGCCACCCTCACCCAAGATTGCAGGGGCCTACCGGTCAAGTTAGCTTAACCCTCACGGGGTCCAGGGACGGAGTATTACCTCGACGCCCCGCCATGGATGCAAGATACTTTATGCATCGGGCCTGATGATGCTACCTACCTACACTCTAACATATCATTTCAATAGCATATAATCCAATACAATCCAAAATGTGCTCAATGAGATACAACGAACCTAGCATGGTACTACGAAACAAGAATGTATATGAGCATGCGAACGGAACAACCTAGCATGGACTAACATGAGAGAACAACATACGAAGTCATGCTAGTCGAGAATTCGAAATGAGCACCTAAAATATACATGCTGATAATCACAAACAAACATACAAACAACAATCACATAGAACATCGCAGGGTCCACACAACTCGTAAGAAATCCTTACAGCCGGAACAACTACACACAAAACCTAAGCCGCGATCGAACCCGAGCTAGCTACCGAACCTAACAAAAACAATGATAATCATAATCCATAAGCCTAAATATAATAAAATAAACAAGGCTCACTCAAGAGCAACTCACGCGGCTCGGTGACACGCGACGGGCAGCGGCACGGCGCGGGCTGGCTGCTTTGCGCGACGGCGCGCGAGAAGATGCTGATGGGCGGCGAGGACCGCACACTGGGCGCTGACGGGCGGCGGGCGCGCTGCGCCTGACGGACGGACGGGCTGGCGCGGGCGCAGCGCGCGCGGCGTGGGCAACGCGCGGGCGCGCGGGTTGCTCACCGTGTGCGCGCGACGGCCGCGACGGGGCCGGGCGGTCTGGGCGGCTCGGTGCTCGCTGCGCCGCGCGATCTGGGCAGCTGGGCTTGCTTGCTAGGCGATCTGGGCGGCTTTGGGCTTGCTGGCTGGCGATTCTGGGCATCTTTGGGCGACTGCTACAAACACACACACACACACAAGCTCTTCTCCTTACCTTCGGCCAACAAGAACACCCAATCGAGAAGATGAAGAGGATGAAGACTTACCCGGAATGATGATTGAACCAAGGGGAGCTGCAAGGATGAAGAACTCGGCAAGGCAATGGAGAGAAAAGCTTGGGCGGTCACACACTTTGGAGAAGAAGATGAGACAAACCTAATTTCTATTTCATTTAACCAAATGCTCCAAAACTCCCAAAATGCAAGGCTAACCATAAAATGATGCAGGAAGAGCAACAAGAGCACCTAATGGCTCAATTGGTACACATCCCCACAAGCTTCCCAGAGACCTGTTTCAAACCCAGTGCAAAGACAATTTCCTTTATTTTTACTTTTGCACCAAACCTTGCTCAAACCAAACCACAAATCCTTCCAAAAACCTACATAAATCCATCCAATAATTTTAGCAACTGGAAAAAGAGACATATAAACGGCCTCCTGACGGCCCGACCAAATTACCAAAATACCCCTAGGGCATACCGAAGACCGGGATGAAAACTCAGGTCGTTACAATATTCCCTCCTTTTTATGACTTTCGTCCTCGAAAGTTCTTAAGACTGAAACAACACAGATATCGCATTCTCATCCCGCCCTTCCCGCTCACGAGCGGCCTCCTCGAACTCGGACTCCTTCACTAAACTTTTACCAACGGATCTCACTTCTACGCAACGTCTTCGACTCAAGACCAGAATACTCATAGGCTTCTCCTCGAAGCCCAAACCCTCAATCACCGCAAGGGCTCAAAGTCCACAATGAGCAATGGGTCGGCACATGCTTTGCCCCAACATCGATACATAAAAACATCGTGCACAAATTGTCAACAAACAAACTCAACCCTACAACAAATCGGCCAAACAACTGAACCTTCCAGATTCCAAAACTAAAAGGCCTACTCTTACTTCACAAGAGACCAACAAACCTCAAACCTTGACTACAACCTTTCTAACGAGATACAAACGAACAACCAATCAAGGCGGCGATCCGAAAAGACAAACTTCTCCAACTAGAACACGACCACAACACTTAAGCAACCATCTTAAGGAGAAATCGCCAACCAAAGGCAAGGGGCACCATCTGGTACACCGGACGGCTAACAACACTCACACCACCAAACTTCACTCACGGCCACCTTAAAAAAACAAGGGCCAAGCCACAGACTCCACTCGGCCAAGCCAACAAACAAGAACTCCTCATCGGCCGAACGCAAACTTTCCAACGAACACCTACCAGCAACCGACCAAGGAGAACATCGCCAGGCAAGGAACATCCAACATTCCTCTCAAGGAAAACTCGGGAAGCAAGGACTAAACCATCACGCAGCTATCTTTGACACAACACCTTGAGGAAAACAGCTCAACCGCTTACCAACCAATGCCACGGCACCTCTGTGCCAACTCACTCAAACGCGGCTCTGCTAACGCCAACTGCGAACGCACAACAACTAGGAACAAAGCCCGAGAAGGGCTTGCTTAGCAGAACTCAACCCAAACTTATAACGAGCAACGCTCGCCTCCAAGCTACTACTCAACTCTTAAAATCCAACTGGCTACTCAAAGGACTTCCCCTTTAAGCCTAAGCCTAACTCATCTTCCAACCAGAAGCTCCACTCCCAAAACCACACAAGGTAAACGGATAACGACAACCTCAAAGCTTACGAATCCTGAGCCACACGAATCCGCAAGACTACCTCGCAAGCTATCACTCGAGGCTGGCATCCAAGGAGCAACTCAACCACCACAGAGGCTAGAGGGAAAGGAAATCATCACTCCCCAAAGGACCAACAACTTGCCCGAACAACTCAACTTTGATCAAGCTAGCCTCCGCCCTTGCAGGAACAACAACTTTGCTTCCTAACAACACAAAGCGAGGGACCCTCACGGGGCTGACCATTTGCTGCTACTCGATCAACTACACAACTCAGGAGCTAAGTGACTCCTACCAAACGGGAAACGACTTCCCAAAGAAGCAAACTCGGAAGGGCGTGAACATCACACATGCTCGCGACTTGCTCAAACCCAAGGCAACAACAACCAACTCTCTAGAAAGCAACACCCAAGGAAAACTCAACCAATCGGATCACCAACCCAAAACTAACGTAACTTACTCAATCGCCGAGGAGGGGTCAACTCCCAAAACTTCCTCGACAAGGAACAAGACCTCGTGGCAACGCCCTCCAACTAGAACCGAACTAGCTCTCGAAACAACAAAAGAACCAAATCTTGGCCAAACACTCACAAGAGGCGAAACAACCTTTACTGCAACCTCTAGAACACCATACAAGAATCCGCTTAATCGAACAAATGACTGCTTCCAAGCAGCCAACAAACTTTTCCCTCTTGCTAGCACCACTACCATTAATTCCAAGACCAAGGGAGTAACCTGACAACTCCCCGAAGGAAAACGACTCTTACAAGCGGACAACCAAAGGACGAGAGAGCTCCACATACGTTCATCGCCTTGCTCTCGCTAAAGCAACAACATCTAAAACTCACGGGGCAACAACGGAAAACAACCAACGGGGCACAAACCACTCGCCCTACGAGCAAAACTAATCTCTAGCAACTCCAATCCACACCTTGGTCGACACCAAGCACCAACTTGCCACCACACCGGAACCAATCCGGACTTTACTCCAAACAAACACTAGCTTGCTAGTCTACCAAGGCTGCTAGCAACTCACCCGTGGCTACGAACCACACGCCTCCAAACCGCCAACTAAACTCACTACTGGCTGACCGAGCTCGAGAGGCTCTCCACAACCTAGGGTTCTCCGACAACCCTCGATACACACACACTGCCAGGCAAAGCGATCTAATGCATAACCGCTGAACAAACAACTCCAATTTTCCAAAGATCACAACTATGCTAGCCAACACCAACTCCTTGGGAACCCGGAGGACCCGAAACGCTACGAGAATGCGTCATCCTCCTACTCAAACATCGACCACAACATAACTTTTACCCAAGGAAGGATCCGAGCAACTCTCTTAGCCAAGGCGATCCAAATCGCAGCGGCTTTGCTACCACCGCACTTGTTCAGTTTCCAACCGAACACCAACCAAAGGAACACCAAAAGTTCCAACTCCACACGATGCTAAAAGTCGAGGCAACCTTGCTTTACCAAGGCATAACCATGCCAAACCGAACTTACTTTATACCAAGCTTCTACCAAGGGTGCTTACCCATAAGGCATCCAAAATCTCTCGCAAGGCATCAGCTCATCTCGCCTCAAAAGCATCCAACTCATGGTCCCTCTGCTGGACCAAACTCGCATCTAAGATGCTCAACTCTCCTCGAGATAAAGGCACTCAGCGATTGACCGTACTACCAACCACAAGCAAACTCTTGGCCTTAACACTAGCGCGAAACTCACGCGCACCAACACTTGCCAACCGCAACCTCGCGACTTACTCAACCTCCGAAACATCGAAGAGGCTCCGGCTCCTCTCGAGCATCCTTTCGCTTGTAGTCCATCGACTACCACCGAACTAGCCCTCCGGCAAGACCTAAAACAGTGCCACTACCATAAACGGATCCAAGGCTAAAGGAGTGCATTGAACTACGGACGGCATAGAACCATCTGCTATGCCCAAGCCAAACTCAAGCCTGAACCAGACTTAGTGCCAAAGCGGCACACCAACCAATGCACCTCAAGTGCCACTACTACCAAAACCACATCTTACTGGCTGCAAACAACAACGCTTTACAGGAGCACAAAGATGCCTCAACATTCTCCTCGAAGGCTGCCAACTCTGCAGCTACTCATTGGGCAAACAAACAATCTGCTAAGGCTCAAGATCAACACTTGAGCTACTCAGGCTAGTCCACACGGGGACCTGCTCCACAAGCATCCTCATCGGCATAAACCTGCTGATCATGCCCTCCCGGGAACCTCCAGGGCTACAAGAGCTACTGGGGGGAAAATGCTGAAACAAACTCTGTCAGCTGGGCTATCCGTGCCCGTGGCTCCTCACTACGCGCTACAAACTACGCCTGGGTCTCCGCTCTTTGATAGCTAAAGACCTGCCATCAAATCTCTCATGGCTGGAGCACACTCTGCTCAAGGAGTCTCACTCTGAGGCGCTGCTAGCCTCTACCCCCTCCACTAGACAACTCAACTGCCAGGGCCAACTCTGGCCAACGGGCCTAACAACCCTGGACGCGGCCTCAACATCAACATGATCAGTCCAACTCCTCGGTAGGACATGCCAAGCGTCCTACTCTTCTGGGTGCGATCAACATACTAGCGATCTGCACAAAGCACCTCCACCCTCTCACTAGGGGAAAAGCAGCAATTGGGCCACAAATGGCCAATGGGAGACTAAGCTCTGCCTCCCTCGGGGACGACGTCCCAGCGGCATCCGAATCTATTTGGATACCTCAACAAGCCACAACATACATCACACACTGCGGGAAGTTGGCATGATGGCGCTCTAAACCTAAACCAACAACGAGTCGTAACACGCTTTCGTCTCCGCTCCACAACACAAAACAAGGCATACACTAGATGAAAGGTATTGTAAATTCTTAACCCTTTTTCAACAACAAATAGTAAACTTAGGCGTACTGATGACCGCTTCGAGTCTTGATGATCATGGAAAAATGACCTACAACGAAAGGTCGAGTCTCACAGAATCTATGACTCGAGCTCACGATACCAATCAGAAAGACCCGACCCAAAAAGGGCTCAAATTAGGTCTTTACCCCAATGCATGCATTCAAGGTAAAGAACAATATGCAGATAGGTTTTGATTCCCAATTAAAAACAAAAGAGATTCAATCGTAAATCAAGATGGTTTCTTTGAAACTCTGTCCTGTATCCAAGCACTGTTTCAAGGCAAATACATTTCCAAAACGTACACTCTCGATCGAGAGATTTATTAAAACATTTGAAACATCCTCAAATTCAATAAAGCGGGAATCCACAAAACATTCGAGAAAACATCCTAGGGCTCAGTGTGCCCGACTACATGCATTCGGGGAAAAATAGAAGGCAAGAGTCATAGAAATAAAAGATCGAGAGGCGAGAGCGGTTCCCATGATCACGGCTCCTCCTTCACCATCCTGTCTACTTTGCACTTGGTTACCTGTGGAAAACCACAAAATAAGGGTGAGTAACGAATTACTCGAAGAAGAATCCCCAACCGGGGTACAATCGATGCACATGGTCATCTAGGTGAGTGTATGCAAGCTATGAATATAAACACGTAATAGAGCACATAGCTTAAGTCCACACTTGGACCTCGGATGCCAACTCGTGGTCTTAGTCCGGAAATAAATCCACCACACAATACGCCCTATACGAGAAACGAGTCCCGGCCTCGGCTTTGTCTCATCGCCGATCGAAAGGTGCACTAGCTCAAGATCCCGAGGAGCTCTCGGTCGGCGTTGTGTAATGAGCGTAAGCGCGCGCGCTGCGTGCTCTGCGCAACTATGGGGTGTGCCGGGTCTAGTGGCAAGTGCCCATGTCCGATCCACCACGCCTAACTAAATCTGGGATCGGTGTCACCGACATAGGGGTGTGAGACACGACACGTGAACTATGTCGGCTGAACCACCGCACTTTGAGGCTAAGGAATCGGTCGTGGTAGGCTTACACCGAAGCCGTCCTTGCCCTATCGTGGCAATCAAGGGCTCTGCGAGAACACGCCGAGGACGTGTCGATCGCCGGGGATGAGGCAATGCCAAGTCATCATCCGGACCGTTGGGGCATTTAACGATCGCCACCCTCACCCAAGATTGCGGGGCCTACCGGTCGGGTTAGCTAAACCCTCACGGGGTCGGGGGCGGAGTATTACCTCGTGCGTCCCTACCATGGATGCAAGATACTTTATGCATCGGGCCGGATGATGCTACCTACCTACACTCTAACATATCATTTCAATAGCATATAATCCAATACAATCCAAAATGTGCTCAATGGAGATACAACGAACCTAGCATGGTACTACGAAGCAAGAACAGATATGAGCATGCGAGCGGAACAACCTAGCATGGACTAACATGAGAGAACAACATACGAAGTCATGCTAGTCGAGAATTCGAAACGAGCACCTAAACTATACATGCGATAATCACAAACAAACATACAAACAACAATCACATAGAACATCGCAGGGTCCACACAACTTCGGTAAGAAATCCTTACATGGCTGGGGCAACTACACACAAAACCTAAGCTGCGATCGAACCCGAGCTAGCTACCGAGAACCTAACAAAAACAATGATAATCATAATCCATAAGCCTAAATATAATAAAATAAACAAGGCTCGGCTCGGGGCAACTCACGCTTGCTCCGACACGCACGCGGGCGAGCAGGCGACGGCTGGCTGGCTTCTTTGGCGCCGACGAAGCAGCGAGAAGAGGTGATGGGCGCGAGGACCGCACACCGGGCGCTGACGGCGCGGCAGGAGGCGGCAGGGCTGCACGCGCGCGCGCTGCTGAAGGCTAGCTGGCGCAGCGCGCCGGGCGCGAGCAGCGCGGACGCGCGCGCGCGCGGCACGGGCGCGCTGGCCGCGAAGCCGGTGCGCGACGACCGCGCGGCGGGCGGTGATGGTTCGGCTTTGGCCACTGCTCTTCTGCGCGATCTGGGTAGCTGGAGCTTCTTTGCTAGGCGATCTGGGCGCGCTTTGGGCTTCTTCTTTGGGCGATCTCTGGGCATCTTTGGGCGACTGCTACAAACACACACACACACAAGCTCTTCTCTCCTTACCTTGGCCAACAAGAACACCCAATCGAGAAGATGAAGAGGATGAAGACTTACCCGGAATGATGATTGAACCAAGGGAGCTGCAAGGATGAAGAACTCGGCAAGGAAATGGAGAGAAAAGCTTGGGCGGTCACACACTTTGGAGAAGAAGATGAGACAAACCTAATTTCTATTTCATTTAACCAAATGCTCCAAAACTCCCAAAATGCAAGGCTAACCATAAAATGATGCAGGAAGAGCAACAAGAGCACTTAATGGCTCAATTGGTACACATCCCCACAAGCTTCCCAGGAGACCCGGGTTCAAACCCCAGCTGCAGCACAATTTCCTTTATTTTTACTTTTGCACCAAACCTTGCTCAAACCAAACCACAAATCCTTCCAAAAACCTACATAAATCCATCCAATAATTTTAGCAACTGGAAAAAGACATAAACGGCCCTGACGGCCTGACCAAATTACCAAAATACCCCTAGGGCATACCTGGAAGACCGGGATGAAAACCTGGGTCGTTACACCTGCGCCCATCAACGCCCTTTAGCGCCCAACAGCAGCCTCGCTGTGCAGCCTGCCCGTCCGCGTGTCAGCCGTGCCGCGTGAGTTGCTCCCTAGCAGAGTCCTATTTATTTTATTATATTTAGGCCTATGTATTGTGTTTATTGTTGTGTTTGTTAGGTTCTCGTTAGCTAGCTCAGGTTTGATCGCAGCTTAGGTTTCTTGTGTGTAGTTGTCTTCCGACCAGGTATGGATTTCTTACCGAAGTTGTGTGGGCCCTGCGATATTATATGTGATTGCTGATTGTATGCTTGTTTGTGTTTATTAACATGCTTAGTGATAGGTGCTCTGTTCTGAATTCCCGACTGGCATGATTTCTTATGTTGTTTCTCATGTTAGTCCATGCTAGGTTGTTCCGTTCTGGCATGCTCGTATCTGTTCTTGCTTCGTAGTATCATGCTAGGTTCGTTGTTTCTAATTGAGCACATATTGGATTCTTTGCTGTATTTGTTTATAGGTTTAGAGTGCAGGTAGGTAGCATCATCCGGGCAAGGATACATAACGTAACTTGCATCCACGACAAGGACGTACGAGACGGTGCTCCGTCCCTTGATCTCGTTAGGGTCTAGCTAACCCTAACGGCTGGCCTTGCAATCTTGGGTGGGGGTGGCAGACTGTTAAATGCCCCAACGGTTGGGATGATGACTTGGCATTGCCTCGTCCTCGGCAGTCGGCACGTCCTCAGCGTGTTCGACCGTAGCCCTTGATTGCAACCTGTTTTGGCAAGGACGGCTTCCTGGTGTAAGTCTACCACGACCGGTTCCTTAGCCTCAAGTGCGGTGGTTCAGGCTGACATAGTTCACGTGTCCAGGTCTCACACCCCTATGTCAATGACACCGATCCAGAAATTTATTAAGGCATGGAGACTGGACATGGGCAGCTTGCCACTAGACCCGGCACTTCCATCTGCGGCAGCGAGCACGCGCGCGCGCTTACGCTCATTACAGCGCCAACCGGAGAGCTCCTCGGGATCTTGAGCTAGTGCACCTTTCATTCGATAGTAGACAAGCTGAGGCCGGGACTTGTTTCTCGTATAGGGAGTATTGTGTGGTGGTTTATTCCGGACTAAGACCCTGAGTTGGCATCCGATGTTTATGTGTGGATTTAAGCTATGTGCTCTATTCTGTGTTCATATTCATAGCTTGCATGCCTTTCTGCTAGATGACCATGTATATCGTGATTGTTGTACGGTTGGGATTCTTCTTGAGTAATTCGTTACTCACCCTTATTTTGTGGTTTTCCACAGTAACCATGGTGCGAGAGACAGATGGGCTGGAGAAGGAGCTGTGATCATGGAAACCCGTTGTTTTGAACTCTGAGTCTTGTATTTATGTTTTATGTTTTAAATGTCCTCTGAATGCATGTAGTTGGGCATAGAGCCCTAGGTTGTTTTCTGACTGTATTTTCGGATTCTAGCACTTTTGTAACTATTGGGAAGTTTTGAATGTTTTAAATAAATCTCTGATCAGAGTGAGTTTTGGAAATGTATTTGTCTTGGAACAGGTGCTTGGAAACAGGGACAGGTTTCAAGAATTTTATGTTGACTTTTAAATGGATGTTTTTATGTTTTAGTTTTTACTTAGAATCTGAAACACCATTTTGCATATTGATTTTAGTTTTGATTGCATGCATTGAGGTAAAGGCCTATTTTAGAACCCCATTCGGGTCGGGTTTTTACAGTTGGTATCAGAGCTCAGAGTCATAGATTCTCAGAGACCGACCTTTTTGTTGTAGGTCGTTTTTCATGATCATCAAGACTCACGATGATCATCAGTGCGCCTAAGTTTACCGTTTTAGAAAAGGGTTAAGAATTTACAATACTTTTCATCTAGTGTATGCCTTGTTTAGTGTTATGGAGCGGAGACGAGCAGGTTCTGACTCGTTGTTGGTTTGGGTTTAGAGCGCCATCATGCCAACTTCCCGCAGTGTGAGCAGTGTGATAGCAGCTTGTTGAGGTATCCAGATAGATTTGGATGCCGCTGGGACATCGTTCCAGAGGGAGGCAGAGATTAGACTCCCGTAGGCCACTTGTAGCCCAGTTGTTGGTTTTCCCCTAGCGATAGGGTGGAGGTGTTTTGCCTTGGAGTACCACTCCAAGAGAGGAGTTAGCTATGGCTTTGCTTATGTTGATGCTTGTAACGGCCCAGTTTTCTATCCCGGTTCTCGAGGAGCTTAGTTCGCATTGATGGTTCGGTTGGGCGTTAGAGCTGCTTTTGACCCTTAGGGGTATTTTGGTCTTTTTGCTCCCCGGGCAGGATTTGTGGATTTTCAGGGCTTCGAGGCAGCTCCTGCCTTTGTTGAGGCTTGTATGTTGGTGGCTGCGAGTCCCGAGATGTTTGCGGTATTCGTTTGGGAGTTTGGTTGTGATTTGGGTTTTGGGCAAAGTGATCGTTGTTTGGGTGTTTCCTTTGGGATTCGAGCCCAGGCCCTTAGAGATGATTTGGGAGTTTGTTTTAAGTGAGAGTTATTGTTTGGAAAAGGTTGCTTCAAGGGTCTCGAAGGAGGAAGCTGGAAATGGGATTTAAGGACTTTAAGACTTATTTAAATTTGGAAAGAAAATTGGTTAAGGATGGAAAGAAGGATAAAATCCCATTTTTCCTTTTAATTCCCTTTTTCCTTTTATTTTTCCCTTTTATTTTCCAAAATCCCCAAAATTCCTTTTTCTCTCCTTTCTCTCTCCTCCACCCGGCGGCCCCTTGGTCGCCCATGTCCAAATTTCTAGCCGCACCATGCCCAAACCCTAGTCGCACCATGTCCACCCGAGCCACGCCCCTCCCCAGCCGCCCAGCTCGCCCATGCCCGCGCCGTCTTAAGCCACCCAGCGCCCGTCGCATCGCCCTCGCCGCCTAGTCGCGCCGAGCCCAGATCTGCATCGCCCGAGCCGTCTCCGTGTCGCCCGCCAATTCGCCGAGCCCGGATCGCATCGCCTGAGCCGTCTTGGTGTCGCCCGTGCCGTCCGTGTCGCCGGTTCGCGCCGAGCCCGGTCGGCATCGCCCGCCCGTCTTCGTGTCGCCCAGTCCGTGTCGAGTCGCCCGAGCCCCGCCGCGCCGAAGTCGCTTCCCCTTGTAGGTCGTCGTGCCTTCCCGTGTGCCCCCGAGCCCGTCGCGTCGCGCGCCGCCTCGCGCTGCAGCGCGCCGTCGTCGTCGTCCTCTGCCAAGCCGCGTGTGTCGGCGCCAGTGAGAGCTTCGAGCGCGCCGCGCGCGCCTTGCTCGCCTCCCAGTGCGCGCGTGCTGCGCCCGGCGCCTCGCGCCTGCGCTCCGGTGCCCAGCGCTTTGCGCCAGCGCCCGGCCAGTACTCTTACTGCGCCCGGCTGCTGTTGTGTCTTTGGTTGGCTTGAGCCTTGTGGCTTCTCGGATGGTATTTCCAGAGTCTTTTCTTCGTTGGGCCCCGATTTGTTGGTCATTTGTTTAGGGATTTATTTGGGCTGTTTTATGTATTTGATTTGGGCTTTGCTTTATTTTATGTTTAGGTTGTTTGGGTTCGATTAGAGGCTCGAGGATTGCTTGGTTGATTTGTGATTATTTTCTCGCTTGTCCTGTAAGGATTTCTTACCGTGGTTGTGTGGACCTGCGATATATCTCGATTGTGCCTTGTATGTTTGCTAATTGTTATGAGCATGATAGTGATAGGCAACTTTGTTTGATCTCTTGCTAGCATGTTTGTTGATTTTACATGTTAGTGCCATGCTAGGTTTGTTCTTCCAAAGCATGCTTGTGATTCTGTTTAAGTTGTAGTATCATGCTAGGTAAACGTGATTGATGTCGGTCATTGCTTGCAAGCCGGGAATCATTGATTTACTCGATATTCTTAGCTAGCGTAGTAGGGTTTGTCATCATCCGGGCCGAGAGCGGACATAACGTACTTTGTCCCCACCGGTCGGGAGTAGAGCGAAGCATAACGTACATTGCTTCCCCGGCAATGATGTGGATGTAGCTACCACATCGGCATAAGCCTAGTTTGTAGCTCTGCTAGAGCGGAACCCCGCCAACGGTGTAAGCTCGCCTTGGCGGTTCTTAGCTTCCGTGTCGGTGGTACAGATGCACAGATGAGTGCCGAGGGCCTAGCACTCACGTGTTCGGTGACACCGCTTCCGAGTCTTTAGGCATGCGTGCACGACCCGCGTAGTTTGCCCTTAGGCCCCGCATTTTACGCCGGTTGCGAGATGAGCATGCGGTGTGTGCGCGCACGCAGCGTTAGTCGCCGGTTCGGAGAGCTCCCCTGCTAATGTTCATGAGTACACCGCCTCCTTCCAGCTTTAGAGCCGACTTGGGTACTCTCCCGATAGTCCAGTTGTTAGCGAGGGCAAGGAGGCCCTTGAGGACACCCATTGGGATTGGCATTTGAGCAAATCAATTGGTCGAGGAGAAAGACCCTCGAGGGTGTCGGACATCTTGGGATCGGTTTTTGAGTGATCAATTGGCCGAGGGAGAAAGACCCTCGGAGATGTCCCGGATTGGTTATGAGAACCAATCATTAGGCCTAAGTAGGAGACTTCCGATGATTCCGGAAGTAAGAGACTTCCGATGTTTCCGATCTTGTTTTATGAGCTCGTTGAGTTATGATCTGTGTTGATAGTCGCTTTGCTTGCATGTTGAGGTGCTAGATGACTGATGTATCGTATTGTACCCCTGGTTGGGGATTCTAACTGAGTATGTTTATACTCACCCTTATTTATCTTTCAGGTAACTTGGGACAACACCAGGAGGGCTAGCGGAGGGAGTTGATTGATCATGGGCAACCGCCACACTCTGTCTTTTATTATTGCATTGTTTATTCAAAGATGTAGATGGACAGAGTCCTAGGGGAACATTGTTTAAAACGTTGCTTAAATTGTATTGTACATTTTATTAAACACTGCCGGAGTTGTTTTACTTTGTTGGATTGTTTTAAATGAAAATTGTTGGTTATGTTTTAAGGGCTCCCCCTTCTCATATGTTTTGAAAGGTTTTTAAATATGAGCTCTAAACCGCTTGTTATCATATTTAACTTGCATGCTGAGTGAGAACCCAGGTTTAGGACCATGTTTTGGGTCGGGTTCTTACAATGCTTGTGGAGCAGGTCCCAGTGTGGACTAGCCTAGGTAGCTCAAGTGTTGGTCTTGAGCCTGTAAAGACCCGACCCAAAAAGGGCTCAAAATAGGTCTTTACCCCAATGCATGCATTCAAAGTAAAGAACAATATGCAGATAGGTTATCGGATTCCCAATTAAAAACAAAAGAGATTCAATCAGAAATCAAGATGGTTTGCTGAAACATGTCCCTGTCTCCAAGCACTTGTTTCAAGGCAAATACATTTCCAAAACGTACACTCTGATCAGAGATTTATTAAAACATTTGAAACATCCTCAAATTCAATAAAGCTGGAATCCACAAAACATTCAGAAAACATCCTAGGGCTCCGTGCCCGACTACATGCATTTAGGGGAAAAATAGAAGACAAGAGTCATAGAAATAAAAGATCAGAGACGACAGCAGGTTCCCATGATCACAGCTCCTCCTTCAGCCATCCTGTCTCGCACCTTGGTTACCTGTGGAAAACCACAAAATAAGGGTGAGTAACGAATTACTCAAGTAAGAATCCCCAACCGGGTACAATACGATGCACATGGTCATCTAGGTGAGTGTATGCAAGCTATGAATATAAACACGTAATAGAGCACATAGCTTAAGTCCACACTTGGACCTCGGATGCCAACTCGTGGTCTTAGTCCGGAAATAAATCCACCACACAATACGCCTATACGAGAAACGAGTCCCGGCCTCACCTGCATCTCTGTCGATCACGAAAGGTGCACTAGCTCAAGATCCCGAGGAGCTCTCCGGTCGGTCTTTGTAATGAGCGTAAGCACGCACTGCGCGTGCTAGTGCGCACTATGGGGTGCCGGGTCTAGTGGCAAGCCGCCCATGTCCATCCACCACGCCTAACTAAATCTCCGGATCGGTGTCACAAACATAGGGTGTGAGACTCGACACGTGAACTATGTCGGCTGAACCACCGCACTGAGGCTAAGGAATCGGTCGTGGTAGGCTTACACCGAGAAGCCGCCCTTGCCCTAACAGTGGCAATCAAGGGCTACGGCCGAACACGCCGAGGACGTGTCGATCGCCGGGGATGAGGCAATGCCAAGTCATCATCCCGACCGTTGGGGCATTTAACGATCTCGCCCACCCTCACCCAAGATTGCAGGGCCTACCGGTCGGGTTAGCTAAACCCTCACGGGGTCCAGGGACGGAGTATTACCTCGTATGTCCCTGCCATGGATGCAAGATACTTTATGCATCAGGCCCGGATGATGCTACCTACTTACACTCTAACATATCATTTCAATAGCATATAATCCAATACAATCCAAAACGTGCTCAATGGATACAACGAACCTAGCATGGTACTACGAAGCAAGAAGCAGATATGAGCATGCGAACGGAACAACCTAGCATGGACTAACATGAGAGAACAACATACGAAGTCATGCTAGTCATGAATTCAGAACAGAGCACCTAAACTATACATGCCGATAATCACAAACAAACATACAAACAACAATCACATAGAACATCGCAGGTCCACACAACTCCGTAAGAAATCCTTACAGCCGGGCAACTACACACAAAAACTAATCTACGATCGAACCCGAGCTAGCTACGAGAACCTAACAAAACAATGATAATCATAATCCATAAGCCTAAATATAATAAAATAAACAAGGCTCGGCTCGGAGCAACTCACGCGGCTCGGTGACACGCGACGGGCGGCGGCAAAGACGGCGGTTGCTTTGCTTGGACCGACGGCGCGAGCGGGGCGATGGGCGGCGAGGACCGCACACTGGCGCGACGGCGGCGGCGGCTGGCGCGGCGCGGCGCGCGGCGGACGGGCTGGCCGGGCGCAGGAGCACGGCGCGGGCAAGCGGACAAGATAAGCGCTTGCTGGCGCGAGGCGGCGCGCGCGCGCGCATGCATGGGTGCAGAGGAGAGCGGCGCGCGCGCCGCTCACCGGTGCGCGACGACGTCTTCGCGACGGGCGGGCGGTGCAGGCGGCTCGGTGCTCTTCTTTGCTGCGCGATCTGGGCAGCCTGGGCTTGCTGCTAGGCGATCTGGGCGGCCTGGGCTTGCTGCTGGGCAGATCTGGGCATGCTGGGCAGCCTGCAACAAACACACACACACACAAGCTCTTCTCCTTACCTTCGGCCAACAAGAACACCCAATCGAGAAGATGAAGAGGATGAAGACTTACCCGGAATGATGATTGAACCAAGGGAGCTGCAAGGATGAAGAACTCGGCAAGGCAATGGAGAGAAAAGCTTGGGCGGCCACACACTTTGGAGAAGAAGATGAGACAAACCTAATTTCTATTTCATTTAACCAAATGCTCCAAAACTCCCAAATTGCAAGGCTAACCATAAAATGATGCAGGAAGAGCAACAAGAGCACCTAATGGCTCAATTGGTACACATCCCCACAAGCTTCCTAGGAGACACAGGTTCAAACCCCAATTTGCAAAGACAATTTCCTTTATTTTTACTTTTGCACCAAACCTTGCTCAAACCAAACCACAAATCCTTCCAAAAACCTACATAAATCCATCCAATAATTTTAGCAACTGGAAAAAGACATAAACGGCCCTGACGGCCCGACCAAATTACCAAAATACCCCTAGGGCATACTTGGAAGACCGGGATGAAAACCTGGGTCGTTACAATATTCCCTCCTTTTATGACTTTCGTCCTCGAAAGTCCTTAAGACTGAAACAACACAGATAATCTGCATTCTCATCCCGTCCTTCCCGCTCACGAGCGCCTCTCCTCCGAACTTAGACTCCTTCACTAAACTTTTACCAATGGATCTCACTTCTACGCAACGTCTTCGACTCAAGACCGAGAATACTCATAGGCTTCTCCTCGAAGCCCAAACCCTCAATCACCGCAAGGGCTCAAAGTCCACAATGAGCAATGGGTCCGGCACATGCTTTGCCCAACATCGATACATAAAAACACAGTGCACACCGTCAACAAACAAACTCAACCCTACAAAAAAGCAAGCAAACAACCGAACCTTCCAGATTCCAAAACTAAACGGCCTACTCTTACTTCACAAAGAGACCAACAAACCTCAAACCTTGACTACACTTTAACGAGATACAAACGAACCACCAATCAAGCGATCGATCCAAAAGACAAACTTCTCCAACTAGAACACGACCACAACACTTAAGCAACCATCTTAAGGAGAAATCGCCGAACCAAAGGCAAGGGGCACCATCCTGGTACACCGGACGGCTAACAACACTCACGCCACCAAACTTCAACTTTCGGCCACCAAAAAAAAAAAAAAAAACAAGGGCCAAGCACGGACTCCACTAGGCCAAGCCAACAAACTAGAACTCCTCATCGGCCGAACGCAAACTTTCCAACGAACACCTACCAAAGAACCGACCAAGGAGAACATCGCCAGCAAGGAACATCCAACATTCCTCTCAAGGAAAACTCGGGAAGCAAGGACTAAACCATCACGCAGCTATCTCGCGACACAACACCTTGAGGAAAATAAACTCAACGACTTACCAACCAATGCCACGGCACCTGTGCCAAATCACTCAAACGCGGCTCGCTTAACGCCAATCGCGAACGCACAACAACTAGGAACAAAGCCCGAGAAGGGCTTGCTCAGTGAGAACTCAACCCAAACTTATAACGAGCAACGCCGCCTCCAAGCTACTACTCAACTCTTAAAATCCAACCGCTACTCAAAGGACTTCCCTTTAAGCCTAAGCCTAACTCTTCTTCCAACCGTAAGCTCCACTCCCAAAACCTCACAAGGAAAACGGATAACGACAACCTCAAAGCTTACGGATCCCGAGCCACACGAATCCGCAAGACTACCTCGCAAGCTATCACTCGAGGTGGCATCCAAGGAGCAACTCAACCACCACAGAGGCTAGAGGGAAAGGAAATCATCACTCCCCAAAGGACCAACAACTTGCCCGAACAACTCAACTTTGATCAAGCTAGCCTCCGCCCTTGCGGAACAACAACTTTGCTTCCTAACAACACAAAGCGTGGACCCTCACGCCGTGTAACGACCTGTGTTTTCATCCCGGTCTTCCGGGTATGCCCTAGGGGTATTTTAGTAATTTGGTCGGGCCATCAGACCGCTTTATGTCTTTTTCCATTGCTAAAATTATTGGATGGATTTATGTAGTTTTTGAGGCTTTGTGGATGTGTTTGGGCATGGGGAGATGCAAAAGGAAAATTGTGTGTTAAAGTGTGTTTGGTGGGTTTCAACCTGTGGTCTCGAGAAGTCGTGTGGTGGTGTGGCCGATTGAGCTATTGAGAGCTCTTGTTACTCTTTCTCGCATCACATCTTAGTTAACCTTGGATTTTTGGAGTTTTGGTGCATTTGGTTAAATGAAATAGAAATAGGTTATTTCATCTCCTTCTCCAAAACATCTCTTGGCCGCCCAAGCTCTCCATCTCCATAGCCTTGCCGAGTTCTTCATCCTTGCATCTCCTTGGGTTCGATCATCATCATTCCGGGTAAGTCTTCGTCTTCTTCATCTTCTCATTTGGGTGTTTGTTGGCCGAATGTAAGAAAAAGGGGTTGTGTGTGTGTGTGTGTTGTGCACCAATGAGAGGAGCAACATCATCATCCTCACCGCCAGACGCCCGGATCGGTCGAGCCAGCCCGCCGCCGACGCCCAGATCGGTCGAGCCACCCGCCGCGACGCCCGCACTGCTCGCAGCGGCCTCGCCGCTCGCCCAAAGAAGCGAATCGCCCGATCGCTCGCCGACGCCAGAGGTCTCGCCGCGCCACCAAAGACGCGTCCAACCGATCGCTCGCACACCCTCGCCGTGTCCGCTTGCCGAAGCCGCTCGCCCGCGCCTTCGCTCGAGACGTTCGCCGTGCGCCTTCGCGCCCAGACGCCGGCGCCAGCGCGCCTTCGCCCAGACGCGCCACGCCGCGCGCCGCGTCGAGCGCTTTCGCCCGTGCGCGCGTGTCCTGCCTGCCGTGCGGTAGCCACATGCAACAGCCAAGTGTGTCCGTCCGTGTCGGTAGCGCAACCACTAGCGTGTCCTTGCTGCGTGCCGGTAGCGCGCTAAATAGCGTGTCCGTCCGTCTGTCGGTAGCGCAACAGTAGCGTGTCCCTGCCGTGCCGGCAGCCAGGCCGCGCCGCCCCTTGCCGAGCGGCTTGCGCTGCCCCCAAGCTCGTGTCGTCGCGCCGCGCGTGAGTTCCCCGAGCCGAGCTTGGCATTCTATTGTTGTTTAGATATTTTTGATACCGATTATTGTTGGTTTGCTAGGTTCCCGCCGCTAGCTCGGGATTGTTCCGCAGACTTAGGATTTGTGTGTAAAAGTCTTCCGACCAAGGTAAGGATTTCTTACCGGGGTTGTGTGGACTTCTGCGGTATATTTGTGATTGTTGTTTTGTATGCCCGTGTATGGTTACTAGCATGTTTATCTCTAGGTGCTCGCTCAATTCTCTGATCGCATGATCTCTTGTATTGTTTCTCATGTTAGCCCGTGCTAGGTTGTTCTGTTTCTAGCATGTTCGATATCTGTTCTTGCTTCGTAGTATCATGCTAGGTTCTTTGTATCCGATGAGCACGTATTGGACCGCATTGATTGAATCGTTATTATTGTTAAGGTTTAGAATTCGTAGATAGCATCATCCGGCCCGATGCATAAAGTATCTTGCATCTATGGCAAGGACGATTGAGACAGATTCTCCGTCCTTGGACCCCGTGAGGGATTAGCTATCCCAACCGGTAGGCCCCAATCTTGGGTGAGGGTGGTAGTCTGCCGATGCCCCAATGGTCGGGATGATGACTTGGCAATGCCTAGTCCCCTGCAAATGCACGCCCTCGGCGTGTTCGGCAAGAGAGCCCTTGATTGCCACCGATAAGGTAAGGACGGCTTCTGGTGTAAGCCTACCATGACCGCCTCCCTCAAAAAGCGGTGGTACAGCCGACATAGTTCACGTGTCCAGTCTCTCACACCCTATGTCGCTGACACCGATCCGTAGATTTAGTTAGGCGTGGTATCCGGATATGGGCGGCTTGCCACTAGACCCGGCACTTCATAGTCTGTAGAAGCACGCGGTGCATCCTTACGCTCATTACAGCGCCCGATCGAGAGCTCCTCGGGATCTTGAGCCATTGCACCTTTCGTATCGCCGCAGGCGGTGCCGAGGCCGGACCGGTTCCCGTATAGTGCGTTTAGTGTGTTGTGGTATTTTCCGACTAAGACCCCGAGATGGCATCCGAGGTCCAAGTGTGGACTTAAGCTATGTGCTCTGCTCGTGTTTTGTACTCATAGCTTGCATACAATCCTCTAGATGATCATGTATATCGTATTGTACCCGGTTGGGGATTCTTACCGAGTAATTCGTTACTCACCCTTACTTATCTTTCGGTAACCATGGCGCGAGGCGAGATGATCAAGGAGGAGCTGTGATCATGGAATCCTGCTGTCATCTCTCGATTATTTCATTTTATTTATTATGACTCTTGACTTTTGTTGTTTCCCAATGCATGTAGACGGCACAGAGCCCCGTGATGCTTTCTTACGCTTTATGGATTCCAAAGATATTTGTACTTGTGGAATGTTTTAATGTTTTAAATAATCTCCGATCGTAGTATGCTTTTAGAAATGTTTCTTTTGGTTGTTGAATGTTTTCTGCTTTTACTTGGAATCCGAAATGTGTTTTTTCATAATGTCTTCTATTTTCAATACATGCATTGGGGTAAAGGCCATTTAGAACCCCTTTTGGGTCGGGTCTTTACTGCTTGGTATCGAGCTCGAGTCATAGATTCTCAGTAGATCGACCTTTTGTTGTAGGTCGTTTTTCCATGATCATCAAGACTCACGACACATCAGTGCACGCCTAGGTTTACTATTTGTTGTTGAAAAAGGGTTAAGAATTTACAATACACTCATCATCTTGTGTATGCCTTGTGTAGTGTTGTGGAGCGGAGACGAAAGCGTGTTCTCGACTCGTTGTTGGTTTGGGCTTAGTGAGTCATCATGCCAATTTTCCGCAGATCGCGAGCGGTTTGTTTAGCAACTTGTTGAGGTATCCAGATAGATTCGATGCCCCGGGACATCGTCCCCGAGGGAGGCAGAGCTTAGTCTCCCATTGGCCATTTGTGGCCCAATTGTCGCTTTTCCCCTAGTGAGAGGGTGGAGGTGCTTTGTGCAGATCGCTAGTATGTTGATCGCACCTGCAGAAGCAGACGCTTGGCATGTCCGACCGAGGAGTTGGACCGATCGTGTTGATGTTGAGGCCGCGTCCGGTGGTTGTTAGGCCCGCATGCCGATTTGGCCCCGGCAGCTTGAGTTGCCTAGAGGAGGGGGGGTAGAGGCTAGCAGCGCCTGCAGTGAGACTCCTTGAGCAGAGTGTGCTCCACCATGAGAGATTTGATGGCGTGTCTTTAGCTATCTGGAGAGCGGAGACCCGTGCGCAGCTTTGTAGCGCGTAGTGAGGAGTCCCGGCACCGATAGCCCAAATGACAGAGTTTGTTTCAAAGATTTTTCCCCAAAGAGCTCTTGTAGTCCCGGAGGTTCCCGGAGGGCATGATCAAGCAGTTTATTCAGATGAGTTTGTTGGCGTTGATGGAGACGCCTGTGTTGGCAAATGGATGCCTGTAGAGCTCGATGTTTTAGTAAGTCCTACCGCTAGTAGTAAAGTAGTTGGCCGTGTTTGAGTTTAGCATCCGTGTGTGGGATGCCCCGCTGCTCAAAGGCCGAGGTGTGCCGCCTCTGTGCTTTATTTGGTTCATCGATGGTGGTGGAAATCCCTTGTGAGAGGTGGTCTAGCGAGTCTCCACCATCCGCCCGATTGTTTGGCAAGTTGCCGTGTTAGTGGCTTGAGGCGGATGAAGGGTCATCTTTGCCCCCTTGCGAGCCTCGTTGTTGTTTAATGCCCCGCTTCCTCGGTTGTGGATTTGGTAGTAATAGCACTTGAGGTGCATTGGTTGGTGTGCCACTTTGGCACTAAGTCCGGTTCAGCTTGAGTTTGGCTTGGGCATAGCAGATGGTTCTATGCCGCTCGGAGTTCAGCGTACTCCTTTAGCCTTGGATCTGTTTATGGCGCTTGCAACCGCTTTAGGTCGTGCCGCAGGGCTAGTTCGGTGGTAGTCAATGGACTACAAGCGAAAGGATGCTCGAGAGGAGCCGAGCCTCTTCCCGATGTTTTTCGGAGGTCGAGTAAGTCACAGGTTGGCGGCCGGTAAGTGTTAGTGCGTGTGAGTCTCACGCTAGTGCTAAGGCCAAGAGATCTTTGTGGTTGGTAGTGCGGTCCACTACCTTCGGTGCCTAAACTCGAGTTGAGTGAGCATTGTAGATGCGAGTTCGGTCCAGCAGGGGAACCATGAGTTGGATGCCCGTGAGATGAGTTGGATGCTCTCGAGATGAGTTGGATGCTTATGAGATGAGTTGGATGCCTATGAGCTGAGTAGGACGCCTTATGTGTAGGCGCACTTGGTAGAGTCTTGGTATAAAGTAAGTTCGGTTTGGCATCGTTATGTTTTAGCAGAGCAAGGTTGCCACTGCTTCGAGTATCGTGTGGAGATGGAACTTTTGGTGTTCCTTTGGTTGATTGTATCTCTGCCGTAAGTTAGTGTTGCCTTTTGGAAAGCACTGTTAGTCTTGGATCTCTGAAGGAAGGTTGTGAGTTGTGCACACAAGTGTGTTCGTGTAGTTCGTTCGGTGGCGAGAGTTCCGTAACCATGTAGGGATTGCATTGGAGAACTGGTGCTCGCCTCCCGGAGAAGTTGGGCTCGGTGGATGTTGTAAGGCTTTAGTTGAGGTTGTAAGGATACAAAGTGCTCGTGGTATTAAGTTGTTGCTTAGGCAAGATTTGTTAAGTTGGGCCTAAGCTTGGTTGGCGGATCTTCTTGTTGATCGTTGGTTGGAGTTCGGTTGGAAACTGAACAAGAGCGGTGGTAGCTAAGCCGCGTGGTTTCGATCGGCATGGCTAAGAGAGTTGTTCGGATCCTTCCTTGGGTAGAAGTTATGTTGTGGCCGATGCTTTGAGTAGGAGGATGACGCGTCTCAGAGCGTTTCGGGTCCTCTAGGTTCCCAAGGAGTTGGAGTTGGCCAAATGGTTGGGATGCTGGAAATTGTAGTTGGTTGTTAGACCGTTAGACGACAAAGTGTGTGTCGAGGGTTGTCGAAGAGCCCTAGGTTGTGGAGAGCCTCTCGCTCCAGAGCTCAATCCAGCCCAGCTAGTGAGTTCCAGCTTGGCTAGCCGGAGGCGTGTAGTTTGTAGCCTCGGTGGAGTTGCTAGTAGTCTTGGTAGACTAGCAAGCTAGTGTTTATTTGGAGTAAAGTCCGAGTGGTTTCGGTGTGGTGGCAAGTTGATGCTTGGTGTTGACCAAGTGTGGATTGAAGTTGCTAGAGTTTAGTTTTGCTCGTGGGGCGAGTGGTTTGTACCATGTTGGTTGTTTTTCCTGTTTCCGGATGTTGAGTTGCCCCGCTTTGGCATTTGGAGGTTCATCAAATGGACCCTTGTTGCGCCTCGTGAGATTAGATGTTGTTGCTCGTGGAGCAAGACAGTGGAGCGTATGTGGAGTTCTCTGTCCGTTGGTTGTCCGCTTGTAAGAGCCGCTTCCTTCGGGAGTTGTCGTTACTCCCTTGGTCTTGGAGTTAATGGTGGAAGCGCTAGCTTGAAGGAAAAGTTTGTTGGTCGCTTGGAAGTAGTCGTTTGTCCAGCTTAAGCGGATTCTTGGATGGTGTTCTAGAGGCCGCAGTAAAGGTTGTTCGGCCTCTTGTGAGTGTTTGGCCAAGATTTGGTTCGTTTGTTGTTCCGAGAGCTAGTTCGGTTCTAGCCGAGGGCGTTGCCCTAAGGTCTTGTTCCTAGTCGAAGAAGTTTTGGGAGTTGACCCTCCTCGTGAGCTTGAGCAAGTGCTTTGTTTGTTTCGGTTTGGTGGTCCGATTGGTTGAGTTTTCTCTTGGGTGTTGCTTCCAAGAGAGTTGGTTGTCGTTGCCTTGGGTTTGAGCAAGTCAATGAGCGTGTGTGGGAGTTCACCGCCTTCCGGAGTTTGCTTGCTGGGAGGTCGTTTCCCGCTTTGGCAGAGTCGCCTTAGCTCCCGAGTTGTGTAGTCGATCGAGTAGCGCAAATGGCCACCAAATGAGAGGGTCCTCGCTTTGTGTTGTTAGCAAGCAAGAGTTGTTTGTTCCCGCAAGGGCGAGGCCACCAAGAAGAGTTGAGTTGTTCTGGCAAGTTGTTGGTTCTTTGGGGATTGAAGATTTCCTTTCCCTCTAGCCTCTGTGGTGGTTGAGTTGCTCCTTGGAGGCCAGCCTCGAGTGATAGCTTGCGAGGTAGTCTTGCGAATTCGTGTGGCTCGTGATCCGTAAGCTTTGAGGTTGTCGTTATCGCTTTTTCCTTGTGAGGTTTTGGGAGTGGAGCTTCTGGTTGGAAGATGAGTTAGGCTTAGGCTTAAAGGGGAAGTCCTTTGAGTAGCCAGTTGGATTTTAAGAGTTGAGTAGTAGCTTGGAGGCGAGCGTTGCTCGTTATAAGTTTGGGTTGAGTTCTCACGAGCAAGCCCTTCTCGGGCTTTGTTCCTAATTGTTGTGAGTTCCCGCCATGCGTTAGTAGAGCCGCGTTTGAGTGAGTTGCACACAGAGGTGCCGTGGCATTGGTTAGTAAGTCGTTGAGTTTTTTTTTCCTCAAGGTGTTGTGTCGCAGATAGTCACGTGATGGTTTAGTCCTTGCTTCCCGAGTTTTCCTTGAGAGGAATGTTGGATGTTCCTTGCCTGGCGATTTTCTCCTTAAGATGGTTGCTTAAGTGTTGTGGTCGTGTTCTAGTTGGAGAAGTTTGTCTTTTTGGATCGATCGCCATTGGTGGTTCGTTTGTATCTCGTTAAGGTCAGAGTCAAGGTTTGAGGTTTGTTGGTCTTTTGTGAAGTAAGAGTAGGCCGTTTAGTTTTGGAATCTGGAAGGTTCAGTTGTTTGGCCAGATTTGTTGTAGGGTTGAGTTTGTTTGTTGACACCAGTACATGTGTTTTTATGTATCGATGTTGGGGCAAAGATGTGCCGGACCCATTGCTCATTGTGGACTTTGAGCCCTTGCAAATGATTGAGGGTTTAGAGCTTCGAGGAGAAGCCTATGAGTATTCTGGTCTTGAGTCGAAGACGTTGCGTGAAAGTGAGATCCGTTGGTAAAAGTTTAGTGAAGGAGTCCGAGTTCGAGGAGGCCGCTCGTGAGCGGGAAGGACGGGATGAGATTGCAGATCCCGTGTTGTTTCAGTTTTAAGGACTTTCGAGGACGAAAGTCATAAAAAGGAGGGAATATTGTAACGACCTGTGTTTTCATCCCGGTCTTCCGTATGCCCTAGGGGTATTTTAGTAATTTGGTCGGGCCATCGTGACCCGCTTTATGTCTTTTTCCAGTTGCTAAAATTATTGGATGGATTTATGTAAGTTTTTGAGGCTTTGTGGATGTGTTTGGGCATGGGGAGATGCAAAAGGAAAATTGTGTGTTAAAGTGTGTTTGGTGGGTTTCGAACCCAGGTGGTCTGAGAAGTCAGGTGGGTGGTGTGGCCAGTTGAGCTATTGAGAGCTCTTGTTACTCTTTCTGCATCACATCTTAGTTAACCTTGGATTTTTGGAGTTTTGGTGCATTTGGTTAAATGAAATAGAAATAGGTTATTTCATCTCCTTCTCCAAAACATCTCTTGGCCGCCCAAGCTCTCCATCTCCATAGCCTTGCCGAGTTCTTCATCCTTGCATCTCCTTGGGTTCGATCATCATCATTCCGGGTAAGTCTTCGTCTTCTTCATCTTCTCATTTGGGTGTTTGTTGGCCGAATGTAAGAAAAAGGGGTTGTGTGTGTGTGTGTGTTGTGCAGCCAGCCGAGAGGAGCAGCCATCATCCTCAGCCCTGTCGCACGCCCAGATCGGTCGAGCCAGCCCTGTCGCACGCCCAGATCGGTCGAGCCAGCCCTGCCGCACGCCCGCACTGCTCGCAGCGAGCCTCGCCGTCGCCCAAAGAAGAGATCGCCCGATCGCTCGCCGCCAGAGGTCCTCGCCAGCGCCAAAGACGCGTCCAAACGATCGCTCGCACACCCTCGCCGTGTCCGCTTGCCGAGCTGCTCGCCCGCGCGCCTTCGCTCGAGCGTTCGCCCGTCGCGCCTTCGCCAGACGCCCGCGCCGCGCCGCTTCGCTTCGCAGACGCTGGCGCGCCACGCGCCGCCGTCGCGACGCTCGCCCGTGCGCGCGAAACCGCTGCTGCCGCAAGAGCAGCCAGCGCAGCCGGCCACGTGTCCGTCCTGTGTCGGTAACGCAACCCAGCGCGTGTCTGTTGCCGTGCAAATAGCAGCCAGCACAGGTGTCCGTGTCCGTGTCACGCACAAGCGCAACGGTAGCGTGTCCTCGCGTGCGCACAGCACAAGCAGCCGCGCACCTGACCTTGCCCGAGCCAATTTGCGCCAGACCCCAAGCTCGTGTCGTCGCGCGCGCGTGAGTTCCCCGCCGAAGCTTGTCGTTCTATTGTTGTTTAGATATTTTTGATAATCGATTATTGTTGGTTTGCTAGGTTCCCGCCGCTAGCTCGGGATTGTTCCGCAGCTTAGGATTTGTGTGTAAAAGTCTTCCACCAAGGTAAGGATTTCTTACCGGGTTGTGTGGACTCTCGCGGTATATTTGTGATTGTTGTTTTGTATGCCTGTGTATGGTTACTAGCATGTTTATCTCTAGGTGCTCGCTCAATTCCTGATCGCATGATCTCTTGTATTGTTTCTCATGTTAGCCCGTGCTAGGTTGTTCTGTTCTAGCATGTTCGATATCTGCTTCTTGCTTCGTAGTATCATGCTAGGTTCTTTGTATCCGATGAGCACGTATTGGACCGCATTGATTGAATCGTTATTATTGTTAAGGTTTAGAATTCGTAGATAGCATCATCCGGGCCCGATGCATAAAGTATCTTGCATCTATGGCAAGGACGATTGAGACGCTTCTCCGCCCTTGGACCCCGTGAGGATTAGCTATCCCAACCGGTAGGCCCCGCAATCTTGGGTGAGGGTGGTAGTCTAAGCGATGCCCCAATGGTCGGGATGATGACTTGGCAATGCCTAGTCCCCGCACCGCACGCCCTCGGCGTGTTCGGCAAGAGCCCTTGATTGCCACCGATAAGGTAAGGACGGCTTCCTCGTGTAAGCCTACCATGACCGCTCTTTAGCCTCAAAGTGCGGTGGTACAGCCGACATAGTTCACGTGTCCGTGTCTCACACCCCTATGTCGCTGACACCGATCCGTAGATTTAGTTAGGCGTGGTATCCGGATATGGGCGGCTTGCCACTAGACCCGCACCCCCATAGTCTCTGTAGAAGCACGCGGTGCATCCTTACGCCATTACAAATACCGATCGAGAGCTCCTCGGGATCTTGAGCGAGTGCACCTTTCGTATCGCGTCGTGAGGCGGCCGAGGCCGGATCGGTTCCCGTATAGTGCGTTTAGTGTGTTGTGGTATTTTCCGACTAAGACCCCGAGATGGCATCCGAGGTCCAAGTGTGGACTTAAGCTATGTGCTCTGCTCGTGTTTGTACTCATAGCTTGCATACAATCCTCTAGATGATCATGTATATCGTATTGTACCCCGGTTGGGGATTCTTACCGAGTAATTCGTTACTCACCCTTACTTATCTTTCAGTAACCATGGCGCGCGGCGGGATGATCAAGGAGGAGCCGTGATCATGGAATCCTGCTGCCATCTCTCGATTATTTCATTTTATTTATTATGACTCTTGACTTTTGTTGTTTCCCCGAATGCATGTAGACGGCACAGAGCCCCGTGATGCTTTCTTACGCTTTATGGATTCCAAAGATATTTGTACTTGTGGAATGTTTTAATGTTTTAAATAATCTCTCGATCGTGAGTATGCTTTTAGAAATGTTTCTTTTGGTTGTTGAATGTTTTCTGTTTTTACTTGGAATCCGAAATGTGTTTTTTCATAATGTCTTCTATTTTCAATACATGCATTGGGGTAAAGGCCATTTAGAACCCCTTTTGGGTCGGGTCTTTACATCGTCAATGATGACATTTGCGCTACTCGATCAACTACACAACTCAGGAGCTAAGTCGACTCCTACCAAACGGAAACGACTTCCCGGCAAAGCAAACTCGTAAGGGCAAATGAACATCACACACGCTTTCGCCGACTTGCTCAAACCCAAGGCAACAAAGAACCAACTCTCTAGGAAGCAACACCCAAGGAAAACTCAACCAATCGGATCACCAACCCAAAACTAATGTAACTTACTCAATCGCCGAGGGAGGGGCAACTCCCAAAACTTCCTGACAAGGAACAAGACCTCACGGAAACGCCCTCCAACTAGAACCGAACTAGCTCTCGAAACAACAAAAGAACCAAATCATGGCCAAACACTCACAAGAGGCACAACAACCTTTACTGCAGCCTCTAAAACACCATCCAAGAATCCGCTTAATCGAACAAACGATCGCTTCCAAGCGACCAACAAACTTTTCCCTCTTGCTAGCACCACTACCATCAATTCCAAGACCAAGGGAGTAACTCCGACAACTCCCGAAGGAAAACGACTTTACAAGCGCACAACCAAAGGACAGAGAGCTCCACATACGCTCATCGCCTTGCTCGCTAAAGCAACAACATCTAAAACTCACGGGCAACAACGGAAAACAACCAACAGGGCACAAACCACTCGCCCTACGAGCAAAACTAATCTCTAGCAACTCCAATCCACACCTTGGTCGACACCAAGCACCAACTTGCCACCACACCGAACCAATCCGGACTTTACTCCAAACAAACACTAGCTTGCTAGTCTACCAAGGTCGCTAGCAACTCACCCGTGGCTACGAACCACACGCCTCCAAACCGCCAACTAAACTCACTACCGGGCTCGACCGAGCTCTGGAGAGGGCTCTCCACAACCTAGGGTTCTCCGACAACCCTCGATACACACACTTCGCCGCCAAACGATCTAATGCACAACCGCTCAACAAACAACTCCAAATTTCCAAAGATCACAACTATGCTTTGGCCAACACCAACTCCTTGGGAACCCAGAGGACCCGAAACGCTACAGAATCGTCATCCTCCTACTCAAACATCGGCCACAACATAACTTTTTTACCAAGGAAGGATCCGAACAACTCTCTTAGCCAAGGCGATCCGAAATCTAGCTACGGCTTTGCTACCATCACGCACTTGTTCGGTTTCCAATCAACACCAACCGAAGGAACACCAAAAGTTCCAACTCCACACGATGCTAAAAGCTGAGGCAACCTTGCTTTACCAAGGCATAACCATGCCAAACCGAACTTACTTTATACCAAGCTTCTACCAAGGGTGCTTACCCATAAGGCATCCAAAATCTCTCGCAAGGCATCACTCATCTCGCCTCAAAGCATCCAACTCATGGTCCCTCTCGCTGACCAAACTCGCATCTAAGATGTTCAACTCTCCTCGAGATAAAGGCACTCAAAGCGCTTGACCGTACTACCAACCACAAGCAAACTCTTGGCCTTAACACTAGCGCGAAACTCACGCGCACACCAACACTTGTCAACCGCAACTCACGACTTACTCAACCTCCGTAAACACCGGGAAGAGGCTCCGCCTCCTCTCGAGCATCCTTTCGCTTGTAGTCCATCGACTACCACCGAACTAGCCCTCCGGAAAGACCTAAACAGTGCCACTACCATAAACAGATCCAAGGCTAAAGGAGGCGCTGAACTCCGACGGCATAGAACCATCTGCAATGCCCAAGCCAAACTCAAGCTCGAACTGGACTTAGTGCCAAAGCGGCACACCAACCAATGCACCTCAAGTGCAACTACTACCAAAACCACATCTTACTACCAATGGGGCCAACAAGGTCACAACCTCAAGTGACAAGAACTCGGCTAGGCATACAAGGGCTCCAACTCAAAAACCATGCCTCTGGCATCTCATCAAACCGAAGGCTCACAGACTTACCCCTGCACCTCCACATGATGCTCAACAAAACTCGGTCGGCTCTCTCAACATGCATAAGCTAGCTCCACTCCAGGGAGCTCACCAAAGGAAGAGTGCTCAACTCTACCAAACATCTGAGGAAAACACCAACGGATCAAATCCGAAGGGAACATCGCTCACTTTGCACCCCTTAACCACAGTGGTTCCGCCATCGGGCGCAAACAACAACACTTTATAGGAGCACAAAGATGCCTCAACAATCTTGTAAAGAACCGACCCAAAAAGGGCTCAAAATAGGTCTTTACCCCAATGCATGCATTCAAAGTAAAGAACAATATGCAGATAGGTTTTCGGATTCCCAATTAAAAACAAAAGAGATTCAATCGTAAATCAAGATGGTTTGTCAAAACTCGTCCCTCGTCTCCAAGCACTGCTTTCAAGGAAAATACATTTCCAAAACGTACACTCGATCGTAGATTTATTAAAACATTTGAAACATCCTCAATTTCAATAAAGCGGAATCCACAAAACATTCAGAAAAACATCCTAGGGCTCCGTGTCTCGACTACATGCATTCGGGGGAAAATAGAAGACAAGAGTCATAGAAATAAAAGATCGAGAGACGACAAAGAGTTCCCATGATCACAGCTCCTCCTTCACCATCCTGCCTCGCACCTTGGTTACCCGTGGAAAACCACAAAATAAGGGTGAGTAACGAATTACTCAATAAGAATCCCCAACCGGTACAATACGATGCACATGGTCATCTAGGTGAGTGTATGCAAGCTATGAATATAAACACGTAATAGAGCACATAGCTTAAGTCCACACTTGGACCTCGGATGCCAACTCGTGGTCTTAGTCCGGAAATAAATCCACCACACAATACGCCCTATACGAGAAACGAGTCCCGCCTTAGCTTTGTCTCATCGTCGATACGAAAGGTGCACTAGCTCAAGATCCCGAGGAGCTCTCCGTGTAGGCGCCGTAATGAGCGTAGCGCCACCGCGTGCTACCGCAGACTATGGGGGTGCCGGGTCTAGTGGCAAGCCGCCCATGTCCAGTCACCACGCCTAACTAAATCTCTCCGGATCGGTGTCACCGACATAGGGGTGTGAGACTCGACACACGTGAACTATGTTAGCCTCGAACCACCGCACCGAGGCTAAGGAATCGGTCGTGGTAGGCTTACACCGTGAAGCCGCCTTGCCCTATCGTGGCAATCGTGGGCTACGGCCGAACACGCCGAGGACGTGTCGATCGCCGGGATGAGGCAATGCCAAGTCATCATCCCGACCGCTGGGGCATTTAGCAATCAACCACCTCACCCAAGATTGCGTGGCCTACCGGTCGGGTTAGCTAAACCCTCACGGGTCCAGGGACGGAGAGTATTACCTCATACGTCCCCGCCATGGATGCAAGATACTTTATGCATCGGGCCCTTGATGATGCTACCTACCTACACTCTAACATATCATTTCAATAGCATATAATCCAATACAATCCAAAACGTGCTCAACGGAGATACAACGAACCTAGCATGGTACTACGAAGCAAGAACAGATATGAGCATGCCGTAACGGAACAACCTAGCATGGACTAACATGAGAGAACAACATACGAAGTCATGCTAGTCGTGAATTCGAAATGAGCACCTAAACTATACATGCCGATAATCACAAACAAACATACAAACAAAAATCACATAGAACATCGCAGGGTCCACACAACTCCTGAAGAAATCCTTACTGCCAGTGGCAACTACACACAAAACCTAAGCCGCGATCGAACCCGAGCTAGCTACCGAGAACCTAACAAAAACAATGATAATCATAATCCATAAGCCTAAATATAATAAAATAAACAAGGCTCGGCTCGAGCAACTCACGCGGCTCGCTGACACGCGACGGCAGCAAAGACGGCGGGCCGCTGGGCGCCGACGGGCGCTGAAGGGGCTGATGGGCGGCAGGACTCGTAACGCCCGCTTTTCTATTCCGCTCTCGAGGTGCTTCCGGTTCGGATTCGATGGTTCGGTTGGGCCGTTAGAGCTGCTTTGACCCTTTAGGGTATTTTGGTCTTTTTGCTCCCGGCAGATTTGTGGTTTTCGTGGCTTCGAGGCGCTCCCGCTTTGTTGAGGCTTGTATGTTGGTGTTTGCAGTCCCGAGATGTTTGGGGAATTCGTTTAGGAGTTCGGTTGTGATTTGGGTTTTGGGCAAGTGATCGTTGTTTGGGTGTTTCCTTTGGGATTCGAGCCTGTGCCCTTAGAGATGATTTGGGAGTTTGTTTAAGTGAGAGTTATTGTTTGGAAAAGGTTGCTTCACTGGTCTCAAGGAGGAAGCTGAAATGGGATTTAAGGACTTTAAGACTTATTTAAATTTGGAAAGAAAATTGGTTAAGGATGGAAAGGAGGATAAAATCCCATTTTTCCTTTTAATTCCCTTTTTCCTTTTATTTTTCCCTTTTATTTTCCAAAATCCCCAAAATTCCTTTTTCTCTCCTTTTCTCTCTCCTCCACCCGAGCAGCCCTTGGTCGCCCATGTCCACCCTAGCCGCCCTCCGCTCGGGCCGCCGCCTCCACCCATGCCGCGCTGTGTCGAGCCACCTAAGCGCCCGATCGCGATCGCCTCGCCTAGTCGCGTCGAGCCCAGATCTGCATAGCCCAGTGCCATCTTCGTGTCGCCTTGGGTCGCGTCGAGTCCAAATCTGATCGCCGCTCGCCTAGTCGCGCCGAGCCCAGATCTGCATCGCCCGTGCCATCTTCGTGTCGCGCTTTGGTCGCGCTGAGTCCAGATTCAGACGCCCTCGCCCTAGTCGCGCCGAGCCCGATTCGCAGATCGCCCGTGCCGCCTCCGTGTCGCCTGTGTCCGTGTCGAGTCGCCCGAGCCCTCGCCGCACCGAAGTCGCTCGCCCTCAGAGGGTCGTCGTGCCTTCCCGAGCACCCCCGAGCCCATCGCGTCGCGTCGCCGCCGCCGCGCGCCGCGCGCCGTGTGCCGCCCTCTGCCAAGCCGCGCCAGTGTGTCGTCCCCAGCCCGAGCTCGAGCTCGCGCCGTGCGCTTTTTTGCTCGCCCAGCTGCCACGCGCGCCAAGCGCTACGCCTGCCCGCCTGCGCGCCCGGTGCCCAGCGCTGTGCCCAGCGCTCAGTGCCCAGCCCACACACCACTGCTCTTCTGCGCGCCACCGCTCATGTGTGTGCTTTGGTTGGCTTGAGCCTTGTGGCTTCTGGATGGTATTTCCCAGTCTTTTCTTCGTTGGGCCCCGATTTGTTGGTCTTTGTTTAGGGATTTATTTGGGCTGTTTTATGTATTTGATTTGGGTCGCTTTATTTTATGTTTAGGTTGTTTGGGTTCGATTAGAGGCTCGAGGATTGCTTGGTTGATTTGTGATTATTTTCTCGCTTGTCCTGTAAGGATTTCTTACCGTGGTTGTGTGGACCCCGCGATATGTCTCGATTGTGCCTTGTATGTTTGCTTTGATTGTTATGAGCATGATAGTGATAGGCGCTTTTTGTTTGATCTCTTGCTAGCATGATTGTTGATTTTACATGTTAGGGCCATGCTAGGTTTGTTCTTCCAAAGATGCTTGTGATTCCTGCTTTAAGTTGTAGTATCATGCTAGGTAAACGTGATTGATGTCGGTCATTGCTTGCTAGCCAGAATCATTGTTTTATTCGGTATTCTTAGCGTAGTAGGGTTTGTCATCATCCGTAGGCCGAGAGCGGACATAACGTACTTTGTCCCCACCGGTCGGAGTAGAGCGAAGCATAACGTACATTGCTTCCCCAGCAGCCGATGTGGATGTAGCTACCACATCGGCATAAGCCTAGTTTGTAGCTCGCTAGAGCGGAACCCCGCCAACGGTGCAAGCCCGCCTTGGCCGGTTCTTAGCTTTAGGTCGGTGGTGCACAGTGCGCACAGATGAGTGCCGAGGGCCTCGCACTCATCGTGTTCGCGACACCGCTCCGAGTCTTTAGGCATGCGTGCACCCGCGTAGTTTGCCCTTAGGCCCCCGCATTTTACGCCGGTTGCAGATGAGCATGCGGTGTGCGCGCACACACGCTGCGTTAGTAGCCGGCCTCGAGAGCTCCCTGCCTAATGTTCGTGAGTACACCGCCTTCCGCTTTAGAGCGATCATGGGTACTCTCCGATAGTCCAGATTGTTAGCGAGGGTAAGAGGCCCTTGAGGACACCCATTGGGATTGGCTTTTGAGCTAATCAATTGGTCGAGGAGAAAGACCTCGAGGGTGCCTGACATCTTGGGATCGGTTTTTGAGTCGATCAATTGGCCGAGGAGAAAGACCTCTGAGATGTCCCGGGATTGGTTATGAGAACCAATCATTAGGCCTAAGTAGGAGACTTCCGATGATTCCGTAGTAAGAGACTTCCGATGTTTCCGCATCTTGTTTTATGAGATCGTTGAGCTATGATCTGTGTTGATAGTCGCTTGCTTGCATATTGAGGTGCTAGATGACTGATGTATCGTATTGTACCCCTGGTTAGATTCTACCGAGTATGTTTATACTCACCCTTATTTATCTTTCTGTAACTTGGGACAACACCGTGAGGGCTAGCGGAGGGAGCCGATTGATCATGGGGAACCGCCAGCACTGCCTTTTTATTATTGCATTGTTTATTCAAAGATGTAGATGGACAGAGTCCTAGGGGAACATTGTTTAAAACGTTGCTTAAATTGTATTGTACATTTTATTAAACACTGCCAGTTGTTTTACTTTGTTGGATTGTTTAAAATGAAAATTGTTGGTTATGTTTTAAGGGCTCCCCCTTCTCATATGTTTTGAAAGGTTTTTAAATATAAGCTCTAAACCGCTTGTTATCATATTTAACTTGCATGCCGAGTAAGATCCCGTGTTTAGGACCATGTTTTGGGTCGGGTTCTTACAGCTTGGTATCGTGAGCACGAGTCATAGATTCAGTAGACTAACTCGCTTTGTAGGTTGTTGTTCCCATGATCATCGCACTCCACGGCCGCTTGGTTTGTCTCGAGTTCAATTAAGTTAAGGGGTAAGAATTTACAATACTTTTCTTCTAGCTTTTATGCATGTGTAGAGTTGTGGAGCGAGACGAGCGGTGTTCTCACTCGTTGTTGGTTTGGGCTTAGAGAGCCATCATGCCAACTTCTCAGCAAAGGCGAGCAGCGCTTGTTGAGCAGCTGAGAGCCCCAGCAGGGGCCAAAGATTTATGCTTTGTGCATATCGCCGGCAGTGTCGATCGCACTCGTGAGGAGGCAGAGATTAGACTCCCATAGGCCATTTGTGGCCCAGCTTGTTGGTTTCTCCCCAGTGAGAGGGTGGAGGTGCTTTGTGCAGACGCCAGCAGTGTCGATCGCACTCGAGGAGGCGCAGAGATTAGACTCCCATAGGCCATTTGTGGCCCAGGGCTTGTTGGTTTCTCCCCAGTGAGAGGGTGGAGGTGCCTTGTGCAGATCGCCAGCAGTGTTGATCACACTCGCAGGAGCAGACGCTTGGCATGTCCGACCGAGGAGCCGGACCGATCGTGTTGATGTTAAGGCCGCGGCCCTAGGGTTTGTTAGGCCCGTAGGCCAAAGTTGGCCCCGGCGCTTAAGTTGCCTAGAGGAGGGGGTAGAGGCTAGCTCGCCTCGTAGTTTGACTCCTTGAGCAGAGTGTGCTCCACCCATGTGAGATTTGATGGCGTGTCTTTAGCTATCGAGAGCAAAGACCCAGTGCGCAGCTTTGTAGCGCCAGAGCGAGGAGTCCCGGCATAGATAGCCCAAATTGTGAGTTTGTTTCAAAGATTTTCCCAAAGAGCTCTCGTGAGCCCCTGAGGTTCCCGAGAGGGCTTGATCACAGCAGGTTTATGCAGCTTGAGTTTGTTGGCGTTGATGGAGCCGCCCGCTTTGGCAAGTGGATGCCTCAGAGAGCTTGATGTATTAGAAAGTCCTACCGCTAGTAGTAAAGCGGTTGGCTGTGCTTTGAGTTTAGCATCCGTGGTGTTGGGATGCCCCGCTGCTCGTGAGGCCGAGGTGAGCCGCCTCGTGGCCGTTGGTTCCGTAGTTGGTGGTGGTAGTCCCTTGAGAGAGGTGGACTAGCGAGTCTCCACCACCGCCCGATTGATTGGCAAGTTGCCGTGTTAGTGGCTTGAGGCGTATGTAGAGACATCTCTCGCCTCTTGCAAGCCCCTTTGTTGTTTTGCACCCAGCTTCTCTTGTACCTCGTAGCTGTGGTGTAGTGTGGAGTTTGCTTGCCGTGGTTTTATCCATCTGTGGATTTCGGCGGGCTAGTAGAGTGGAACACTCTTTTATTTGGATGTTCCCAGCAGGAACTAGTTGTTGCCACCCGAGGAGTTGGCCTCGAGCTTTTGTTGAGCATCGAGTGGGATGCGTGAGTAGGCCGTGGCAAGTCTGCATGGTCGAGATGCCGAGATTAGGTCGCTCGAGTGTTTGGACTCCTGTGGCCGAGTTCCATTGCCCCGCCACTTGGAGAGTGACTTTCCTATTCTCGAGGGGCATAAAGCCTGCTTTGAGGCTGATTCGTGTTGTAATAGATGTAGTGCTCGCTGGCACCAAGCTTTGAGAGGAGGCCTAGTTTCGTGCCGCTTAAGCGCTTTTGGTGCAGTGGTTCCATGGTCGCCTGCAGTATAGCATCCCCGCTTGTCTTGTACCCTTTTCCCGAGGTTGCACTGCTTGGGTTGCTTAAGAGATCTAGCTCGGTGGTAGTCGAGGACTACAAGTTTGAGGTTTTCGAGGAAAGTAGGAGCTGCTCAGATCTCTCGAGAGTTGGGTGTAAAGGATGTTATAGGTCAGTTAAGAGCTAGCGCTCTCGAGTTCTCGCGCTGTGTTGTGAGCCCGTGAGCCACCTTTGATGGTAGCATGATTCGGCTACCCTTTGAGTTGCCCTAGTATGGTTAGTGTTGGCATCGTGGATGCGTGGTTGATCCAAAGGTTAGAGCCATGAGTTGGATGGCTGATCGAGAGCGCTTTGGTGAGCACATTGTTTTGAGGAATGTTAGCTTGGTGTGGTTTTGCGCTTGTAAGAGTAAGTTGGCCAATGTGGCTTTTCGTGGTGAGTTGGCCCCGAGTGGGTTTGAACTCTTGTTGCTCCCTTGTTTGTTGTGGCTCTGCTTGGAGGCAAAGTTGCCCTGTGTGAGAGCCCTTGTTGGCTTTGGATCTTAAGGGATCAAGTTGAGCCAGACTCCCGGCACTTTTTGCGTAGCTCGTGCTCCGTGGTTTATGTTTGGAAAACCACGAGAGGTTCGTGTTGAGGAGCCAAAGCTCGCCTTTGAGGTGTCAAGGCTTTAGTTCTTGGCAAGTGCCCTAGCTTTGGGTGTAAGGATGCCGTGCTCGCGTTGTCGGGCCGTTGGTTAAGCAAGTTTTGCTAGTTGGTCCTTGCCTCGGTTAGACTTCGCTTGAACCGAACAAGAGCAAGAGTGGCAAGCCGCGCAGCTTCCGATCGCTTTGGCTAAGAAAGTCGTCGGATCCTTACCTTGGGCGTAAGGTATGTTGAGGTTGTTGCTTTGAGTAGGAGGATGACGCCTCCCGTAGCGCTTCCCGCCCCCTTGGTTTCCAAGTTGGAGTTGGCCAAATGAGTTGAGATGCCGAGAGGGTTGTGCCCGCGTGAGCCGGTTGTTTGTTAGATCGTTGTCGACCGTGTGTCGGAGGGTGATCGAGGATCTCTAGTTGTGGAGAGCCTCTCGTAGCTCGCCAGACCTGTGCAAAGTGTTCCTTGGGTGAGTTGCTTGCAAATTTGGCGCCCAGCAAGCTAGTGCTTGTTTGGTTTTGGAGGCTAGTTGGTGCTTGGTGTTGACTAAGATTTGGTTCTCTTGATGTTTCAAGAGCTTGCTCGCTTCGAGCTGCAGGGCGTTGCCTCGAGGATTTGTTCCTAGTCCGGTTGTTTTGGGAGTTGATTCCTCCTCGGTGGTTGAGTAAGTTCGGCTAGTTCGGATTGGTGGTCCAATCGGTTGAGTTTCCCTTGGGTGTTGCCTCCAAGAGAGTTGGTTGATGTTGCCCTTGGGTTTGAGCAAGTCACGAGCGTGTGTGATGTTCACGCCTTTGGAGTTTTGCTTGCCGGGAAATCGTTCCCGCTGAGGAGTCGCCGTAGCTCCCGAGTTGTAGTTGATCGAGTAGCGCAGCTGGTTAGCCCAACGAGAGGGTCCTCGCATTGTGTTGTTAGCAAGCGAAAAGTTGTTTGTCCTCGCAAGAGCGGTGGCCACCCGCTTTAAGAGTTGAGCTTGAGTTGAGTTTCTGCTGAGCAAGGCCTTCTCGCTTTGTTTCTAGTTGTTGAGCTTTCGCAGCTGGCGAATAGCCGAGCCTCGCTTGAGTGTGTTGGCACGCAGGTGCCGTGGCATTGGTTGGTTAGCCTTTGGGCCGCTTTTCCTCAAGCCGCTGTGAGTTGGCCGGTAGCCCCGTGAGGGTTTGGTCCTTGTTGCCGAGATTTTCCATGAGAGGAATGTTGGGTGTTTCTTGCCCGGCAATGTTCTCTTTGGCCATTGCTAGTAGGTTTGCATGGAAAAGTTTGTGTTCGGCCGCTGTGAGGCTCCAGCTTGTTGGCTTGGCCGAGTGGAGCCTCGTGGCCTGGTTTTTGCCCATTTAGGGTTGGCCGTAGCTGATGTTTCAAATTGTGCTAGTGGGAAGAGTTTGCCTTTGGATCAATCGCCAGCTTGGTGGTTCGATTGTTTTTCGTTAAGGCTTTAGGCAAGCCTTGTGGTTCACCTCTCTTGTGAAGAAAGAGTAGGCCGTTTGGTTTCTCGGAACCCGAGAGGTTCATTGTTTGGCCACCACCGTTGTGTTGAGGCAATTGTTATCGGGCCAGGGGCATTTAGAGAAGTTACGCCAAGGCGTGGCGTTGAGTTTTGGAGCTTGTGCCCACCGCTGCGCTTTTTTCGAGAGTAACACCGCTGAGAGGTGTTCCGTGTTGGTTTAGCGGGATTTTGGCCGAGCCCCAAGTTTGTAGGGCTTTTGAGATCCTTGAGCGGATTGGAGCAAAGTGGTTAGCTTTGCCCCGCCTTTGACAAAGAAGCAAGTTTTGTGTTCCTCGCCTCTTTGTTGAGATAGTATGTGTGCATCGTGAGCATTGTGGCTTTGAGCCTTTGAGAACCCAAGAGGGTTTGGTTATCGAGAAGAAGGCTAGTGTTGTTTTAGCCGAGAAGTTCACTTGGCTAAGAATCGTGGGAGTATTCATAGAGTCAAGCTTGTTTTAGGACTTTCGAGGACGAAAGTCTTAAAAGGAGGGAGTATTGTAACGGCCCGCTTTTCTATTCCAGCTTCGAGGTGCTTCCTGCTCGATTCAGTGGTTCTGCCAATGTTAGAGCTGCTTTTGACCCTTAGGGGTATTTTGGTCTTTTGCTCCTCGGCAGATTTGTGGTTTTCGTGGCTTCGAGGCAGCTCCCGCTTTGTTGAGGCTTGTATGTTGGTGTTTGCCAGTCCCCGCATGTTTGGGGTATTCGCTTTGGGAGTTCGGTTGTGATTTGGGTTTTGGGCAAGTGATCGTTGTTTGGGTGTTTCCTTTGGGATTCGAGCCTGTGCCCTTAGAGATGATTTGGGAGTTTGTTTAAGTGAGAGTTATTGTTTGGAAAAGGTTGCTTCACCGGTCTCAAGGAGGAAGCCGAAATGGGATTTAAGGACTTTAAGACTTATTTAAATTTGGAAAGAAAATTGGTTAAGGATGGAAAGGAGGATAAAATCCCATTTTTCCTTTTAATTCCCTTTTTCCTTTTATTTTTCCTTTTATTTTCCAAAATCCCCAAAATTCCTTTTTCTCTCCTTTTTCTCTCTCTCCACCCGAGCAAAGACCTTTGGTCGCCCATGTCCAAATTTCTAGCCGCGCCGCTCGCTCCAGCCGCCTACCACCCATGTCGCGCCGCGTCGAGCCACCCCAAATACCGATCGCATCGCGCCTCGCCCTAGTCGCGCGAGCCCGGATCTGCATCGCCCATGCCATCTTCGTGTCGCCTTGGTCGCGCCGAAGTCTAGATCTGCAGACGCCTCGCCCTAGTCGCGCCGAGCCCAGATCTGCAGCGCCCGTGCCATCTTCGTGTCGCCTTGGTCGCGCCGAGTCCAGATCTGCAGACGCTCGCCCTAGTCGCGCCGAGCCCAAATCTGCGATCGCCCAGTGCCGCCTCCGTGTCGCCCAGTGTCCGTGTCGAGTCGCCCGAGCCCTCGCCGCACCGAAGTCGCCGCCCCACAGAGGTCGTCGTGCCTTCTCGAGCGCCCCGAGCCCATCGCGTCGCGCCGCCTCGCGCGCACGCCCGCGGCGCCGCCCTCCGCCAAGCCGCGCCGTGTGTGTCGCCACCGAGCTCGAGCCTCGTGCCGCGCGCCTGCCTAGCCCCCAGCGCCGCGCTGCGCCGCGCCGCTGCCCCCGCCTGCGCCCGCTGCCCAGCGCCACATGCTCAGCGCCACCCACCACTCTTTCTTCTCGCGCCACCGCCATAGGTGTGTCGGTTGGCTCTGAGCCTTGTGGCTTCTCTGATGGTATTTCCCTAGTCTTTTCTTCGTTGGGCCCCGATTTGTTGGTCATTGCTTAGGGATTTATTTGGGCTGTTTTATGTATTTGATTTGGGTCGCTTTATTTTATGTTTAGGTTGTTTGGGTTCGATTAGAGGCTCGAGGATTGCTTGGTTGATTTGTGATTATTTTCTCGCTTGTCCTGTAAGGATTTCTTACCGTGGTTGTGTGGACCCTCGCGATATGTCTCGATTGTGCCTTGTATGTTTGCCGATTGTTATGAGCATGATAGTGATAGGCGCCTTTGTTTGATCTCTTGCTAGCATGATTGTTGATTTTACATGTTAGTGCCATGCTAGGTTTGTTCTTCCAAAGATGCATGTGATTCCTGCTTAAGTTTTAGTATCATGCTAGGTAAACGTGATTGATGTCGGTCATTGCTTGCTAGCCAGAATCATTGTTTTATTCGGTATTCTTAACGTAGTAGGGTTTGTCATCATCCGCAGGCCGAGAGCGACATAACGCACTTTGTCCCCACCGGCCGGGAGTAGAGCGAAGCATAACGTACATTGCTTCCCCTGCAGCCGATGTGGATGTAGCTACCACATCGGCATAAGCCTAGTTTGTAGCTCGCTAGAGCGGAACCCCGCCAACGGTGCAAGCCTCGCCTTGGCCGGCTCTTAGCTTCGTGTCGGTGGTACAGTCGCATGATGAGTGCCGAGGGCCTCGCACTCACCGTGTTTCGACACCGCTTTCCGAGTCTTAGGCATGCTTACCGCCCGCGTAGTTTGCCCTTAGGCCCCCGCATTTTACGCCGGTTGCAGAAGAGCATGCGGTGTGCGCGCAAGACACGCTGCGTAGTAGCCGGCCGGAGAGCTCCCCCGGCTAATGTTCGTGAGTACACCGCCTTCCCAGCTTTAGAGCCGATCACTGGTACTCCCCGATAGTCCAGATTGTTAGCGAGGGTAAGAGGCCCTTGAGGACACCCATTGGGATTGGCTTTTGAGCTAATCAATTGGTCGGGGAGAAAGACCTCTCGAGGGTGCTCGGACATCTTGGGATCGGTTTTGAACTGATCAATTGGCCGAGGGAGAAAGACCCTCGAGATGTCCCGGATTGGTTATGAGAACCAATCATTAGGCCTAAGTAGGAGACTTCCGATGATTCCGAAGTAAGAGACTTCCGATGTTTCCAGATCTTGTTTTATGAGCTCGTTGAGCTATGATCCGTGTTGATTGCCGCTTGCTTGCATGTTGAGGTGCTAGATGACCGATGTATCGTGATTGTACCCCGTTGCTAGATTCTTACCGAGTATGTTTATACTCACCCTTATTTATCTTTCGTAACTTGGGACAACACCGTGAGGGCTAGCGGAGGGAGCCGATTGATCATGGGGAACCGCCAAGACTCTGTCTTTTATTATTGCATTGTTTATTCAAAGATGTAGATGGACAGAGTCCTAGGGGAACATTGTTTAAAACGTTGCTTAAATTGTATTGTACATTTTATTAAACACTGCCAGTTGTTTTACTTTGTTGGATTGTTTAAAATGAAAATTGTTGGTTATGTTTTAAGGGCTCCCTTCTCATATGTTTTGAAAGGTTTTTAAATATAAGCTATAAACCGCTTGTTATCATATTTAACTTGCATGCCGAGTAAGATCCTGTGTTTAGGACCATGTTTTGGGTCGGGTTCTTACAGACCGCACACCGCGCGCCGACGGGCGCAGCGTATAAGGCGGCCTGCGCGCGCACGCGCTGACGACGGCTAGCCGGGCGCAGCGCACGGACGCGGGCAAGCGGACGGACGAGCGCGCGCTGGCGCGAGGCGTGCGACGCGATGCGCGCGCGACGCAGGCGCAGCGAGCGGAGCGGCGCGCGGGCGCGACGCTGGCGCTGCTGGCCGCTCACCAGTGCGCGCGACGGCGGCCGCGACGGCCGGCGGTCTGTGGCGCGGCTCGTGCTCGCTGGCATGCGATCTGGCAGCTCGGGCTTGCCGCTAGGCGATCCGGGCGGCTCGGGCTTGCTGGCTTGGCAGATCTGGGCATGCCGGGCACTGCAACAACAACACACACACACAGCTCTTCTCCTTACCTTCGGCCAACAAGAACACCCAATCGAGAAGATGAAGAGGATGAAGACTTACCCGAATGATGATTGAACCAAGGGAGCCGCAAGGATGAAGAACTCGGCAAGGCAATGGAGAGAAAAGCTTGGCGGCCACACACTTTGGAGAAGAAGATGAGACAAACCTAATTTCTATTTCATTTAACCAAATGCTCCAAAACTCCCAAAATGCAAGGCTAACCATAAAATGATGCAGAAGAGCAACAAGAGCACCTAATGGCTCAATTGGTACACATCCCCACAAGCTTCCCAGAGACCTGTTCAAACCCCACCGCAAAGACAATTTCCTTTATTTTTACTTTTCCACCAAACCTTCCTCAAACCAAACCACAAATCCTTCCAAAAACCTACATAAATCCATCCAATAATTTTAGCAACCGAAAGATATAAACAAAAATTTGACGGCTTAACTAAATTACCAAAATACCCCTAGGGCATACCTCGAAGACCGGATGAAAACCTGGTCGTTACAATATTCCTCCTTTTTTTTATGACTTTCGCCCTCGAAAGTCCTTATGTAAAGACCCACCCAAAAGGGGCTCTAAATGGGCCTTTACCCCAATGCATGTAGTGAAAATAAAAGACATTATGAAAAATACATTTGGATCCCAAGTAAAAAGTAAACATTCAACAACCAAAACATACATTTCTAAAAGCATACTCGATCGAGATTTATTTAAACCATTAAAACAATCCACAAGTACAAATATGCTGGAATCCATAAAACGTAAGAAAACATCCTGGGCTCTGTGCCCGCCTACATGCATTCGGGGAAATAACAAAAGTCAAGAGTCATGATAAATAAAATAATCGAGAGATGACAAAGCAGGATTCCATGATCACAGCCTTCCCTTCACCATCCTGCCTCCCGCTTGATTACCTCGTGGAAAACCACGTAATAAGGGTGAGTAACGAATTACCCAAAGAAGAATCCCCAACCGGGTACAATACGATATACATGATCATCTAGAAGAATGTATGCAAGCCATGAGCACAAACATAGAGCGGAGCACATAGCTAAGTCCACACTTGGACCTCGGATGCCAACTCGTGGTCTTAGTCCGGAAATACCACAACACACTAAACGCGCTTATACGGGAACAAGTCCCGGCCTCACTGCTTCATCGCCGATACGAAAGGTGCACTAGCTCAAGATCCCGAGGAGCTCTCCGATCGGCGCCAGAATGAGCGTAAGTGCGCACCGCATGCCACCGCAAAACTCGGGGTGCCGGGTCTAGTGGCAAGTCGCCTGTGTTCACCACCATGCCTAACTAAATCTCCGGATCGGTGTCACCGATATAGGGTGTGAGACTCGACACGTGAACTATGTCACCAACCACCGCACCGAGGCTAAGGAACCGGCCGTGGTAGGCTTACACCGTGAAGCGGTCCTTGCCCTAACAGTGGCAATCAAGGGCTACGGCCAACACGCCGAGGACGTGCCGATCGCCGGGGACGAGGCAATGCCAAGTCATCATCCCGACCGCTGGGGCATTTAACACCGCCACCCTCACCCAAGATTGCGGGGCCTACCGGTTGGGATAGCTAATCCTCACGGGGTCCAAGGACGGAGAACTGCTCTCGAACGCCCTTGCCATAGATGCAAGATACTTTATGCATCGGGCCCTGATGATGCTATCTACCCCAATTCTAAACCTTAACAATAATAACAATTCAATCAATGCAATCTAATACGTGCTCAATGATACAAGGAACCTAGCATGATACTACGAAGCAAGAACAGATATCGAACATGCTAGAATAGAACAACCTAGCATGGGCTAACATGAGAAACAATACAAGAGTTCATGCCACCAGAATTCGCAATGCAGAGCACCTAGGGCTAAACATGCTAGTAATCATACACAGTGCATACAAAACAACAATCACAAATATACCGCAGGTCCACACAACCCCTGTAAGAAATCCTTACCTTGGTCGGAAGACTTCTACACACAAATCCTAAGTCATGAACAATCCCGAGCTAGCGAGCGGAACCTAGCAAACCAACAATAATCAAGATCTAAAATGTCTAAACAACAATAGAACAAAGAAGCTCGGCTCGGGGACTCACGCGCATGGCGACAAGAGCTTGAGCCGCCGCGAGCCGGCACGGCAAGGGCCGGGCGCTGGCGCGCGCGCACGCACGGCAGGCGGGCGCCGGCCGCGCGCTACCGGCACGGCAGGTCGGGCGCCGGCCGCGCTACCGCACGGCAGGTCGGCGCCGGCCGCGCGCCGCACGGCACGGGCAGTGATGGTCGGCGGTGGACGCTACCGCCGCCGCGCCGCACGGCACGGCAGTGATGGTCGGCAGGACGCGCGCTGCCGGCCGCGGGCCGGCACGGCACGGCACGGACGGACACGCGCGGCGCGCGAAGCCGTGGCGGCGCGCGCGGCGCCGGGCGCGGCGACAGCGACGCGACGCGGCTGGCGCGGCGGCGCGAGCAGCTCGGTGAAGGCTTCTCGCGCGCGCGAGCGACGGGCGAGCAGCGGGCGGCGCCTCCCGGCGTGATTCGCGCGGCGAGCGACGGGCGAGCGGCACGGCGAAGGCCTCTCGGGCGCGATTCGGGCGTGGCGATCGACCGGCCGACGAACGGCAAGGCCGCGAGGCGGATCCGGGCGTGGCGAGCGACGGAGATTCGTGGCCGCCGACGAACGGCAAGGCCGCTAGGATGATCTCGGCGTGGCGAGCCGACCGGCCGGACGGCGACGACAGGGCGATCTGTGGCCGCTGGCCGGGCTTCACTCTACCGGCCGCAATCAACACAACACACACAACACACCTCTTTTCACTTGGCCAAACGCACACCAAACGGATGAGAAGAAGAAGAAGAAGATCAATACCTACCCTAATGATGATGATCGAACCCAAGGAGATGCAAGGATGAAGAATCGGCAAGGCTATGGAGAGGGAGAGCTTGGGCGCCAAGAGGGGATTTGGAGAAGAAGATGGAATAAACCTAATTCTATTCCATTTAACCAAATGCACCAAAACTCCAAAATCCAAGGTTAACTAAGATGTGATGCAGAAAAGAGCAACAAGAGCACCTAATGGCTCAATTGGCACACATCTCTACAAGCTTCCCAAGAGACCCGGTTCAAACCCCACTGCAAAGACAATTTCCTTTATTTTTACTTTTGCATCAAACCTTGCTCAAACCAAACCTCAAACTCCTCCAAAACCTACATAAAACCATCCAATAATTTTAGTAGCCGAAAAGACACAAACGACCATGACGGCCCGACCAAATTACCAAATTACCCCTAGGGCATACCCGAAGACCGGAAGAAAAACCTGGTCGTTACAATATTCCTCCTTTTTATGACTTTCGCCCTCGAAAGTCCTTAACAAAATGCTTTTCAGGGTAATGCAACCTCATCTCGCCTTCCCGCTCCCAAGTGGCTTCCTCGTAACCCCGATTCTTCCATCGAACCTTTACTAAACGAATCTCGCGATTACGCAACGCCTTGGTCTCAAAGGCAAGGATCCTCACCGGCTTCTCCTCGAAGTTCAAATCCTCATTCACCGCAAAGGCTCAAAGTCCACAATGTGCGACGGGTCCGCACATACCGCCTCAACATCGATACATGAAAAACACTATGCACCGCTGATAGTGACGGAGGTAGGGCTAACCGGTAAGCAACTCGCCAATCCTCTCTAGGATCTCAAATGGACCAACAAAACGGGACTCAACTTCCCACGCTTACCAAACCTCGTAACACCTCGCATCGGAGCAACCTTAAGGAACACATGCCGACCAACCTCAAACTCCAAATCTCGACGCCAACATCGGCGTAACTCTTCTCGCCGCTCGCTCCTGAGCTGTCAACATACGAGCTCTAATCTTCTACACCGCACCAATTGTCAATCAGTAGTAACTCGGGACCCAAAACTCGTTTATCACCAACCTCTTCCCGCAACACGGGGGACCGATAACGCTACCATACAATGCCTCGAATGGAGCCATCTCAATCGCCGATCGTAATCGTTGTTATAGGCAAACTCCATCAAGTACAGATATCGTCCCAATCGCTCGGGAAATCCAACACACAAGCCCTCAACATATCCTCGAGAATTGATTCACTCTCTCACCACCATCCGTCTCGAGGGTGAAAAGTCAGGCTGAAATCGCACTGCGTGCTCAAACCCTTCTCGAGCGCCTCGTAAACGAGAAGTGAACCGCGAGTCACGATCGGACACAATCCTCACCGCACACCATGATAACGGATGATCTGCTCCAAAACGGCCGCGCCACAATCGCTCCACTCGTATAAGTGTCTCTACCGGAAGGAAGTGTGCGCTCTTGGTCAAACGGTCGACTATCACCTAAATCGAGAGAACTTCCTGAGTCCTTGGCAAACCGTAGATAAAGTCCATGGAGATCTCTTCCCATTTCCACTGGGTACACTCGCTGGTCGCAAATAAACCACTGGGCCTCGCTCGGGTGCCTTCACTTGCCGACAAGTGAGACACCTACCGACAAACTCGCCACATCTCTCTTCATTCCCATCCACCGTAAGGTCCGCTTAAGGTCTCGATACATCTTGGTACCCCGGGTGCCAAGCAAAAGGGGAATCAGGCCTCCGAGAGCAACTCGCCGCAAACTCGCAATGTCCGAACACACAACCGCCTCTATAAGTCAACCCATCGTCTGGGAATATACAAAGTCAAAGTCACCGCAAGACTAACTCACAACCAATCTCTTAAGTGCGGGTCACCTAACTGGCCGTTTATAATCCACGCTGAATCGACGGCACGAATAAATAATCGAGCTACTCTCGCGCAGAACCTCTCCCAACAACATCGCAACCTCGCCCGCTCGACTCTCTCTCGCAAACCGGGCTGAACTCAACAACGCCGCAGAGTGCGACGCTCTTTCTACTCAAAGCATCGGCCACTACATTGGCTTTACCCGATGGTACAAAATCTCGCAGCCATAATCCTTTACCAACTCTAACCATCTCCTCTCGCTCATATTCAACTCCTTTTTGAGTAAACAGATACTTAAGGCTCGTGGTCGGTAAACATCTCAATCCGCCACCATACGTAATGCCTCCAAATCTTCGGGCAAACACCATCGCGCCAACTCCATATCATGAGTCGGGTAGTTCTCGCTCATACGGCTTTCACCGACGGGAAGCATAGGCTATGACCTTCCCGTGGCCGCATCAACACACAACCTAATCCAAACTTGGAAGCATCATCAGAGACCACGAAACCACTGCCCCTCCGGATCGCCAACACCGGTGCCGGTCAAACTACGCTTGAGCCCGCAAAGCTCTCATCACACCTCGCTGCCCCAAACAAACTCGACACCCTTCCTCGCCGACGAGTGAGGGGCGAGGCTAAAGCGAAAAAGTCCTGACGAACCGACGGTAGTAACTCGCCAAACCCGTAAAGTCGCGAATCTCGCAGAATCGGAAGTCGGCTTGGCCCATGAACTCACGGCCTCAATCTTCGCGGGGTCCACGGCTATACCATCTCTCGAAACCACGTGGCCTAGGAAGGCCACCGCTTCCAACCTCGAATCACATTTGGAAAACTTCGCATAAAGCCGGGTTTCCTCAAAGCCGCCAATACTCGCCTCAAATGCTCGCATGGTCTTCTTTAGACCTCGAATAAACAAGAATATCGCCAATGAACACGATGACGGCCGCCCAAAAATGATTTGAACACCCTATCCATCATGTCCATGAACGCTACCGGGGCATTGGTCAATCCAAACGACATGACCACAAACTCATAGTGACCATATCCGACTCGAAGTCGCCTTAGGAATGTCGGCATCCCCGATCCGCAATCGATGGTAACCGATCTCGATCTATCTTGAGAACACGGAAGCTCCTCAAGCCGATCGAACAAATCATCGATACGGGGCAACGGATACTTATTATTCATCGCCACCTTATTAAGCTCGCGGTAATCAATACATAAGCGCATAGAACCATCCTTCTTTTTCACAAACAGAATCGTGCTCCCCACGGGGACACACTCGACGGATGAACCCTCGGTCTAACATCTCCCAAATCGAATCTTCGCCTTTAACTCACTGGCGCCATGCGATACGGAGCCTTCGAGATAGGGAGGGTCCTCGCTCGAGCTCAATAATGAAGTCAACCTCTCTTTGGGGGCAACCCCAGTGAACTCCTCGGAAACACATCCGCGAACTCCCGCACGACGGCACTGATCAACAGTAAAGCGAGGGGCGGCTCTTCCTGCATAACTTGGCTAGATAGCCCCAAGCTCCATGAGCTAGCAAACGACGAGCTTTCACAATGACACCATCGGGCGGGGCAAACTCCCCTCGACTCCACGAAACTTAAAGTCGGGACCGACCGCGGCCCAACACTACTTCTTTCCGTGGCGGTCAATCAACGCGTGGTTAGCAAACTAACCACTCCATACCAAGAATCACATCAAAACCGCTCATAGGCGTAACTATGAGCGTAGCCACAAGCAACTCTCCTGATATCTCGATCCGGCCATCCTTAATCTTATCTCTAGCCAACATATTAACTCCCGAAGGAGTTGCAACAGATAACTCAAAACCTAGAGGCTCTAGTCTTAACTTAGCATGCTCAAGAAACAACACGTATACAAATGAATGCGTGGAACCGTAATCAAACAAGACAAATGCGCAGTTGATCTAAAACAAGAAGCGCACTCACTCGCCATACCGCATCCGTGACGCTGCGGCCTCTGACGGTCGTAGAAAACACTCGACCGCCGCCGCTGCTGGCCGAGTCGCCATAGCCGGGTCGATCACAAAAACGGGCCATGTGACCCTCTATACCACAACGGAAGCACAATCAGGTCCAGCCGACAAGCTCCGGCGTGACTTTCCCACAAGTAGCACAAGCGGAAATCGCCGGGTCCTCCTCGCTGTCGGGCCGAAACGGACCGAGCTCTCCGCGATCTCTCGCTTCAATCGCCTTTGGCGGCGCCGCCGCCCCCCGAAAGTCAAACTTCTCTTCGCGCCCCCCACACGCTGGGACAGACGCCAACAGAGCGCGGCAACAACCCGCCAAGCAGATACTTCCCATTATAGATCGTGGCTAATCGATGCTTAGCATAAGTGTCGTGGGCCCGAGCCCGACATCCTCGGGAAACACCCTCGCCTCAATCCAGATATGAACTTCCGAATCTTCACCCGGGTGGCAATCAACCGAGGAGCAAAATATCCATACTCGAGAACTTGCGCCATATTCTCAATGGAATCGTAACCCCGCCTGTGTTCCGGAAAGAGCTCCACCATCTTCTCTTGAGCCTCATCACCGATGAACTTTACCTTGAACTCACTCTTGAAGAACTCCCAAGTAGCGGGTGGAGACCCACCGGTCTCTCGCTCAAGGTGGACTCCCACCACCATCTCGCCGTGCCTCCTAGCACATGAGCCGCACATCTCGGCCTCTCAATATCGGGGCACACCATGATCGTGAAGGTGTACTCCAAATGGGCAATCCACCGGCCGCCGCTAACGCATCACCGGTGGCATCAAACTTCTCAAAGCTTCCACTTCACAAAATCCTTCACCACCTACCCACCCTCGGCACCCTCTCTCGCCATATCCGCCTCGGGGCTACTTGCTCCTCGAGGAGTTGGAGGTGCTACTGAGCTCACTGAACCAATCGAGTCACCGCTCGATCCGGGCTCGGACTCTTCCCCGCTGCGCGCTAACAAGGCTCGGGTCTCGCCGCTCGGTCACTCAACATGCCGACCATAAAAGCCCTCATAGACTCAAAGAAACTCTGCTCCAGAGCGCCTCACGCGCGCTGGCCGCGCCTCAACGCCCGCTCTAGCGTAACAGAGGAGCCGCCGGTGGAATGCCATCGTTGTCGCTTGGGACGATGTCCTCGCAGACGATCCGATCCGATCCTCGATACTCGACCGCTCTCGAACCTCCTCTCTCCTGCAGACGGGTGGATCGCATGTCGGCGATCTACATCCAAACCAACAACGAATCAAAACTCGCATGTCACCATTCCACAACACCAAACAAGGCATACACTAGATGATAGGTATTGTAAATTCTTAACCCTTTTCCTTTCTAAAACAATAAATCTAGGCGTACTGATGACCGCTTGAGTGCCGATGATCATGGAAAAACGACCTACAACAAAAGGTCACCACGAATCTATGACTCGAGCTTTGATACCAATCAGAAGACCCGACCCAAAAGGGGCTCTAAATGGGCCTTTACCCCAATGCATGTAGTGAAAATAAAAGACATTATGAAAAATACATTTCGGATCCCAAGTAAAAACAAAAACATTCAACAACCAAAACATACATTTCTAAAAGCATACTGATCGTAGATTTATTTAAACCATTAAAACAATCCACAAGTACAAATATGCCGGAATCCATAAAACGTAAGAAAACATCCTGGGGGCTCTGTGTGCCCGCCTACATGCATTCAGGGAAATAACAAAAGTCAAGAGTCATGATAAATAAAATAATCGAGATGACAAAGCAGATTCCATGATCACGCCTTTTCCCTTCACCATCCTGCCTCCCGCTTGATTACCTCGTGGAAAACCACGTAATAAGGGTGAGTAACGAATTACCCAAAGAAGAATCCCCAACCGGGTACAATACGATATACATGATCATCTAGAAGAATGTATGCAAGCCATGAGCACAAACATAGAGCGGAGCACATAGCTAAGTCCACACTTGGACCTCGGATGCCAACTCGTGGTCTTAGTCCGGAAATACCACAACACACTAAACGCGCTTATACGGAACAAGTCCCGCCACTGGCTTCATCGTCGATACGAAAGGTGCACTAGCTCAAGATCCCGAGGAGCTCTCCGGGCGGCGCCAGAATGAGCGTAAGCGCCGCACCGCATGCTACCGCAAACTCGGGGTGCCGGGTCTAGTGGCAAGCCGCCTGTGTTCACCACCATGCCTAACTAAATCTCTCGGATCGGTGTCACCGACATAGGGGTGTGAGACTGACACGCGTGAACTATGTCACCAACCACCGCACTGAGGCTAAGGAACCGGCCGTGGTAGGCTTACACCAGAAGCGGTCCTTGCCCTAACAGTGGCAATCAAGGGCTACGGCCGAACACGCCGAGGACGTGCCGATCGCCGGGACGAGGCAATGCCAAGTCATCATCCCGACCGCTGGGGCATTTAACACCGCCACCCTCACCCAAGATTGCGGGGCCTACCGGTTGGGATAGCTAATCCTCACGGGTCCAAGGACGAGAATCGTCTCGAACGCCCTTGCCATAGATGCAAGATACTTTATGCATCGGGCCCTGATGATGCTATCTACCCGAATTCTAAACCTTAACAATAATAACAATTCAATCAATGCACCCAATACGTGCTCAATGAGATACAAGGAACCTAGCATGATACTACGAAGCAAGAACAGATATCGAACATGCTAGAATAGAACAACCTAGCATGGGCTAACATGAGAAACAATACAAGAGTTCATGCCACCGAGAATTGCAACAGAGCACCAAGGGCTAAACATGCTAGTAATCATACACAGCATACAAAACAACAATCACAAATATACCAAGCAGGTCCACACAACCCCTGTAAGAAATCCTTACCTTGGTCGGAAGACTTCTACACACAAATCCTAAGTCATGAACAATCCCGAGCTAGCGAAAGGGAACCTAGCAAACCAACAATAACAAGATCTAAAATGTCTAAACAACAATAGAACAAAGCAAGCTCGGCTCGGGGACTTACGCGCACGGCGACACGAGCTTGGAGCCGCCGGGCGAGCCGGCACGGCAGGGTCGGCGCTGGCCGCGCGCCGCACGGCAGTGGCCGGGCGCTGCTACGCTACCGCACGGCAGGCTGGGCGCGGCCGCGCGCACGCACGGCAGGTGGCCGGGCGCTGGCCGCGCTACCGCACGGCAGGCTCAGGCCGGGCGCCGCCGCTACCGGCACGGCACGGCAGTGATGGTCGCGCGGGGCGCGCGCGGCCGCGCTGCACGCACGGCAGAGATGGTCGGCAGGACGCCAGCGCTGCACGCGCGCGCGGCACGCAAGACGGACTTCGGCGCGCGCGGCGAAGCGTCGCGGGCGGCGCGCGCGGCGCGGCGTGCGCGGCGACGACGCGACGCGGACGGCGCTGGCGCGGCGGGCGAGCAGCGGTGAAGGCCTCGGCGAAGCGAAGCGACGGGCGAGCAGCTGGCGAAAACCTCTCGCGCGATCGGGCGTGGCGAGCGATCGGGCGAGCAGCTTCGGGCGAAGCGCCTCTGGCGCAATCGGGCGTGGCGATCCGACCGGCCGACGAACGGCAAGGCCGCTAGGCGGATCGGCGTCTGAAGCGATCGGGCGATCAGTCTTCTGGACGAACGGCAAGGCCGCTAGGACAGATCTGGGCGTGCGAGCTGACCGGCTGGACGTGCGACGACAGGGGCGATCTGTGCTGCTGGCTGGGCTTCACTCGGCTGGCTGCAATCAACACAACACACACAACATACCTCTTTTCACTTGGCCAAACGCACACCAAACGGATGAGAAGAAGAAGAAGAAGATCAATACCTACCCTAATGATGATGATCGAACCCAAGGAGATGCAAGGATGAAGAATCGGCAAGGCTATGGAGAGGAGAGAGCTTGGGCGGCCAAGAGGGGATTTGGAGAAGAAGATGGAATAAACCTAATTCTATTCCATTTAACCAAATGCACCAAAACTCCAAAATCCAAGGTTAACTAAGATGTGATGCGAAAAGAGCAACAAGAGCACCTAATGGCTCAATTGGCACACATCTCTACAAGCTTCCCAAGAGACCCGGGTTCAAACCCCACTGCCAAAAGACAATTTTTCTTTATTTTTACTTTTGCATCAAACCTTGCTCAAACCAAACCTCAAACTCTCCAAAACCTACATAAAACCATCCAATAATTTTAGTAGCCGGAAAAGACACAAACGACCATGACGGCCCGACCAAATTACCAAATTACCCCTAGGGCATACCGGAAGACCGGAAGAAAAACCTGGTCGTTACACCTTAAGACCAAAACAACACAGATATCGCATTCTCATCCCGTCCCTTCCCGCTCACGAGCGGCCTCCTCCGAACTCGCACTCCTTCACTAAACTTTTACCAACGGATCTCACTTCTACGCAACGCCTTCGACTCAAGACCAGAATACTCATAGGCTTCCCCTCAAGCCCAAACCCTCAATCACCGCAAGGGCTCAAAGTCCACAATGAGCAATGGGTCCGGCACATGCTTTGCCCCAACATCGATACATAAAAACACTGTGCACACTGTCAACAAACAAACTCAACCCTACAACAAATCAAGCAAACGACCGAACCTTCCAGATTCCAAAACTAAACGGCCTACTCTTACTTCAAAAGAGACCAACAAACCTCAAACCTTGACTACAAATTTTTAACGAGATACAAACGAACCACCAATCAAGCGATCGATCCAAAAAGACAAACTTCTCCAACTAGAACACGACCACAACACTTAAGCAACCATCTTAGGGAGAAATCGCCAACCAAAGGCAAGGGCACCATCCTCGGTACACCGGACGGCTAACAACACTCACACCACCAAAACTTCACCTCGGCCACCAAAAAAAAAAGGGCCAAGCACGGACTCCACTCGGCCAAGCCAACAAACTAGAACTCCTCATCGGCCGAACGCAAACTTTCCGACGAACACCTACCAAAGAACCGACCAAGGAGAACATCGCCAGGCAAGGAACATCCAACATTCCTCTCAAGGAAAACTCGGGAAGCAAGGACTAAACCATCACGCAGCCTATCTGCGACACAACACCTTGAGGAAAACGGCTCAACGACTTACCAACCAATGCCATGGCACCTCTGTGCCAACTCACTCAAACGTGGCTCGCTAACGCCAATCAGCTGCGAACGCACAACAACTAGGAACAAAGCCCGAGAAGGGCTTGCTCGTGAGAACTCAACCCAAACTTATAACGAGCAACGCCGCCTCAAGCTACTACTCAACTCTTAAAATCCAACCGGCTACTCAAAGGACTTCCCTTTAAGCCTAAGCCTAACTCATCTTCCAACCGTAAGCTCCACTCCCAAAACCTCACAAGGAAAATGGATAACGACAACCTCAAAGCTTACGGATCCCGAGCCACACGAATCCATAAGACTACCTCGCAAGCTATCACTCGAGGTTGGCATCCAAGGAGCAACTCAACCACCACAGAGGCTAGAGGAAAGGAAATCATCACTCCCCAAAGGACCAACAACTTGCCCGAACAACTCAACTTTGATCAGCTAGCCTCCGCCCTTGCGGAACAACAACTTTGCTTCCTAACAACACAAAGCGGGGACCCTCACGCTGGGCTGACCATTGCGCTTACTCGATCAACTACACAACTCGAAGCTAAGCCGACTCCTACCAAACAGAAACGACTTCCCAAAGAAGCAAACTCAAGGGCAAAGAACATCACACACGCCACGACTTGCTCAAACCCAAGGCAACAAAGAACCAACTCTCTAGGAAGCAACACCCAAGGAAAACTCAACCAATCGGATCACCAACCCAAACTAATGTAAACTTACTCAATCGCTGAGGGAGGGGTCAACTCCCAAAACTTCCCGACAAGGAACAAGACCTCGAGGCAACGCCCTCCAACTAGAACCGAACTAGCTCTCGAAACAACAAAAGAACCAAATCTTGGCCAAACACTCACAAGAGGCGAGAACAACCTTTATCGCAGCCTCTAGAACACCATCCAAGAATCCGCTTAATCGAACAAACGATCGCTTCCAAGCAACCAACAAACTTTTCCCTCTTGCTAGCACCACTACCATCAATTCCAAGACCAAGGGAGTAACTCCGACAACTCCCCGAAGGAAAACGACTCTTACAAGCGCACAACCAAAGGACGAGAGAGCTCCACATACGTTCATCGCCTTGCTCTCGCTAAAGCAACAACATCTAAAACTCACGGGGCAACAACGGAAAACAACCAACAGGGCACAAACCACTCGCCCTACGAGCAAAACTAATCTCTAGCAACTCCAATCCACACCTTGGTCGACACCAAGCACCAACTTGACACCACACCGGAACCAATCCGGACTTTACTCCAAACAAACACTAGCTTGCTAGTCTACCAAGGTGCTAGCAACTCACCCGAGGCTACGAACCACACGCCTCCACCGGCCAACTAAACTCACTACTTGGGCTCGACCGAGCTCTGGAGAGGCTCTCCACAACCTAGGGTTCTCCGACAACCCTCGATACACACACTGCCGGCAAACGATCTAACAGACAACCGCTCGAACAAACAACTCCAATTTTCCAAATCACAACTATGCCGGCCAACACCAACTCCTTGGGAACCCAGAGTACCCAAACGCTACATGCATCGCGCCATCCTCCTACTCAAACATCGCCACAACATAACTTTTACCCAAGGAAGGATCCGAACAACTCTCTTAGCCAAGGCGATCCGAAATCTAGCGCGGCTTTGCTACCATCGCACTTGTTCGGGCCTTCCAATCGAACACCAACCGAAGGAACACCAAAAGTTCCAACTCCACACGATGCTAAAAGCCGAGGCAACCTTGCTTTACCAAGGCATAACCATGCCAAACCGAACTTACTTTATACCAAGCTTCTACCAAGGGTGCTTACCCATAAGGCATCCAAAATCTCTCGCAAGGCATCACTCATCTCGCCTCAAAAGCATCCAACTCATGGTCCCTCTCACTGACCAAACTCGCATCTAAGATGTTCAACTCTCCTCGAGATAAAGGCACTCGAAAGCGCTTGACCGTACTACCAACCACAAGCAAACTCTTGGCCTTAACACTAGCGCGAAACTCACGCGCACCAACACTTGCCAACCGGCAACCTCGCTTGACTTACTCAACCTCCGTAAACACCGGGAAGAGGCTCCGGCCTCTCTCGAGCATCCTTTCGCTTGTAGTCCATCGACTACCACCGAACTAGCCCTCCGCAAGACCTAAACAGTGCCACTACCATAAACGGATCCAAGGCTAAAGGAGTGCCTCAACTCCGGACGGCATAGAACCATCTGCTATGCCCAAGCCAAACTCAAGCTGAACTGACTTAGTGCCAAAGCGGCACACCAACCAATGCACCTCAAGTGCCACTACTACCAAAACCACATCTTACTACCAATGGGGCCAACAAGGTCACAACCTCAAGTTACAAGAACTCAAGCTAGGCATACAAGGGCTCCAACTCAAAAACCATGCCTACGGCATCTCATCAAACCGAAGGCTCACAACTTACCCCCGCACCTCCACATGATGCTCAACAAAACTCTGGTCGGCTCTCTCAACATGCATCGCCTAGCTCCACTCCGTGAGCTCACCAAAGGAAGAGTGCTCAACTCTACCAAACATCCGAGGAAAACACCAACGGATCAAATCCGAAGGGAACATCGCTCACTTTGCACCCTTAACCACGTGGTTCCGCCATCTGTGGCCGCAAACAACAACACTTTACAGGAGCACAAAGATGCCTCAACAATCTCCTCGAAGGCTCGCCAACTCTGCAGCTACTCACCGGGCAAACAAACAATGCTGCTAAGGCTCAAGATCAACACTTGAGCTACCCAGTGCTAGTCCACACGGGGACTCGCTTCACAAGCATCCTCATCTGCATAAACTCGCTAATCATGCCCTCCCGGAACCTCCGGCTACAAGAGCTACTGGGGGAAAAATGCTGAAACAAACTCTGCCACCGGGCTATCCGTGCCGTGGCTCCTCACTACGCGCTACAACTCCGCGCTGGGTCTCTCCGCTCTCTGATAGCTAAAGACTCGCCATCAAATCTCTCATGGCCGGAGCACACTCGCTCAAGGAGTCTCACTCGAGGCGCCGCTAGCCTCTACCCCTCCCACTAGGCAACTCAACTGCCAGGGCCAACTCGCCAACGGGCTAACAACCACGGACGCGCCCTCAACATCAACACGATCGGTCCAACTCCTCGGTCGGACATGCCAAGCGCCCCGCTCCTCCGGGTGCGATCAACATACTAGCGATCGCAAAAAGCACCTCCACCCTCTCACTAGGGGAAAAGCGACAATTGGGCCACAAATGGCCAATGGGAGACTAAGCTCGCCTCCCTGGGACGACGTCCCGCCGGCATCCGAATCTATCTCGGATACCTCAACAAGCCACAACATACATCACACATCGCGGCAAGTTGGCATGATGGCGCTCTAAACCCAAACCAACAACGAGTCGAGAACTCGCTTTCGTCTCCGCTCCACAACACAAAACAAGGCATACACTAGATGAAAGGTATTGTAAATTCTTAACCCTTTTTCAACAACAAATAGTAAACTTAGGCGTACTTGATGACCGCCGAGTGCTTGATGATCATGGAAAAACGACCTACAACGAAAGGTCGGTCTCGTAATCTATGACTCGAGCTCGATACCAATCAGAAAGACCCGACCCAAAAAGGGCTCAAAATAGGTCTTTACCCCAATGCATGCATTCAAAGTAAAGAACAATATGCAGATAGGTTTTCTTGATTCCCAATTAAAAACAAAAGAGATTCAATCGAAAATCAAGATGGTTTGTCAAACTCCGTCCCTGTCTCCAAGCACTGCTTTCAAGGAAAATACATTTCCAAAACGTACACTCGATCGAGATTTATTAAAACATTTGAAACATCCTCAATTTCAATAAAGCGGAATCCACAAAACATTCGAAAACATCCTAGGGCTCCGTGCCCGACTACATGCATTCAGGGAAAAATAGAAGACAAGAGTCATAGAAAAAAAGATCGAGACGACAAGCGAGTTCCCATGATCACAGCTCCTCCTTCACCATCCTGTCTCGCACCTTGGTTACCCGTGAAAACCACAAAATAAGGGTGAGTAACGAATTACTCAAGAAGAATCCCCAACCGGGTACAATACGATGCACATGGTCATCTAGGTGAGTGTATGCAAGCTATGAATATAAACACGTAATAGAGCACATAGCTTAAGTCCACACTTGGACCTCGGATGCCAACTCGTGGTCTTAGTCCGGAAATAAATCCACCACACAATACGCCCTATACGAGAAATGAGTCCCGGCCTCACTGTCGCTCTCATCGTCGATACGAAAGGTGCACTAGCTCAAGATCCCAAGGAGCTCTCCGGTCGGCGCTTGTAATGAGCGTAGCGCCACCGCGTGCTCTCGCAGACTATGGGGTGCCGGGTCTAGTGGCAGTCGCCCATGTCCATCCACCACGCCTAACTAAATCTCGGATCGGTGTCACGCAGACATAGAGGTGAGACACTGGACACGTGAACTATGTCACCTGAACCACCGCACTTTGAGGGCTAAGGAATCGGTCGTGGTAGGCTTACACCAGAAGCCGCCCTTGCCCTATCGTGGCAATCAAGGGCTACGCCGAACACGCCGAGGACGTGTCGATCGCCGGGGATGAGGCAATGCCAAGTCATCATCCCGACCGTTGGGGCATTTAACGATCTGCCACCCTCACCCAAGATTGCGGGGCCTCACCGGTCGGGTTAGCTAAACCCTCACGGGGTCCAGGGGGCGGAGTATTACCTCGGACGTCCCCGCCATGGATGCAAGATACTTTATGCATCGAGCCCGATGATGCTACCTACCTACACTCTAACATATCATTTCAATAGCATATAATCCAATACAATCCAAAACGTGCTCAACGGATACAACGAACCTAGCATGGTACTACGAAGCAAGAATGATATGAGCATGCGAACGGAACAACCTAGCATGGACTAACATGAGAGAACAACATACGAAGTCATGCTAGTCGAGAATTCGAGCAGAGCACCTAAACTATACATGATGATAATCACAAACAAACATACAAACAACAATCACATAGAACATCGCAGGTCCACACAACTCCGGTAAGAAATCCTTACAGCCGGGCAACTACACACAAAACCTAAGCTGCGATCGAACCCGAGCTAGCTACCGAGAACCTAACAAAAACAATGATAAAATAAACAAGGCTCGGCTCGGGAGCAACTCACGCGGCTCGGCTGACACGCGGACGGGCGCAGGCAAAGACGGCGGGCTTCTTGCACGGCAATCGACGCGCGCAGAAGGGGGCCAAGGGCGGCGGGACCGCACACCGGGCGCCGACGGGCGACAGAGGCGGCAGGGCTGCGCGCAAGGCGACGACGGCTGGCCGGGCGCAGCGCACGGCGCGAGCAAGCGGACGGGACAAGCGCGCTGGCGCGAGGCGCGACGCGATGCGCGCGACGCGCAGCGCGCAGCGGGCGGTGTGCGGGCCCGAGACGCGGCGCGCGCGCTGGCTGCCAGGTGGTGAGCGCGACGGCTGCGACGGTCTTTGGCGGTGCAGGCGGCTCGGTGCTCGCTGCTTCTGCGATCTGGGCAGCTGGGCTTGCTTGCAAGGCGATCTGGGCGGCTGGGCTTGCTCTTTGGGCGATCTGGGCATGTTGGGCGACTTGCAACAAACACACACACACACAAGCTCTTCTCCTTACCTTCGCCAACAAGAACACCCAATCGAGAAGATGAAGTGGATGAAGACTTACCCTAATGATGATTGAACCAAGGGAGCTGCAAGGATGAAGAACTCGGCAAGGCAATGGAGAGAAAAGCTTGGGCGGCCACACACTTTGGAGAAGAAGATGAGACAAACCTAATTTCTATTTCATTTAACCAAATGCTCCAAAACTCCCAAAATGCAAGGCTAACCATAAAATGATGCAGGAAGAGCAACAAGAGCACCTAATGGCTCAATTGGTACACATCCCCACAAGCTTCCTAGGAGACCCGGGTTCAAACCCGAGCTGCAGCACAATTTCCTTTATTTTTACTTTTGCACCAAACCTTGCTCAAACCAAACCACAAATCCTTCCAAAAACCTACATAAATCCATCCAATAATTTTAGCAACTGGAAAAAGACATAAACGGCCCTGACGGCCCGACCAAATTACCAAAATACCCCTAGGGCATACCTGGAAGACTGGGATGAAAACCTGGGTCGTTACAGAGCCTTAGCAGATTTTTTGATTGCCCAGAGAGTGGCTGCAGAGTTAGTAGCCTTCGTGGAGGATATAGAGACATCTTTGTGCTCTTGTTAATTGTTGTTGTCTTGCAGCCAGTAAGCAGGAACCCTGAGGTTAAGGGTGCAGCGAGCAGTGTTCCCATCGGACTTGATCCGTTGGTGGTTTCCTCAGTTGTTTTGTAGAGTTGAGCACTCTTCTTATGGTGAGCCCTAGAGTAGGGCTAGCTGTTGCATGTTGAGAGAGCCGGCCAGAGTTTTGTTCCGCATCATGTGGAGATGCAAGAGTAGGCCGTGAGCCTTCAGTTAGATTAGATGAGCCTTCAGTTAGGATGCCCATCGGGGTCTTACACCTCCAACTCAGTGATGCCCATCAGGGACTTACACACCTAGGATGCCCATCAGGGTCTTACACCTCCAACTCAGTGATGCCCATCAGGGACTTACACACCTAGGATGCCCATCAGGGTCTTACACCTCCGGATGTCCATCGGGGTCTTACCTGAGCGGGACCTAAACTAGTTACCCCTACAGTCTTCTACACTATACATCACCCGCCTATGCCTGGCACGAAACTAACAGGATAAAATAGAACAAGGTATGCCAAGATAATTAAACCCCTTGCATGGAACTAACAAAATATATCAGGGGACACAAGAGCAACACGATCTGGAAGCAAGAGAAAACATGTAACCTACCCACTGGAAATTTCATACAATCACAAGACATGGCATGCTGGAAGAACAAACCTAGCATGGCACTAACATGAACAACAAGCAACATGTTAGCAAGATTTCAAACACAAGTTGTTCAATAGCTAACATACTCATAACAACAACCAAGCATACAAGGCACAATCATGATAGCATCGCAGGGTCCACACAACCACGGTAAGAAATCCTTACCTGGAAACAAGCAGACAATAACTACCATAAGCCAACCAAGCGACTCCCGAGCTTCTAAGTGAACCCGAGCAACCTAAGCATTTAATAAAAATATCCTAATTAAATAACAACAGCTAATCAACTTAGGGTCCAAAAGAGTAGAGGCTCGAGAATTACCAATCGAGAAGGCACTAGGTCTCGGCCCCAACAATTTTGGCAAAACAGGCTCTCGACGGCAAGTGGGCAGGCAGGACGTGCAGATGGGGAGAGCAGACTAGGCGCTGGCGGGCGCTGCTGAGCACGCTGGTGCGATAGGGGACAGGCGCTGGCACGGCGACACGGGCGCTGGCGCGTCAGGGGACAGGCTCGAGGACGAGCGCTGGCGACACGGTCGTGCTAGCGCGGGCGCGCAGAAGCAGACGGAGACGCCCGACGCGGGCGTGCTCGCGCTGGGCGACGGGCTGTGCGACGCGCTGCTGGGCATCTGGCATCTGGGCGACGGGCTGGCGGCTGCGACAGGCGTCTGGGCTGCTCGGCTGGGCGACAGGGCTGATGGCTGGGCGACTGGGCTGATGACTGGGCGACAGGGCTGATGGCAGGCAGGGGCTGCTGCTGGAGCTGGTGGCTCGAGGCGGCTCGGTGCGACTCGGTTGGGTTTCTTGGTGAGGTCTGCAAGGAGAGAGAGAGAGAGAAAGAGTGAGAGAGAGAGAGAGGTAAAACAAGGGGAATGGGATTTTCTTGATTTTCTTTCCTTTTCCTAATTTAAATAGGTCTTGGTGACCTAAATCTCTTCCCCGGGCTTCCTCCTTCGATTACGGCTGAAGCAACCTTTTCTCCTTATTAAAACTCATTTAAACCAAGCTTCCAAATCACTATCAAGGGCAAGGGTTCAAATCCCAATGGAAGCACTTAAATTAACAATAATATTGTTAATTACCAAATCACCTCCAAACTTCCAACCAACTAGCCCGAACTTCTTGGGTCCTGCAACCAACAACAATCAAGCCTCGACAAGGGCAGGAGTTACCCCGAAGTCTTGAAAATCCACAAAACCCTTACCGAGGGCAAAAAGACCAAAATACCCCTAAGGGTTAAAATAGCTCTAACGGCCCATCCGAACATCCAAATAATGAACCGGAAACACCTGGGAAACCTAAATAGAAAACTGGGCCGTTACAAAACTCCCTCCTTTTAAGACTTTTGTCCTCGAAAGTCCTAAGACGATAACAAATCTTGGAAAACTCCACTGATCCTTAACCAACCAACTCCTTGTCAAGCCAACACTAGTCTTTCTTCGAAATCCCGACCCTCTTGGGTTTCCAAAGGCTCAAGCCAAAAAGGCATCGAGTCTGCCACAAACTATCTCAACCAAAACTGAACATACATTGAGCTTCGAAGAAAAAGATGCGATAGTGCTAGTCGGTAAGCCACATCCTCAAACTCGCACCAACTCTCAAACGGTCTCACAACCCTAGGGCTCACTTATCCCTGCTGACCCAACTCAGAACGCCTCTCCACGGCGCTACTCTCAAAGAAACTTGTGGGCCGGGTTACAGTGCTCTAAAACTCTACGCCACGCACAGCAGCATTTCTCTTAATACTCACACCATTAACGAACGATCTCATCCCTACACCTTGTCACCAACCAACCGAACCTCTCGGGTTCCTAAACCCAATCGACCTACTCTTACTTCACAAGAGACCAACGAACTCTAATGGTTGCCTATAAGCCTTAACGAAATCCAATCGAACCACCACCTGGCGGCCAATCCCAAAGGCAAACTTGTCCAACTAGAACACGTCCACAACACTTAAGCAACCATCTTGAAGAGCACGGACGCACTCAAGCCGAGGGCACATACAGTTCACTGTGACGGCTAACGCCACTCACACTAGCTGAAACTTCAACCTACGGCCACCCATGAACGACAAGGTCCAGAACAGCTCCACTCACCAAACTAATATATTGAAGCCCCTCATCGGCCGACAACAACTTCCCAATGCAATCCGATCAGCCACTGCCTAAGGGAATATCGCGAGACAGAAAACAAACAACATACCTCTCTCGAAAATCTCGAGCAAAGAAGGAATAAAACAACACGCGGCTACTTGCAACACAACACCTCGAGGATAACAACTCAAAGGTTTAACCAACCAATGCCACGGCACCTCTATGCCAACCCCTCAACTTTGGCTCAACTAAATGCCAACCACGAACGCAAGACAACCGAGAGCAAAGCTCGAGAATGGCTTGCTCTGCAGAACTCAACTCAAGCTTACAACTCGCGAAGCTCGCCTCCAAGGACATGCAACTCTCAAGTCCAATCAAGCTAAACGAATGACTTCCTCCTTTTAGCTTAGGCCTAACTCATCTTCCAACCAAAACTCCACAATCGATTGAACCACCAACTTAGAACTAGCAAGATCTATCCAAACACCGAAGGAGGTGCCAACTTTTGAAACCTTCCAAACAAGAGCAAGCCCTCGTATTACACTCCGCTTGCTCCAACCAAGCTAGCTCTTACAACAACATGGGAACCAACCCTTGGCCAACTACAAGCACCAACAGATAACGATTTGAAGCCAACGCGAGGTACTAAAACAACACTAGCTCGTCAACCGACTACAAGCTTTCAAAGAACTCAACCGAGGAACACTGCATGGGTCTGGCTGAGCTCTGGTTAGGCTCTCCACAACCTAGGGTTCCTCCGATCACCCTCCGACACACACAGCCGTCAAATGGTCTAACAGACAACTGGCTACACGGGCACAACTCTCTCTCCAGCATCTCGACTATGCTTGCGTGCTCCAACTCCTAGAAAGACCAAGAAGACCAGAAATACTACAGAATGTGTCAGCCTCAAACTCAAGCATCGACCACATCATAGCTTCTACCCAGGGTAGGGATCCGGTCAACACTCTTAGCAATGACGGACAAAAACTACGCGGCTTTGCTACCACCGCCCTTGATTAGTTCCAATCCGAACTCCAACCATCGATCAACAAGAAATTCCTCTACCTGTGTCAAAGGCCAACTAGCATAACTTGCCTAAGCAACAACCCGGCTACAAGCACGGTATCCTTACGATCAAAATTAGGGCACTTGCCAAGAACTAAAGCCCTAACACCTTAAGGACTGAGCACTGGTTTCTCAACACGCACCTTTCGTGGTTCCCAAAACATACCCCAAGGAACGAGCTACATAAGAGTACACTGGCGTGCACAGCTCCAACTTGATTCCTTAAGATCCAACACGAACTCTAACACAAGGTAACCTTTGCCTCCAAAAAGAGCCACAACTAACAAGGGAGCAACAAGAGTTCAAACCCACTAGGGGTCAACTCACCACGAAACGCCCCATTGGCCAACTCACTCTACAAGAGCATAACCACACCAAGCTAACAACCTCATACCAATGTGTCCACCAAATGTGCTCCGCACAATCCATCCAACACATGGCTCCCACGCTGGACCAACCACGCATCATCGATGCCAACTCTACTCGTACCAAGGAAACTCAAGGGTAGTCGAATCACTCTACCAACAAAATGGCTCACAAGGCCACAACACAAACGCGGGAACTCGAACGCGGTAGCCCTTACAACCTACAACGTCTTTTGTACCCAACTCCTGGTGACCTTGAAAGCTCTTGCTTTCCCTCGAACATCCTCACACTCGTAGTCCTCCGACTACCACCGAGCTAGATCCCTTATGTAACCCAAACAGGTGCAACCTCATAAAATTGGTACAAGGCTAGTGGGGATGCTAAACTCCGGGCGGGTCATAGAACTACCTGCACATCTGGTGCGAGCTGGCATGAACCTAGGCCTCCTTACCGAGCATGGTGCCAACAGGCACTACATCCTTTACAACACAAACATCCCTTTACGGGCTTTAAGCCCTTCTAAGGGTAAGGAAGGTCACACTCCAGGGGACAGGGCAATGGCACTCAACACAAGAGTCTCAACACTCGAGTAGTCTACTCTCTGGCAACTCGTCTAGCAGACATGCCACGGCCTACTCCTGCATCCCACTCGATGCTCAACAACTACTCAGGCCAACACTCAAGTGGCATCAACTAGTTCCACCTTGGGAACATGCTAACAAAAATGGTGCTCCACTTCTACTAGCCAACAAAACAAAAAAAAACAAGGACAGATTAAGTCCTGACAAGCAAACTTCACACTTCACCCTGGCCACGAGGATACTAAAAGAGCCGGGCCGCAAAATAACAAAGAGCTTGCAAGGGGGTCAAGATGTCTCTACATCTTCCTCAAAAGCTACTAACAAGGCACTTGCCAATCGATCGGGTGGCTCGTGGAGACTCGCTAGTCCACCTCTCTCAAGGGACTTCCACCACCAAGCTGCTGCAGATCAAACAAACACGAACGGCACGCCTTGGCCTCTGAACATCAGGTCATCCCCACACTCGGATGATAAACTCGATCCTTGCCAACCACCTAGCTTCTGCTTGCCAAACTCGGCGGCTCCATCACGCCAACTAACTCATCAGCATAAACCTACTGATCAAACCCTCCCGAGAACCTCCGGGACTACTGGAGCTATTGAGCGTATCTTCTAAATAAACTCTGTCAGCTGGGCTATCTGTGCCCGAGACTCGACTACTGGCGCTACTACAATCGCACTGGTCTCCGCTCTCGATAGCTAAAAGACCGCCATCAATTCTCTCATGGCTAGAGCACACTCTACTTAAGGAGTCTCACTCTGAGGCATGCTAGCCTCTACCCTCTTCTCTTGGCAACTCAACTGCCAGGGCCAAATGTGGCCTACGGGTCTAGACAACCCTGGACGTGGTCTCATCATCGAAATGCGCAGTCCAACTCCTTGGCTGGAAATACCCAACGTCCCTGCTCCTCTATGTGTAATCAGCATAAGCGATCTACACTAAACACAAAGCTAGTCCACACCGGGACTCTCACTACCCCACAAGGGGAAAATATGTATACTAGATGCGGTATTTTAAAATAAAACCCTTAGCTTAATGAACTCAGACAAACCTGACGGCCGCGGAGTGCTGATGATCATGGGGACAACAACCTACAAAGCAGGTTAGTCTACAGAATCTATGACTCTGAGCTCTGATACCAACTGTAAGGACCCGACCTGGAATACGGTCCTAAACCTAGGTCCTCACTCAGCATGCAAGTTAAATATTTCAACAAGCGGTTTAGTGCTCATATTTAAAACGTTTTCAAACATTTGGAAACGGGGAACACTAAAAACATAACCAACAATTTTCATAAAGAAAATCCAATCAAGGTAAAATAAGCCTGGCTAGTATTTATAAAAGAACATTCAAAACAGTTTAAACAACTTTAACATCATTCCCATAGGACTCCTGTCCACCTACATGCTGAATAAATAAATGCCAACAATAAACGACAGAGTGCCGGCAGCCCCCCCATGATCAAACAGCTCCCTCCGCTAGCCATCCTGGTGCTGTCCCAAGTTACCTAGTGGAAAAACCACAGAAATAAGGGTGAGTATAAACATACTAAGTAAGAATCCCCAACCGGGGTACAATACGATACATCAGTCATCTAGCACCCTAGTATACATGCAAATAAAACAATGACTTAGAGCAAAACGGTTGCATTAGGCTATGAGCTACTTCTAGAGCGAGCCTATTCAAGGGCTTTCATCTACAGCCTATCCTAGGTTGTACACTTGGATGCCCTTCGGGCCTTACACAACCTAGGACTCAGTGATGCCCAGTGGGGCCTTACACACCTAGGATGCCTATCGGGCCTTACACCTCAAGAATCGGTGATGCCCAAAGGGGCCCTTACACACCTAGGATGCCCATCGGGGTCTTACACCTCCAACTCGGTGATGCCCATCGGGACTTACACACCTAGGATGCCCATCGTGTCTTACACCTCCAACTCGGTGATGCCCATCGGGGACTTACACACCTAGGATGCCCATTAGGTCTTACACCTCCAACTCGGTGATGCCCATCGGGACTTACACACCTAGAATGCCCATCGTGGTCTTACACCTCCAACTCGGTGATGCCCATCGGGACTTACACACCTAGGATGCCCATCGTGGTCTTACACCTCCAACTCGGTGATGCCCATCGAGGACTTACACACCTAGAATGCCCATCGTGGTCTTACACCTCCAACTCGGTGATGCCCATCGTGACTTACACACCTAGGATGCCTATCGTGGTCTTACACCTCCAACTCAATGATGCCCATCGGGACTTACACACCTAGGATGCCCATCGTGTCTCACACCTCCAACTCGGTGATGCCCATCGAGGACTTACACACCTAGGATGCCCATCGGGTCTTACACCTCCAACTCGGTGATGCCCATCGTGACTTACACACCTAGGATGCCCATCGGGTCTTACACCTCCAACTCGGTGATGCCCATCGTGACTTACACACCTAGGATGCCCATCAGGGTCTTACACCTCCGGATGTCCATCGGGATCTTACCCGAGCGGGACCTAAACTAGTTACCCCTATAGTCTTCTACACTATACATCACCCGCCTATGCTTAGCACGGAACTAACAGGATAAAATAGAACAAGGTATGCCAAGATAATTAAACCCCTTGCATGGAACTAACAGAATATATCAGGGGACACAAGAGCAACACGATGATCCGAAGCAAGAGAAAACATGTAACCTACCCACTGGAAATTTCATACAATCACAAGACATGGCATGCTGGAAGAACAAACCTAGCATGGCACTAACATGAACAACAAGCAACATGTTAGCAAGATTTCAAACACAAGTTGTTCAATAGCTAACATACTCATAACAACAACCAAGCATACAAGGCACAATCATGATAGCATCGCAGGGTCCACACAACCACGGTAAGAAATCCTTACCTGGAAACAAGCAGACAATAACTACCATAAGCCAACCAAGCGACTCCCGAGCTTCTAAGTGAACCCGAGCAACCTAAGCATTTAATAAAAATATCCTAATTAAATAACAACAGCCAATCAACTTAGGGTCCAAAAGAGTGGAGGCTCGGGAATTACCAAACGAGAAGGCACTAGGTCTCGGCCCCAACAATTTTGGCAAAACAGGCTCTCGACGGCAAGTGGGTAGGCAGGACGTGCACCGGGCGCGAGCGCATCAAGGCGCTTCTGGCGCTGGCGGCGCGCTGGCTGGTACGCTGGCGCGGTAGGGGACCGGCGCTGGCACGGCGACACGGATCTTTGGCGCGGGCAGGGACAAAGCGCGGGACGGCCGCCGGCGACACGGCCGTGCAGCAGCGATATGGGGCTGGCGCGCGGCGCGCTTAGCACGCAGACGACGACGACGCCGACGCGGCGCGCTGACGCTGGGCGACGGTCGCGGCGACGCGCTTTGCTGGTGTCTCAGCGTCTGGCGCGACGGCCGCCGGCCGCGAAAGCGTCTGGCCGCTCGGGCCGGGCGATGGGCTAATGGTCGGGCGATCAAGGCGATGGTGCGGGCGATGTGGCGATGGCGAGCAGAACTGCTGCTTGGGGCCGTGGCTCGAGGCGCTCTGCATGCGACTCGGTTGGGTTTCTCATAACGACCCCGCTTTCCTTCCCTGTTAATAGCAAAATTAATTGGGAATTAATTGATCCTTTGGGAATTGAACCCTTGCCCTAGATGGTGGAATTGGAGTTTTAAATAAGAATTTGAACTAAAAGAGAAAAGAATTTCTTTAGCTGGGACCCGAAGAGAAAAATCCTTGGGATGGGAATTTTAGGTTTCCTAACCCTATTTAAAATAAGGAAGAGAAGGAAAAATCAAGAAACCCTTATTTTTTCCCTTTGTTGGCCGCTCTCTCTCTCTCTCTCTCTCTCTCCTAAAACCCTAGCCGAGCAAATTTCCTAGCCACACCATCGAACAACCATCGAACCACCCCCGAGCCCACCTCTGCTGACCTGTGTTTTTCTTCCCGGTCTTCCAGGTATGCCCTAGGGGTAATTTGGTAATTTGGTCGGGCCGTCAGGGTCGTTTGTGTCTTTTCCAGTTACTAAAATTATTGGATGGTTTTGTAGGTTTTTGGAGGGGTTTGTGGTTTGGTTTGAGCAAGGTTTGTTGCAAAAGTAAAATTAAAGGGGTTTGTCTTTGCGCAGTGGGGTTTGAACCCGGTCTCTGGGAAGCTTGTAGAGATGTGTGCCAATTGAGCCATTAGGTGCTCTTGTTGCTCTTTCTGCATCACATCTTAGTTAACCTTGGATTTTGGAGCTTTGGTGCATTTGGTTAAATGAAATAGAATTAGGTTTATTCCATCTTCTTCTCCAAATCCCCTCTTGGCCGCACAAGCTCTCCCTCTCCATTGCCTTGCCGAATTCTTCTTCCCTTGCATCTCCTTGGGTTCGATCATCATCATTCCGGGTAAGTCTTCATCCTCTTCATCTCCTCATTTGGTTTTTGATGCTGGCCGAAGGTAAGATGTAGAGTGTGTGTGTGTTTGTGTTGGTTGCACCACCCGAGGAGCAAACCATCATCGCCGCCGCGATTCGCACGCGCCCAGATCTGTCGCCGGCGCGACCACGCGCGCGCCGATCCGCCTAGCAACCTTACCGTTCGTCGCCCAGCAGAATCAGATCACCCTCGTGTCGCGACGTCCGGTATGGTCGAGATCGCGACGCCGGATCGCGCCAGAATAAAGCGGCCAGATCGCTCGTTCGTCCTCGCCCGATCGCTCGCCGCGCCAGAGGTCTCGCCAGCGCCGCGCGTCGGCCGCGTCTGCGTCGCCCATCGCGACGCCCTCGCCGTGTCCGCTTGCCGAATCGCTGCGCCAGCGCGCCCGATCGCGTCTGCGTCGCCGTGCCGCCACGCCACGCCAGCGCGCCTTCGCCCGAGCGTTCGCCCGCGCGCGTCCTCGCCGAAGCCGCTCGCCGTGTCCGCGCCATCGCACGCCACGCCAAGCGCCGCCGCCCGACGCGCTGCGCCAGTAGCGTATCGTGTGTCTGCCGTCTGCCGGGCCCAGCGCCCCGCTGCGTCGTGCGTGCAGGCCGCGCCCAGCGCCAGCCTGCGCTGCGTGCCTGCTTGCCAGCTCCAAGCTCGTGTCGTCGTGCCGCGTGAGTTCCCGAGCCGAGCTTGCTGTTCTATTGTTGTTTAGACATTTTAGATGCCGATTATTGTTGGTTTGCTAGGTTCCCGCTCGCTAGCTCTCGGGATTGTTCCGCAGCTTAGGATTTGTGTGTAGAAGTCTTCCGACCAAGGTAAGGATTTCTTACCGGGTTGTGTGGACCTGCGGTATATTTGTGATTGTTGTTTTGTATGCTCGTGTATGATTACTAGCATGTTTAGCCCTAAGTGCTCGCTCAATTCCTGATCGGCATGAACTCTTGTATTGTTTCTCATGTTAGCCCATGCTAGGTTGTTCTATTCTAGCATGTTCGATATCTGTCTTGCTTCGTAGTATCATGCTAGGTTCCTTGTATCTCATGAGCACGTATTGGACTCGCATTGATTGACTTGTTATTATTGTTAAGGTTTAGAATTCGTGTAGATAGCATCATCCGGGCCCGATGCATAAAGTATCTTGCATCTATGGCAAGGACGTTCGAGACAGTTCTCCGCCCTTGGACCCCGTGAGGGATTAGCTATCCCAACCGGTAGGCCCCGCAATCTTGGGTGAGGGTGGCAAATCGTTAATTGCCCCAATGGTCGGGATGATGACTTGGCATTGCCTCGTCCCCGGCGATCGGCACGCCCTCGGCGTGTTCGGCCGTAGCCCTTGATTGCCACTGTTAGGGCAAGGACCGCTTCTGGTGTAAGCCTACCACGACCGGTTCCTTAGCCTCAAAGTGCGGTGGTACAGTGACATAGTTCACGTGTCCGTGTCTCACACCCCTATGTCGGTGACACCGATCCGTAGATTTAGTTAGGCATGGTGATCGAACACGGGCGGCTTGCCACTAGACCCGCACTTCCCGAGTTTGCGGTAGCATGCGGTGCGCGCTTACGCTCATTACAAATACCGCCGGACGAGAGCTCCTCGGGATCTTGAGCGATGCACCTTTCGTATCGACGATGAGAGAGCAGCCGAGGCCGGGACTTGTTCCCGTGATAGCGCGTTTAGTGTGTTGTGGTATTTTCCGGACTAAGACCACGAGTTGGCATCCGAGGTCCAAGTGTGGACTTAGCTATGTGCTCCGCTCTGTGTTTGTACTCATAGCTTGCATACATTCTTCTAGATGATCATGTATATCGTATTGTACCCGGTTGGGGATTCTTCTTGGGTAATTCGTTACTCACCCTTATTCTGTGGTTTTCCACGGTAATCAAGGCGGGAGACAGGATGGTGATGGAGGAGCCGTGATCATGGAATCCTGCTGTCATCTCTCGATTATTTTATTTTATTTATCATGACTCTTGACTTTTGTTATTTCCACGAATGCATGTAGACGGACACAGAGCCCCGTGATGTTTTCTTACGTTTTATGGATTCCAAAGATATTTGTACTTGTGGATTGTTTTAATGGTTTAAATAAATCTCGATCGTGAGTATGCTTTTAGAAATGTATGTTTTGGTTGTTGAATGTTTCTGCTTTTACTTGGGATCCGAAATGTATTTTTCATAATGTCTTTTATTTTCACTACATGCATTGGGGTAAAGGCCCATTTAGAACCCCTTTTGGGTCTGTCTTTCTGATTGGTATCGAGCCGAGCATCGGACCGGTGTGCCGGAGTCCATCGACGCTGGACCTCTTAGGGAGGTGGAAACCCATAGGGGAATCCCACATCGGTTGGAAAGGAGAACGAAGCACTCCTTATAAAGGGTGTGGACACCTTTCCCTAGCAAGACGCGTTTTCCCATGGGGAGAAACAAATCCGTGAGGCCATGGGCCAAAGCGACAATATCTTGGCTAGCGATGGGTTGGGCCGTTACAGATGGTATCGAGCTCGAGTCATAGATTCTCAGGACCGACCTTTTGTTGTAGGTCGTTTTTCCATGATCACCAAACTCGGCTACGGTCATCAGTACGCCTAGATTTATTGTTTTAGAAAGGAAAAGGGTTAAGAATTTACAATACCTATCATCTAGTGTATGCCTTGTTTGGTGTTGTGGAATGGTGACAGCGAGTTTTGATTCGTTGTTGGTTTGGATGTAGATCGCCAAAGATGCTACCACCCGTCTCGGAGAGGAGGTTCGAGAGCGGTCGAGGTATCGGGGATCGGATCTCGATCATCGCAGGACATCGTCCCAAGCCGACAACGATGGCATTCCACCAAAGAGCTCCTCTGTTACGCCTAGAGCGGGCGTTGAGGCGATCGAAGCGTCGTGAGATCGCTCCTGAGCAGAGTTTGCCGAGTCTATGAGGGCTTTTATGGTCGCATGTTGAGTGACCGGAGGGCGAGACCCGTGCCTTGTTGGCGCGCAGCGGGAAGAGTCCCGAGCCCAGATCGAGCAAACTGACTCGATTGGTTCAAGAGAGCTCGATAGCACCTCCAGCTCCTCAAGAGCAAGTAGCCCCAGAGGCGATATGGCGGAGGGTGCCGAGGAATTGGGTAGGTGGTGAAGGATTTTGTGAAGTGGAAGCTCGAGAAGTTTGATGCCACCGGTGATGCGTTAGCGGCAATGTGTGGATTGCCCATTTGGAGTACACCTTCCCGATCATGGTGTGCCCCGATATTCAGAGGCCGAGATGTGCGGCTCATGTGCTTTGAGGCACAACGAGATGGTGGTGGGAGTCCACCTTGAGCGAGAGACCACCGGGTCTCCACCCGCTACTTGGGAGTTCTTCAAGGCCGAGTTCAAGGTAAAGTTCATCGGTGATGAGGCTCGGGGAGAAGATGGTGGAGCTCTTCCGAACTCGAAGCGGGGTTCGATACCATTGAGGAATATGAGCGCAAGTTCTCGAGTATGGATATTTTGCTCCTCGGTTGATTGCCACCCCGGAGTGAAGATTCGGAAGTTCATATCTGGATTGAGGCGGGTGTTTCCCAGATGTCGTGGCTCGGGCCCCCGACACTTATGCTAGGGGCATCCCAGCTTAGCCACGATCTATAATGGGAAGTATCCTGCTGGCGGGTTGTTGCCGCTCTGCTCGGGCCGTCTGTCCCAGCAGTTGTAGGGGCGAAGAGGAAGTTTGACTTTTCGGGAGGCGGCCAGCGCCGCCAAGGGCGCTTCGAAACGAGAGATCACGGAGAGCTCCAAATGTTTCCACCCGACAGCAGGAGGACCCGAGCGCTTTCCGCTTGTGCTACTTGTGGGAAAGTCCACGCCGAGCTTGTCACCTGACCTAGATTGTGCTACCGTTGTGGTAGAGAGGGACACATGGCCCGTTTTTGTGATCACCCGGCTATGGCGGCTCGGCCCCAAATTTCCAAGAAGCCAGGTCGAGTGTTTGCTACGACCCGTCAGAGGCCGAGCGTGCGGATGCCGCCGTGGCGGCAGTGCACGCTTCTTGTTTTAGATCAACTGCGCATTTGTCTTGTTTGATTCTGGTTCTACGCATTCATTTGTATCTCGTGTTGTTTGCCGAGCATGCTAAGTTGAGACTAGAGCCTCTAGGTTTTGAGTTATCTGTTGCAACTCCATCGGGAGTTAGTATGTTGGCTAGAGATAAGATTAGGGATGGCCGGATCGAGATATCCGGAGAGTTGTTGGTGGCTACGCTCATAGTTCCGCCTATGAGCGGTTTTGATGTGATTCTTGGTATGGAGTGGTTAGTCGCTAACCACGCGTTGATTGACCGCCACCGGAAAGAAGTAGTGTTCAGCCGCCCGGTCGTCCCGACTTTAAGTTTCGTGGAGTCGGTGGTGGAGTTTGCCCGCCGATGGTGTCACCGTGAAAGCTCGTCGTTTGCTAGCTCATGGAGCTTGGGGCTATCTAGCCAAGTTGTGCGGGAAGAGCCGCCTCGCCGTCTCTGTCGATCAAAGCCGGTCGTGCAGGAGTTCGCGGATGTGTTTCTGAGTAGTTACCGGGTTGCCCCAAAGAGAGGTTGACTTCATTATTGAGCTCGAGCCGGGACCCTCCCTATCTCGAAGGCTCCGTGACGCATGGCGCCAGTGAGTTAAAGGAATCAAGATTCGATTCCAGGAGATGTTAGACCGAGGGTTCATCCGTCCGAGTGTGTCCCCGTGGGGAGCACCGATTCTGTTTTGTGAAAAAGAAGGATGGTTCTATGCGCTTATGTATTGATTACCGCGAGCTTAATAAGGTGATGATGAAGAATAAGTACCCGTTGCCCCGTGATCGATGATTTGTTCGATCGGCCTTCGGGAGCTTCGTGTTCTCCAAGATAGATCCGAGATCCGGTTACCATCGATTGCGGATCGTGGATGCCGACATTCCTAAGACAAATTTTCAGTCCGGATATGGTCACTATGAGTTTGTGGTCATGTCGTTTGGATTGACCAATGCCCCACCGCGTTCATGGACATGATGGATAGGGTGTTCAAATCATTTTTGGACGGCCGTCATCATGTTCATTGACGATATTCTCGATTTATTCGAGGTCTAAAGAAGACCATGCAGAGCATCCGAGGCGAGTATTGGCGGCTTTGAGGAAAACCACTTTATACGAAGTTTTCCAAATGTGATTTCTGTTGGAGCAGGTGGCCTTCCTAGGCCACGTGGTTTCGAGAGATGGTATAGCCGTGGACCCCACGAAGATTGAGGCCGTGAGTTCATGGGCCAAGCCGACTTCGATTCTTGAGATTCGCAGCTTTCTAGGTTTGGCGTGTTACTACCGTCGGTTCGTCAAGGACTTTTCGCTTTAGCCTCGCCCCTCACTCGTCCGACGAGGAAGGGTGTCGAGTTTGTTTGGGACAAAGAGTGTGATGAGAGCTTTGCGAGGCTCAAGCGTAGTTTGACTTCAAAGACGATGTTGGCGATCCCGGAGGGGTCGTGGTTTCGTGGTCTCAAATGATGCTTCCAAGTTTGGATTAAGTTGTGTGTTGATGCAAAGACGGGAAGGTCATTGCCTATGCTTCCCGTCACCGAAGCCGTATGAGCGAGAACTACCCGACTCATGATATGGAGTTGGCGTGATGGTGTTTGCAATCAAGATTTGGAGGCATTACTGTATGGTGAGCGGATTCGATGTTTACCGATCACCAGAGCCTCAAGTATCTGTTTACTCGTAAGGAGTTGAATATGAGGCGAGAGGAGATGGTTAGAGTTGGTGAAGGATTATGATGCGAGATTTTGTACCATCCGGGTAAAGCCAATGTAGTGGCCGATGCTTTGAGTAGAAAGACGTCCGCACTCTGCGGCGTTGTTGAGTTCCCAGCCGAGTTTGCGAGAGAGTTCGAGCGGGCCGAGGTTGCGATGTTGTTGGGAGAGGTTACCGCCAGTGGTAGCTCGATTAGACTGCTCACCGTCGATTCGGCAAAATGGATTATAGACGACCAGTTGGGTGACCCCGCACTTAAGAGATTGGTTGACAGAGTTAGTCTTGTGGTGACTTTGACTTTGTATATTCACCGAGACGGTGGGTTGACTTATAGAGGCCGGTTGTGTGTTCCGGACATTGCGGGTTTGCGAGCCGAGTTGCTCTCGGAGGCCCACAGTTCCCCTTTTGCTTGGCACCCCGGGGTACCAAGATGTATCGAGACCTTCAGCAGACCTTCCGGTGGATGGGAATGAAGAGAGATGTGGCAGAGTTTGTCACCGGTGTCTCACTTGTCGCCAAGTGAAGGCACCCAGCAGAGGCCACCGGTTTGTTGCACGCACCATCGAGTGTACCCGATGGAAATGGGAAGAGATCTCCATGGACTTTATCTCTGGTTTGCCAAGGACTCAGAGGAAGTTCTCTCGATTTGGGTGATAGTCGACCGTTTGACCAAGAGCGCACACTTCATTCCCGGTAGAGACATTTATACCGTGGAACAGTGGGCGCACTGCTTTTGGAGCAGATCATCCGTTATCATGGTGTGCCTTGGTGAGGATTGTGTCCGATCGTGACTCGCGGTTCACTTCTCGTTTCGAGAGCGCTCCAGAAGGGTTTGGGCACAGAGTGCGATTTCAGCCTGACACTTTTCACCCTCAAACGGATGGTCGACCGAGAGAGTGAATCGATTCTCGAGGATATGTTGAGGGCTTGTGTGTTGGATTTCCCGTGCGCTTGGGACCAGATTCAGACTTGATGGAGTTTTCCTATAACAACGATTACGATCGACGATTCAGATGGCTCCATTCGAGGCATTGTATGGTAAGCGTTGTCGGTCCCCTGTGTTCAGGAAGAGGTTGGTGATAGACGAGTTTTGGGTCCCGAGTTTAAAGCATCTGCAGATTGACCAATGGTGCGATCACGAGTAAGATTAGAGCTCGTATGTTGACAGCTTCGAGAGCAGCGAGAAGAGTTACGCCGATGTTCGGCGTCGAGATTTGGAGTTTGAGGTTGGTCAAGATGTGTTCCTTAAGGTTGCTCCGATCACGAGGTGTCCCGAGGTTTGGTAAGCGTGGGAAGTTGAGTCCCCGTTTTGTTGGTCCATTTGAGATCCTAGAGAGGATTGGCGAGTTGCTTACCGGTTAGCCCTACCTCCGTCACTATCGGTGCATAGTGTTTTTCATGTATCGATGTTGAGGCAAGATGTGCCGGACCCGTCGCACAATGTGGACTTTGAGCCTTTGCGGTGAATGAGGATTTGAACTTCGAGGAGAAGCCGGTGAGGATCCTTGCCTTTGAGACCAAGGCGTTGCGTAATCGCGAGATTCGTTTAGTAAAGGTTCGATGGAAGAATCGGGGTTACGAGGAAGCCACTTGGGAGCGGGAAGACGAGATGAGGTTGCATTACCCTGAGCTGTTTTTGTCTTAAGGACTTTCGAGGACGAAATCATAAAAAGGAGGGAATATTGTAACGACCAGTTTTCTTCCCGGTCTTCCGGTATGCCCTAGGGGTAATTTGGTAATTTGGTCGGGCCGTCAGGGTCGTTTGTGTCTTTTCCAGTTACTAAAATTATTGGATGGTTTTTGTAGGTTTTTGGAGGGGTTTGTGGTTTGGTTTGAGCAAGGTTTGTTGCAAAAGTAAAATTAAAGGGGTTTGTCTTTGCAGTAGGGTTTGAACCCGGTCTCCGAAGCTTGTAGAGATGTGTGCCAATTGAGCCATTAGGTGCTCTTGTTGCTCTTTCTGCATCACATCTTAGTTAACCTTGGATTTTGGAGCTTTGGTGCATTTGGTTAAATGAAATAGAATTAGGTTTATTCCATCTTCTTCTCCAAATCCCCTCTTGGCCGCACAAGCTCTCCCTCTCCATTGCCTTGCCGAATTCTTCTTCCCTTGCATCTCCTTGGGTTCGATCATCATCATTCCGGTAAGTCTTCATCCTCTTCATCTCCTCATTTGGTTTTTGATGCTGGCGAAGGTAAGATGTAGAGTGTGTGTGTGTTTGTGTTGGTTGCGACCCGGAGAGGAGCAGCGACCATCATCGCCGCCGCGATTCGCACGCCCAGATCTGCCGAAGCGACCTGCCGCCGCGCCGATCCGCCTAGCGACCTTTTTACCGTTCGTCCAGCCAGAATAGATCGCCCGCTGCCGCACGCGTCCCGGCCGATCGAATCGCGCCGGATCGCGCCCGGCAACGCAGCCGGCCAGAAATCGTTCGTCCTCGCCCGATCGCTCGCCACGCCGACGCCAGAGGTCTCGCCAGCGCCAGCGCGTCGGCTCAGCGTCTGCGTCGCCGCTCGCCGCGCCCTCGCCGTGTCCGCTTGCTTGGCCGCTCCGCTCGCCGCGCGCCGATCGCGTCTGCGTCTTGCTCGCCGCGCGCCAGCGCCGCGCGCCGCCCGCCCCAGACGTTACGCGCGCGCGCTCGCCTGCCGGCGCTCGCCGCCGCTGTCGCATCGCCGCGCGCCCGGCGCCAGCGCGCCTTCGCCCGAGCGCTCGCCCGCGCGCGCGTGTCCTGCTGCCGTGCCGTGCCGCGTAGCGCGCAGCCCGGCGCCAGCGTCCTGCTGCTGCGTGCCAGTAGCGCCAGCGCCCAGCCCTGCCTGCCGTGCCCGGCTTGCCAGCAGCTCCAAGCTCGTGTCGTCGTGCCGCGTGAGTTCCCCGAGCCGAGCTTGCTGTTCTATTGTTGTTTAGACATTTTAGATGCTGATTATTGTTGGTTTGCTAGGTTCCCGTTCGCTAGCTCGGGATTGTTCATGACTTAGGATTTGTGTGTAGAAGTCTTCCACCAAGGTAAGGATTTCTTACCGGGGTTGTGTGGACCTCATGCGGTATATTTGTGATTGTTATTTTGTATGCCTGTGTATGATTACTAGCATGTTTAGCCCTAAGTGCTCTGTTACAATTCTGATGGCATGAACTCTTGTATTGTTTCTCATGTTAGCCCATGCTAGGTTGTTCTATTCTAGCATGTTCGATATCTGTCTTGATTCGTAGTATCATGCTAGGTTCCTTGTATCTGTTGAGCACGTATTGGACTGCATTGATTGACTTGTTATTATTGTTAAGGTTTAGAATTCGTAGATAGCATCATCCGGCCCGATGCATAAAGTATCTTGCATCTATGGCAAGGACGTTCGAGACAGATTCTCCGCCCTTGGACCCCGTGAGGGATTAGCTATCCCAACCGGTAGGCCCCGCAATCTTGGGTGAGGGTGGCAAACCGTTAATTGCCCCAATGGTCGGGATGATGACTTGGCATTGCCTCGCGTCCGCGATCGGCACGTCCTCGCAGCGTGTTCGGCCGTAGCCCTTGATTGCCACTGTTAGGGCAAGGACCGCTTCTGGTGTAAGCCTACCACGACCGGTTCCTTAGCCTCAAAGCGGTGGTACAGTGACATAGTTCACGTGTCCGTGTCTCACACCCCTATGCCGGTGACACACGATCCGAGATTTAGTTAGGCATGGTGGCTCAACACGGGCAAATTGCCACTAGACCCGGCACCCCGAGTTTGCGGTGAGCATGCGGTGCGCGCTTACGCTCATTACAAATACGATCGAGAGCTCCTCGGGATCTTGAGCGATGCACCTTTCGTGTCGACGATGAGACAGCCGAGGCCGGGGGACTTGTTCCCGTATAGCGCGTTTAGTGTGTTGTGGTATTTTCCGGACTAAGACCACGAGTTGGCATCCGAGGTCCAAGTGTGGACTTAGCTATGTGCTCCGCTCTGTGTTTGTACTCATAGCTTGCATACATTCTTCTAGATGATCATGTATATCGTATTGTACCCCGGTTGGGGATTCTTACTGGGTAATTCGTTACTCACCCTTATTCTCGTGGTTTTCCACAGGTAATCAAGGCGGGAGCAGGATGGTCGATGGAGGAGCTGTGATCATGGAATCTGCTTTGTCATCTCTCGATTATTTTATTTTATTTATCATGACTCTTGACTTTTGTTATTTCCCACGAATGCATGTAGACGGGCACAGAGCCCAGGATGTTTTCTTACGTTTTATGGATTCCAAAGATATTTGTACTTGTGGATTGTTTTAATGGTTTAAATAAATCTCCGATCGAGTATGCTTTTAGAAATGTATGTTTTGGTTGTTGAATGTTTCTGCTTTTACTTGGGATCCAAAATGTATTTTTCATAATGTCTTTTATTTTCACTACATGCATTGGGGTAAAGGCCCATTTAGAGCCCTTTTGGGTGGGGTCTTTACACACCCACCCTAGCCTAGCCGCGCACGCACCACCGCTCCATCGCACCACCCCCGCCCGCGCACCTGCGCGCGCCAACCTCTGCCGCCCGCACCATCGCGCTGCGGACACGAAGCCCCACCGTCGCACACCCATCGCCGCCGACGCCGCCTCGTGGCCGCCAAAGACCGCCCGGCGTCGCTCGTGGTCGCGACAGATGCCGCAACGCAGCCCAGACGACGCGCCGCCCGCACTCTGCCCGCCGCTCCAGCGCGACCCCTCGCCCGCGCGCCAACCAGGGGCCGAGCCGCTCGCTCGCTCGCGCGTTGCCTTGCAGCCGCACACACTGCGCGCCTGCCTCAAGGCGTCGCCCGACGTGCCGCGCGCCCAGCGCCTGCAGCGCCCAAGCCACCCTCCTTGCTGCCGAGGCCCGTGTCCTCTCGGTGGTAATTCCCGAACCAATCCCTTTGTGTTTTCTAAGCTTCTGGCTGTTGTATGTATTTACTTAGGATGCTTTATTTATGCCTAGGTTGCTCGAGTTCGTATTAAGCTCGAGGGTCTTTTTGGTTGTGATAGCCATTCTCCACTTGTTTCCAGGTAAGGACTTCCTACCGTGGTTGTGTGGACCCTGCTATGCTTTCTTAATTGTGCCTTGTATGCTTGTTTACCTTTATGAGCATGTTAGTGGATAGGATAGCTAGTGATTGAATTCTTGCTAGCATGTTTTGCCTTTTTGTACATGTTAGTGCCATGCTAGGTTTGTTCTTCCAGCATGCTTGAGATTCCTGCTTTAAGCTCGTAGTATCATGCTAGGCTATGTATGACAGATGTCTTTGTGAATGTTAGCCAGGAATCACGTACTTGGTAGTCTAAACTAGTATGATAGGGTTTGTCATCATCTAGAGGCTGAGAGCGGACATAACGTACCTTGTCCCCACCGGTCGGGAGTAGAGCGAAGCATAACGTACCTTGCTTCCCCGGCGACGGTGAGGATTAGCTACCTCATTGGCATAAGCCTAGTTTGTAGCCCGCTAGAGCGGAACCCCATAACGGTGCAAGCCTACCTTGGCCGGTTCTTAGCTTCAGTCGGTGAGGTGCAGTGCAGCCGCAGATGATGAGTGTCGAGGGCCTCGCACTCACGTGTTCGATGACACCATTTCCGAGTCTTAGGCATGCGTGCACTGCCCGCGTAGTTTGCCCTTAGGCCCCGCATTTACGCCCGGCTGCGAAGAGCATGTGGTGTGCGCGCACACAGCGTTAGTAGCCGGTTCGGAGAGCTCCCCTGGGCTAATGTTCGTGAGTACACCAATTCCTTCCCGTTTAGAGCCGACTTGGGTACTCTCCGATAGTCCAGTTTATAAGCGAGGGTAAGAGGCCCTTGAGGACACCCATTGGGATTGACTTTAGAGTTAATCAATTGGTCGAGGGAGAAAGACCCTCGAGGGTGTCGGACATCTTGGGATCGGTTTTAGAGCTGATCAAGTGGCCAAGGGAGAAAGACCCTTGGAGATGTCCCGGGATTGGTTTGAGAGCCAATCATTAGGCCGGAAGTAGGAGACTTCCGAGGATTCCGGATTTGCCTTGTGAACTCGTTGAGCTAAGATCCGTGTTGATATTTGTGGCATGTGTACTAGGTTGCTAGATGATAGATTGCATCGTATCGTACCCCGGTCGGGGGGTTCTTACTGAGTATGTTTATACTCACCCTTATCGTGGTTTCTTCCACAGTAACTTGGGACAAAGACCGAGGTGGCTAGCGGAGAGAGCCGGGAGATCATGGATCTTCTTGACACTCTCTCGTGTCTTATTTTACTGCTTTTGAATTTCAGCATGTAGTTGGACTTAGGTCCGTAGGGAAAACTATGATTTGAACTATTTTATGTTTTTAAGGAAAGTCTTGATCGATCCATTTTAATTTGAATGGTTCGTTTTTGCCTAATGAATGTTTACTTTGTTTTTAATGTTTTCCACTCTTATAATTGAAAAGTTTTACAAACCGACCCTAGCTGGGTCCTTTTAAGCTTTTCACTGGCATGCTGAGTAAAGGCCTAGGTTTAGCACCGTTTTCTGGTTGGGTCTTTACAGTTTCTTGGTGAGGTCGGCAAAGAGAGAGAGAGAGAAAGAGAGAGAGAGAAAGAGAGAGAGAGAGAGAGAGAGAGAGAGGTAAAACAAGGGGAATGGGATTTTCTTGATTTTCTTTCCTTTTCCTAATTTAAATAGGTCTTGGTGACCTAAATCTCTTCCCCGGGCTTCCTCCTTCGATTCCCGGCTGAAGCAACCTTTTCTCCTTATTAAAACTCATTTAAACCAAGCTTCCAAATCACCATCAAGGGCAAGGGTTCAAATCCCAATGGAAGCACTTAAATTAACAATAATTTTGTTAATTACCAAATCACCTCCAAACTTCCAACGAACTAGCCCGAACTTCTTGGGTCCTGCAACCAACAACAATCAAGCCTCGACAAGGGCACGAGTGACCCTGAAGTCTTGAAAATCCACAAAACCCTTACTGGGGGCAAAAAGACCAAAATACCCCTAAGGGTTAAAATAGCTCTAACGGCCCATCCGAACATCCGAATAATGAACCGGAAACACCTGGGAAATCGAAATAGAAAACTGGGCCGTTACAATGGGTGTCCTCATGGGCCTCTTACCCTCGCTAACAAATCTGGACTATCGGGAGAGTTCCCGAAGTCTGGCTCTAAATTGGAAGGAACTGGTGTACTCAAGAACATTAGCCTGGGGGAGCTCTCCGAATCGGGCGACTTAACGCTGTCTTGCGCTGCACACCGCATGCCGCCGCAACCGCGTAAATGTGGGGCCTAAGTACAAACTACGCGGGCGTGTGCGCATGCCTAAAGACTCGGAAACGGTGTCACTTGAACACGATGAGTGCGAGGCCCTCGGCACTCATCTGCGGCACTGTACCACCGACTGAAGCTAAGAACCGGCCAAGGCGAGCTTACACCGCTGGCGGGGTTCCGCTCTAGCAGGCTACAAACTAGGCTTATGCCGATGTGGTAGCTAAATCCACATCGGCTGCCGGGGGGAAGCAATGTACGTTATGCTTCGCTCTACTCCCGACCGGTGGGGACAAAGTACATTATGTTCGCTCTCAGCCTCTAGATGATGACAAACTCTACTATACTAGCTAAGAGTACAAAATAACTGATTCATGGCTAGACATACATATCAACATGAATCACACATAACCTAGCATGATACTACGAACTTAAAGCAGGAATCTCAAGCATGCTGGAAGAACAATCCTAGCATGGCACTAACATGTACAAACAGGCAAACATGCTAGCAAGAATGCAATCACAAGCTGTCCTATCCACTAATCATGTTCATACAAGTAAACATGCATATAAGGCACAATCAAGAAAGCATCCCAAGGTCCACACAACCACGGTAAGAAATCCTTACCTGGAAACAAGAAGAAAATAACTACCATAAGCCAACCAAGCGACTCCCGAGCTTCTAAGTGAACCCGAGCAACCTAAGCATTTAATAAAAATATCCTAATTAAATAACAACAGCCAATCAACTTAGGGTCCAAGAGAGTGGAGGCTCGGGAATTACCAACCGAGAAGGTACAAGGTCTCGGCCCCAACAAATTTGGCAAAATAGGCTCTCGGCGGCAAGTGGGCAGGTAGGACGTGCAGCTGGGGCGAGCAGACGGGCGCTGGCGACACGGTCGAGCAGTCGCGGACGGCGCTGGGGCGCGGGCGCGCTGGCGCTGGGCGACGGGCTATGCGCGCGCTACTGGGCGTCTGGCGTCTAGGCGACAGGCTGCCGGTTGCGACAATCGTTTGGGCTGCTCAGCTGGGCGACAAGGCTGATGGCTGGGCGATAGGGCTGATGGCAGGCAGGGGCTGCTGCTGGGGCTGGTGGCTCGGGGCGGCTCGGTGCAGCTCGGTTGGGTTTCTTGGTGAGGTCGGCAAGGAGAGAGAGAGAGAAAGAAAGAGAGAGAGAGAGAGAGGTAAAACAAGGGGAATGAGATTTTCTTGATTTTCTTTCCTTTTCCTAATTGAAATAGGTCTTGGTGACCTAAATCTCTTCCCCGGGCTTCCTCCTTCGAGTCCCGGCTGAAGCAACCTTTTCTCCTTATTAAATCTCATTTAAACCAAGCTCCCAAATCACTATCAAGGGCAAGGGTTCAAATCCCAATGGAAGCACTTAAATTAACAATAATTTTGTTAATTACCAAATCACCTCCAAACTTCCAACCAACTAGCCCGAACTTCTTGGGTCCTGCAACCAACAACAATCAAGCCTCGACAAGGGCAGGAGTGACCCTGGAATCCTGAAAATCCACAAAACCCTGACCGGGGGAAAAAAGACCAAAATACCCCTAAGGGTTAAAATAGCTCTAACGGCCCATCCGAACATCCGCATAATGTCCCGAAAACACCTAGGAAACCGAAATAGAAAACTGGGTCGTTACAGTATGCTCCCTTGGTAGAGCCTTGGTATAAGGTAAGTTCGGTTTGGCATTGTCATGCTTGGTAGAGCAAGGTTGCCACAGCTTCGAGTATCGTGTGGAGATGGAACTTTTGGTGTTCCTTGGGTTGATTGTATCTCTGCCAGAAATTAGTGTTGCTTTTTGGAAAAGCACTTGTTAGTCTTGGATCTCTGAAGGAAGGTTGAGAGTTGTGCACACAAGTGTGTTTTGTGTGGTTAGTTCTGTGGCGAGAGTTTCAGAACCATGTAGGGTTTGCATTGGAGAACTGGTGCTCAGTTCTTGGAGAAGTTGGACTCCAGGTGGATGTTGTAAGGCTTTAGTTGAGGTGGTAAGGATACCGTGCTCGTGGTATCAGGTTGTTGCTTAGGGAAGTTTTGTTGGGTTAGACCCATGCTTGGTTGGTGGTACTTCTTGTTGATCGTTGGTTAGAGTTCAGTTGGAACTGAACAATAGCGGTGGTAGCAAAGCCGCGCAGTTTCTGATCGTCATGGCTAAGAGAGTTGTTCGGATCCTTACCTTGGGTAGAAGCTATGTTGTGGCTGGTGCTTTGAGTAGGAGGATGACGCATTCTGTAGTGTTTTGGGTCCTCTTGGTTTCCAAGAAGTCGGTGTTGGCCAGCATAGTTGAGATGCTGGAGAGAGTTGTGCCCGTGTAGCCAGTTGTCTGTTAGATTGTTTGTCGACAATGTGTGTCGAGGGGTGCCGAAGAACCCTAGGTTGTGGAAAGCCTCTCCAGAGCTCAGTCAGACCTAGGTAGTGAGTTTCAGTTGGCAAGCTGGAGTCGTGTAGTTTGTAGCCTCAGGTGAGTTGCTGGCAGTCTTGGTAGGCTAGCAAGCTAGTGTTTGTTTAGGGTAGAGTCTGGATTGGTTCCGGTGCGGTGGCAAGTTGGTGCTTGGTGTTGACCAAGGTGTGGATTGGAGTTGCTATAAGTCAGTTTTGCTCGTGGGGCGAGCGGTTCGTGCCCTGTTGGTTGTTTTTCCTGTTTCCAGGTTGTTGAGAGTTGCCCGTTTGGCCTTTGGAGGTTCAGTCTGTGGTGGACCCCCCTGTTGCTGCCCCGTGAGATTTAGATGTTGTTGCTTTAGTGGAGCAAGACAGTGAGCGTGTGTGGAGCTCTCTGTCCTTCGGTTGTCTGCTTGTAAGAGTCGTTTCCTTCTAGGAGTTGTCAGATTACTCCCTTAGTCTTGGAGTTGATGGTAGTGGTGCTAGCAAGAGGGAAACGTTTGTTGGCTGCTTGGAAGCAGTTGTTTGTCCAGTTAGGCGGACTCTTGAATGGTGTTCTGGAGGTTGCAGTAAGGGTTGTTCTGCCTCTTGGGAGTGTTTGGCCAAGAGTTGGTTCTCATGTTGTTTCAAGAGCTAGTTCGGTTCTAGCAGGAGGGCGTTGCCCTGAGGACTTGTTCCTAGTAAGGAAGTTTTGGGAGTTGACTCCTCCCTCGGCGGTTGAGTAAGTACTGTTAGTTCTGGGTTGGTGGTCCAATTGGTTGAGAATTCCCTTGGGTGTTGCTTCCAAGAGAGTTGGTTGTTGTTGCCTTGGGTTTGAGCAAGTCAGCGAGCGTGTGTGAAGTTCGTTGCCCTTCAGAAGTTCGCTTGCTGGGTAATCGTTTCCCATTTAGAAGGAGTCAACTTAGCTCCTGAGTTGTGTAGTTGATCAGAGTAGCGTAGCGGTCAGCCCAGCGAGAGGGTCCCTGCATTGTGTTGTTAGTAAGCAAAAAATTGTTTGTCCCCGCAAGGGCGGAGGCCAGCCAGTATAAGCGTTGAGTTGTTTCTTGAAAGTTTTTGGTTCTTTGGGGATTGAAGATTCCCCCCCCCCTAGTCTCTGTGGTGGTTGAGTTGCACCATGGATGCCAGCCTCGAGTATTAGCTTCTGAGGTAGTCTTGTTGATTCGTGTGGCTCAGGATCCTTAAGCTTTGAGGTTGTCGTTATCCGTTTTCCTTGCGAGGTTTCGGGAGTGGAGCTTCTGGTTGGAAGATGAGTTAGGCCTAAGCTAAAGGGAGGAAGTCCTTTGAGTAGCCAGTTGGACTTAAGAGTTGAGTGGTAGCTTGGAGGCGAGCTTTGCTCGTTATAAGCTTGGGTTGACTTCTGCTGAGCAAGCCCATCTCGGGCTTTGTTCCTAGTTGTTGTGCGTTCGCAGTTGGCGTTATAGCAGAGCCACGTTTGAGTGAGTTGGCACAGAGGTGCCGTGGCATTGGTTGGTAAAGCCGTTGAGCTGTTATCATCAAGGCGTTAAGTCGCAGATAGCTGCGTGATGGTTTAGTCCTTGCTACCCGAGTTTTCCTTGAGAGGAATGTTGGTTGTTTCCTTGCCTGGCAATGTTCTCTTAGGCCAGTTGCTGGTAGGTTTGCTTCGAAAAGTTTGCGTTCGGCCGATGAGGGGTTCTAGTTTGTTGGTTTGGCCGAGTGGAGCCTGTGCCTGGCCCTTGTCTTTTAGAGGTGGCCATAGCTGAAGTTTCAGCTGGTGTGAGTGTTGTTAGCCGTCTGGTGTACCAGGATTGTGCCCCTTGCCTTTGGTTAGACGATTTCTCTTTAAGATGGTTGCTTAAGTGTTGTGGACGCGTTCTAGTTGGAGAGGTTTGCCTTTAGGATCAGTTGCCAGTTGGTGGTTCGATTGTATTTTGTTAAGGCTGTAGGCAAGATTTGAGGTTCGCTGGTCTCTTGTGAAGTAAGAGTAGGCCGTTTAGTTTTCTGGAACCTGGGAGGTTCAGTTGTTTGGACAACATGGTGTAGGGTTGAGGCTGTTTGTTAACAGCTGTGAGCTTCTAGAGGAGTTATGCAAGTGCGTGGTGTAGAGTTTTAGAGCTTGTGGCCAGTCCTAGAGTTAGCTGAGAGTAGTACCGTTTGAGAGATGGTGCGAGTTGAGGATGTGGTTTGCCGTCTAGCTTTATCGCGTCTATTCCCTTCGGAGTTCAGTGTATGCCCAGTCTTGGTTGAGATAGTTTGTGGCAGTCTGGATGGCATTGTGGCTTTGAGTTTTGAGAACCCAAGAGGGTTTGGTTTTCGAAGAAGGTTAGTGTTGTCTTCGCCGAGAAGTTCAGTTGGTTAGGAATCAGTGGAGTTTTCCTAGAGCTGTTTCGTCTTAGGACTTTCGAGGACGAAAATCTTAAAAGGAGGGAGTATTGTAACAACCCTGTTTTCTATTCCAGTTTTCGAGGTGCCTTCGGTTCAAGATTAGGTTGTTCGGTTGATCCCTTTAGAGCTGTTTTAACCGTTACGGGTATTTTGGTCCTTTGCTCCCCGGGCAGGACTTGTGGATTTTCAGGATTCCAAGGTAGCTCCTGCCTTTGTCGAGGCTTGATTGATTGTTGGTTGCAAGACCCAAGATGTTTGGGCTAGTCGTTTGGAAGTTCGGATGTGGTTTGGGTTTTGGCAAAGTTATTCTTGTTTGAGTGCTTCCTTTGGGATTTGAGCCCTTGTCCTTAATGTTGATTTGGGAGTTGATTTAAGTGAGTTTTATTTATTGGGAAAGATTGCTTCAGCCGGGTCTCGAAGGAGGTAGCCAGGGAATGGGATTTTAGGGATTTTAGGCCTATTTAAAATAGGATAAGGTTGGAAAATAAGGAAAAAATCCCATTTTCCCCTTTTTGTTTCTATCTCTCTTCCTCTCCCCAAGCCCGAGTCCCTAGCCCCTGCTCGCCCAGCCCTAGCCGCCCAGCTCGCCCGGCCCGGCTCGTCCGGCCTCTGCTCTCGCCGCCGCCTGCGCCAAGATCAGCGCGCGCGCGCGACAGCCAAGCACCAGCCGCTCCGCGCCAGATCGCCCAGACCCAGCGCCACCCAGATCTGAAGTCGCCCGATCCGCCTCGTGCCGAAGTCGCTGCCCCCGCAGCGTCGTCCCATCAGCTCGTCCGTCACCCGCGCTTTCCTTGTGCCGAGCAGCGCCGCATGCCATCGCCCAGCCGAGCTCGCACCAGCGCCCGCGCGCCCTTGTCTCCACAGAGCTCGTCCGCACGCAGCTTCGGCGCCCAGCGTCCGTGCAAAGCCACGCTTCAAAGAAGCAAGCCTTTCAGGCAACTCGCCCGTCGTCGTGTCAACACCAGAATGGCGCACCTCGACCTCTAAACATCTGGTCATCGGCCTCTGAACACCAGGTCATCCCAACACTTGGATGATAAACTCGAACCTGGCCAACCACCTTGCCGCTAGCGATGAGGGTCTAAAAACATCCACTCTCTGAGGCTTCCACTTGCCAAACTCGGCGGCTCGATCAATGCCAACTTACTCATCAGAATAAACCTGCTGATGAAGCCCTTTCGAAAACCTCCGGGGCTACTGGAGCTACTAGGGGGTGCCTCTTAAATAAACTCTGCCAGCTGGGCTATCTGTGCCCAAGACTCCTCACTACCCGCTACAAATTGCGCCTGGGTCTCCGCTCTTTGTTAGCTAAAAGACCTGCCATCAACTCCCTCATGGCTGGAGCACACTCTGCTCAAGGAGTCTCACTCTGAGGAGTGCTAGCCTCAACCCCCCTACTCTTGGAAACTCATCTGCCAGGGCCAAAGGTGGCCTACGGGTCTAGACAACCCTGACGCGGTCTCATCATCAACATGAACAGTCCAACTCCTCGGTTGGAAATACCAAACGTCCCTGCTCCTCTAAGTGCAATCAACCTACTAGCGATCCACACAAAGAATAAAAGCTAGCCCACGCTGGGGCTCTCACTGCGAAACAAGGGTAACACATGTATACTAGATGCAGTATTGTAAAATAAAACCCTTAGCTTAATGAACTCAGACAAACCTGACGGCCGCGGAGTGCTAATGATCATGGGTGCGACAACCTGCAAAGCAGGTTAGTCTACAGAATCTATGACTCTGTGCTCTGATACCAACTGTAAGAACCCGACCCAAAATGCGGTCCTAAACCTAGGTTCTCACTGAGCATGCAAGTTAAAATACTTAATCAAGCGGTTTAGTGCTTCATATTTAAAACCTCTCAAAACATTTAAAAGCGGGGACACTTAAAACATAAACAACAACCTTCATTTAAGCAAACCAACAAAGTAAAACAAGCCTGGCCAGTGTTTATGAAATCATGCAATACAATTTAAACAACTGTTAAAAACATCCCCCTAGGACTCCTGTCCGTCTACATGCTGAACAAATTATGCAAACAATAAAGACAGTGCCGGCGGCTCCCCATGATCAATCGGCTCCCTCTAGCTAGCCCCAAAGTCTTTGTTCCAAGTTACAGTGGAAAACCACGAGAATAAGGGTGAGTATAAACATACTCAGTAAGAATCCCCAACCAGGGTACAATACGATACATCAATCATCTGGCACCCTAGTATACATGCAAACAGTTACCAACACAGATCATAGCTCAAAGAGCTTACAAGGCACAATCTGGAATCCTCAGAAGTCTCCTACTTCCGACCTAATTATTGGCTCTCATAACCAATCCCGGGACATCTCCGAGGGTCTTTCTCCCTCGGCCAATTGATCAGCTAAAAACCCGATCCCAAAGATGTCCGACACCCTCGAGGGTCTTTCTCCCTCGACCATATGATCAGCTCAAAAACCAATCCCAATGGGTGTCCTCAAGGGCCTCTTACCCTCGCTAACAAATCTGGACTATTGGGAGAGTACCCGAAGTCTGGCTCTAAACTGGAAGGAACTGGTGTACTCACGAACATTAGCCCGGGGGAGCTCTCCGAACCGGCGACTAACGCGTGTGCGCGCACACCGCATGCTGCTGCAACCGGCGTAAATGTGGGGGCCTAGGTACAAACTACGCGGGCCTGGTACGCATGCCTAAAGACTCGGAAACGGTGTCATTGAACACAGTAGTGCAAGGCCCTCGACACTCATCTGCGGCACTGTACCACCACCGACTGGAGCTAAGAACCGGCCAAGGCAGGCTTGCACCGTTGGCAGGGTTCCGTTCTAGCAGGCTACAAACTAGGCTTATGCCGATGTGGTAGCTAAATCCACATCGGCTGCCGGGGGGAAGCAATGTACGTTATGCTTCGCTCTACTCCCGACCGGTGGGGACAAAGTATGTTATGTCCGCTCTCAGCCTCTGGATGATGACAAACTCTACTATACTAGCTAAAAGTACAAAATAACTGATTCCTGGCTAAACATACATATCATCATCAATCACACATAACCTAGCATGATACTACGAACTTAAAGCAGGAATCTCAAGCATGCTGGAAGAACAATCCTAGCATGGCACTAACATGTACAAACAGGCAAACATGCTAGCAAGAGTGCAATCACAAGCTGTCCTATCCACTAATCATGTTCATACAAGTAAACAAGGCACAATCAAGAAAGCATCGCAAGGTCCACACAACCACGGTAAGGAATCCTTACTTGGAAGCAAGCAGAAATAACTTTCACAATCAAATAGCGACCCTCGAGCTTTAAAGCGAAACCGCGGGGTAAGGGACGAGCAGACGCGGGCTGTCGCAGGCGAGCGAACACGCTGGGTCGGGCACGCTGGCGAGACGTCGGGTCTGCGAGGAGGCCTAGCGCGGCGACGTCTGGCGCGGGCGGCAGCCAAGCGGAGCGGCGCGGCGCGTCTGGACGGCCTGGTGCGGAACGACGTGGCGCGTCTGGGCGGCAGCGAGCGGCGCTGGGCGATGCAGGTCGTCTGGGTGCAAATGGGCTGAGCGGCACGGGGCGAGGCCTCGGGTCTGCGAGGACGGCGCGCGGGCGAGGCACGGCGCGTGGCCCAGGCGTGCGTGTAGACGGCAACGAGCGCGCGCGGTGCGGGCGGCTTTGGTGCGGGCGCGGCGCGCGCACGGCGTGGCTTCGGGCCGAGCGGTCTGATGCGGCCAGGGTGTGGTACGGCTAGGGCATGGCTGGGCGGCTAGGGTTGGGTTTTCTTGGTGAGGTCGGCTAGGAGAGAGAGAGAGAGAGAGAGAGATTGCAAAACAAGGGGAAAGGGACTTTCTTAATTTTCTTCCCTTTTTCCTAATTTAAATGGGTCTAAAATCCCTTCCCAAAGCTTCCTCTTTCAAAACCCGGCCCAAACAAACTTTTCTTTTTAAAACTCTTTTCCTACAAACTCCCAAAACCATTTAGGGCAAGGGTTAAAATCCCAAAGGAAGCACTCAAAAACCCATTAATTTTGCCAATAACTAAAATACCTCCAAACTCCCAAACAACTCGCCCAAACCTCTTGGGTCTTGCAACCAACAACCAACAAACCTCGACGAAGGCAGGAAAGGCCCTAAAATCTTGAAAATCCTCAAAACCCTGACTGGGGGCAAAAGACCAAAATACCCCTAAGGGTTAAAACAGCTCTAACGGCCCATCCGAACATCCGAATAATGATCCAAAAACACCTGGGTAACCGGAATAGAAAACTGGGCCGTTACACCAGCGCCCCTACCGCACCAGCAGCGCCGTTCCTGCTCCTTGCTGCCGAGACGTGTGTCTTCTCGGTTGGTGTAAAGACCCGACCCAAAAGGGGCTCTAAATGGGCCTTTACCCCAATGCATGTAGTGAAAAATAAAAGACATTATGAAAATACATTTCGGATCCCAAGTAAAAACAGAAACATTCAACAACCAAAACATACATTTCTAAAAGCATACTCGATCGAGATTTATTTAAACCATTAAAACAATCCACAAGTACAAATATCTTGGAATCCATAAAACGTAAGAAAACATCCTGGGGCTCTGTGCCCGTCTACATGCATTCGGGGAAATAACAAAAGTCAAGAGTCATGATAAATAAAATAGAATAATCGAGAGATGACAAAGCGAGATTCCATGATCACGGCTCCTCCTTCACCATCCTGTCTCTCGCCTTGATTACCCGTGGAAAACCACGAAATAAGGGTGAGTAACGAATTACCCAGTAAGAATCCCCAACCGGGTACAATACGATATACATGATCATCTAGAAGAATGTATGCAAGCTATGAGTACAAACACAGAGCGGAGCACATAGCTAAGTCCACACTTGGACCTCGGATGCCATCTCGGGGTCTTAGTCCGAAAATACCACAACACACTAAACGCGCTATACGGGAACAAGTCCCGGCCTCGGCTGACTCATCGCCGATCACGAAAGGTGCACTAGCTCAAGATCCCGAGGAGCTCTTCACGGGCGCCAGTAATGAGCGTAAGCGCGCACCGCATGCTACCGCAAACTCGGGGCCGGGTCTAGTGGCAAGCGCCCGTGTTCACCACCATGCCTAACTAAATCTCTGGATCGGTGTCACCGACATAGGGTGTGAGACACGGACACGTGAACTATGTCACCTGAACCACCGCACTGAGGCTAAGGAACCGGCCGTGGTAGGCTTACACCGAAGCGGTCCTTGCCCTAACAGTGGCAATCAAGGGCTACGGCCGAACACGCCGAGGGCGTGTGCCGATCGCCGGGGGCGAGGCAATGCCAAGTCATCATCCCGACCGTTGGGGCATTTAACGATCCGCCACCCTCACCCAAGATTGCGGGGCCTACCGGTTGGGATAGCTAATCCTCACGGGGTCCAAGGACGGAGAACTGTCTCGAACGTCCTTGCCATAGATGCAAGATACTTTATGCATCGGGCCGGATGATGCTATCTACCCAATTCTAAACCTTAACAATAATAATAATAATAACAATTCAATCAATGCACCCAATACGTGCTCAATGAGATACAAGGAACCTAGCATGATACTACGAAGCAAGAACAGATATCGAACATGCTAGAATAGAACAACCTAGCATGGGCTAACATGAGAAACAATACAAGAGTTCATGCCATCAGAATTGAACAGAGCACCTAGGGCTAAACATGCTAGTAATCATACACAGCATACAAAACAACAATCACAAATATACCGCAGGTCCACACAACCCCTGTAAGAAATCCTTACCTTGGTCGGAAGACTTCTACACACAAATCCTAAGTCTGCGGAACAATCCCGAGCTAGCGAGCGAACCTAGCAAACCAACAATAATCAAAGATCTAAAATATCTAAACAACAATAGAATGACAAGCTCGGCTCGGGAACTCACGCGGCTCGACGACACGAGCTTGGGGCTGCTGCAAGTCGGCACGGCAAGGACGCCGCTACCGCCGCGCTACCGCACGGCAGGGACGCTTGTGCCGGCCGTAGCGCCGCACGGCACGGCAGGGACACGACGCGCTACGGCGCGAGCGCTCGGGCGAAGGCGCGCGGCGCCGGCGCGTCGCGATCGCGACACGGGCGAGCAGCTTCGGCAGGACGCGCGCGCGGCGTCGAACGTCTGGCGCGGCGCGCGCGCTGGCGTGGCGACGCAGCGCGATGCGGACGCGGGCTGGCGCGCGCGGCGCAGCAGCTTCGAGCGAAAACCTCTGGCGCGATCCGGCGTCGCGATCTGTCTTCTTTGGACGAACGGCAAGGCTGCTAGACGAGATCTGCGTCTGCGAGCGATCGGTACCGGACGTCACGGCGCCGGCGAGGACCTCTGGCGTCGAGCGATCGGGCGATCTGTCTTCTTTGGACGACAACGGCGAGGCCGCTAGGACAGATCTGGCGTCGCGCGAGCGATCGGCTGGACGTCGGCGGCGAGCGAAGGCGATTCAGGCTTGCTGGCGGGCTTCACTCGGTGGCCGGAATGATGATGATCGAACCCAAGGAGATGCAAGGATGAAGAAGATGGAATAACCTAATTCTATTTCATTTAACCAAATGCACCAAAACTCCAAAATCCAAGGTTAACTAAGATGTGATGCAGAAAGAGCAACAAGAGCACCTAATGGCTCAATTGGCACACATCTCTACAAGCTTCCCAAGAGACCCGGGTTCAAACCCCTACTGCAAAGACAAAATTCCTTTATTTTTACTTTTGCATCAAACCTTGCTCAAACCAAACCACAAACTCCTCCAAAACCTACATAAAACCATCCAATAATTTTAGTAATCGGAAAAGACACAAACGACCTGACGGCCCGACCAAATTACCAAATTACCCCTAGGGCATACCTGAAGACCGGAAGAAAAACCTGGGTCGTTACAATATTCTCTCCTTTTTATGACTTTCGTCCTCGAAAGTCCTTAAGACAAAATGTATTTCGGGGTAATGCAACCTCATCTCGCCTTCCCGCTCCCAAGTGGCTTCCTCGTAACCCCGATTCTTCCAATGAACCTTTACCAAACGAATCTCGCGATTACGCAACGTCTTGGTCTCAAAGGCAAGGATCCTCACCGCTTCTCCTCAAAGTTCAAATCCTCATTCACCGCAAAGGCTCAAAGTCCACAATGTGCGGCGGTCCGGCACATACCGCCTCAACATCAATACATGAAAAACACTATGCACCACTGATAGTGACGGAGGTAGGGCTAACCGGTAAGCAACTCGCCAATCCTCTCTAGGATCTCAAATGGACCAACAAAACGGGGACTCAACTTCCCACGCTTACCAAACCTCAAAACACCTCGCATCGGAGCAACCTTAAGGAACACATGCCGACCAACCTCGAACTCCAAATCTCGACGCGAACGTCGGCGTAACTCTTCTTCTCGCTGCTCGAAATTTGTCAACATACGAGCTCTAATCTTCTCCTTTGCACCATTGGTCAAGCTGCAGATGGTCGGGACCCAAAACTCGTCTATCACCAACCTCTTCCCATAACAGAGGGGACCGACAATGCTTACCATACAATGCCTCGAATGGAGCCATCTGAATCGCCGACCGTAATCGTTGTTGTAGGAAAACTCCATCAAGTACAGAGATCTTGGTCCCAATCGCTGGGAAATCCAACACACAAGCCCTCAACATATCCTCGAGAATCGATTCACTCTCTCGGTCGACCATCCGTCGAGGGTGAAAAGTCATCTTTGAAATCGCACTCTGTGCCCAAACCCTTCGGGCGCTCTCCGAAGCGAGAAGTGAACCATGAGTCACGATCGGACACAATCCTCACCGGCACACCATGATAACGGATGATCTGCTCCAAAAATACCGCGCCCCTTTGTTCCACGGTATAAGTGTCTCGTCCGGGAATGAAGTGTGCGCTCTTGGTCAAACGGCCGACTATCACCCAAATCTGAGAGAACTTCCTCGAGTCCTTGGCAAACCAGATATAAAGTCCATAGAGATCTCTTCCCATTTCCACTGGGTACACTCGATGGTCGCAACAAACACCACTGGCCTCTGCTGGGTGCCTTCACTTGCCGACAAGTGAGACACCGGTGACAAACTCTGCCACATCTCTCTTCATTCCCATCCACCGTAAGGTCCGCTTAAGGTCTCGATACATCTTGGTACCCAGGGTGCCAAGCAAAAGAAGGCTGTGGGCCTCCGAGAGCAACTCTACTCGCAAACTCGCAATGTCCGGAACACACAACCGCCTCTATAAGTCAACCCACCGTGCGGTGAGTACACAAAGTCAAAGTCACCACAAGATCGACTCACAACCAATCTCTTAAGTGCGGGGTCACCCAACCGGTCGTCTATAATCCATTGCCGAATCGACGGTGAGCAGTCAATCGAGCTACCACAGCGGTAACCTCTCCCAACAACATCGCAACCTCGGCCCGCTCGAACTCTCTCTCAGCAAACTGGCTGGGAACTCAACAACGCCGCAGAGTGCGACGTCTTTCTGCTCAAAGCATCGGCCACTACATTGGCTTTACCTGGATGGTACAAAATCTCGCATCATAATCCTTTACCAACTCTAACCATCTCCTCTCGCCTCATATTCAACTCCTTCGAGTAAACAGATACTTGAGGCTCGGTGATCGGTAAACATCTGAATCCGCTCACCATACAGTAATGCCTCCAAATCTTCGGTTGCAAACACCACTCACGCCAACTCCATATCATGAGTCGGGTAGTTCTGCTCATACGGCTTGGTGACGGAAGCATAGGCAATGACCTTCCCGTCTTTGCATCAACACACAACCTAATCCAAACTTGGAAGCATCATCAGAGACCACGAAACCACTGTCCCCTCCGGGACTACCAACATCTTGAAGTCAAATCTGCGCTTGAGCACGCAAAGCTCTCATCACACTGCTTGTCCCAAACAAACTCGACACCCTTCCTCGTCGACGAGTGAGGCGAGGCTAAAGCGAAGAAGTCCTTGACGAACCGACGGTAGTAACTCGCCAAACCTGCAAAGTCGCGAATCTCGGCAAGAATCGAAGTCGGCTTGGCCCATGAACTCACGGCCTCAATCTTCGCGGGGTCCACGGCTATACCATCTCTCGAAACCACGTGGCCTAGGAAGGCCACCGCTCCAACCAAATCACATTTGGAAAACTTCGCATAAAGTGGTTTTCCTCAAAGCCGCCAATACTCGCCTCGGATGCTCTGCATGGTCTTCTTTAGACCTCGAATAAATCGAATATCGCCAATGAACACAATGACGGCCGTCCAAAAATGATTTGAACACCCTATCCATCATGTCCATGAACGCAAATGGGGCATTGGTCAATCCAAACGACATGACCACAAACTCATAGTGACCATATCTAGACACGAAAGTCGTCTTAGGAATGTCGGCATCCCCGATCCGCAAATCGATGGTAACCGGATCTCGATCTATCTTGGAGAACACCAAGCTCCTCGAAGCCGATCGAACAAATCATCGATACGGGGCACGGATACTTATTCTTCATCGTCACCTTATTAAGCTCGCGGTAATCAATACATAAGCGCATAGAACCATCCTTCTTTTTCACAAACAGAATCGTGCTCCCCACGGGGACACGCTTGGACGGATGAACCCTCGGTCTAACATCTCCCGCAATCGAATCTTCGCCCTTTAACTCACTGGCGCCATGCGATATGGGGCCTTCGAGATAGGGAGGGTCCTGGCTCGAGCTCAATAACGAAGTCAACCTCTCTTTTGGGGGCAACCCCAGTAACTCCTCAGAAACACGTCCGCAAACTCCCGCACGACCGGTGCACTGATCAACAGACAAACGAGGCGCGCTCTTCCCGCATAACTTGGCTAGATAGCCCCAAGCTCCATGAGCTAGCAAACGACGAGCTTTCACCGTGACACCATCGGCGGGCAAACTCCCCACGGACTCCACGAAACTTAAAGTCGGGCCGACCGGCGGCTGAACACTACTTCTTTCCGGTGGCGGTCAATCAACGCGCGGTTAGCGACTACCACTCCATACCAAGAATCACATCAAAACCGCTCATAGGCGTAACTATGAGCGTAGCCTAAAGCAACTCTCCGGATATCTCGATCCGCCATCCTTAATCTTATCTCTAGCCAACATATTAACTCCCGAAGGAGTTGCAACAGATAACTCGAAACCTAGAGGCTCTAATCTTAACTTAGCATGCTCAAAGAAACAACACAGATACAAATGAATGCGTGGAACCGAATCAAACAAGACAAATGCGCAGTTGATCTAAAACAAGAAGCGCACCCACAGCGGCATCCGTGACGCTCGGCCTTCTCTGACGGTCGTAGCAAACACTCGACCTATTTCTTTGCTGCATTGGCCGAGCCGCCATAGTGGGTGATCACAAAAAGCGGGCCATGTGCCCCTCTCTACCACAACGGAAGCACAATCTAGGTCCAGTGACAAGCTCGGCGTGGACTTTCCCACAAGTAGCACAAGCGGAAATCGCTCAGGTCCTCCTGCTTTGTCCGGGCCGAAACGGACCGGAGCTCTCCGCGATCTCTGCTTCAAATCGCCCTTGGCGGCGCGCCGCCTCCCCGAAAAGTCAAACTTCCTCTTACGCCCCACACCTGGGACAGACGCCGAACAGAGCGGCAACAACCCGCTCAAGCAGGATACTTCCCATTCTAGATCGTGGCTAATCGGGCTGACCCTAGCATAAGTGTCGTGGGCCCGAGCCACGACATCTCGGGAAACACCCCGCCTCAATCCGAGAAATGAACTTCCGAATCTTCACCCGGGTGGCAATCAACCGAGGAGCAAAATATCCATACTCGAGAACTTGCGCTCATATTCCTCAATGGTATCGTAACCCCGCTCGTGTTCTCGGAAGAGCTCCACCATCTTCTCTTGAGCCTCATCACCGATGAACTTTACCTTGAACTCAAACCTTGAAGAACTCCCGGTAGCGGGTGGAGACCACCGGTCTCTCGCTCAAGGTGGACTCCCACCACCATCTCATTTGTGCCTCCTAGCACATGAGCCGCACATCTCGGCCTCTCGAATATCGGGGCACACCATGATCGGGAAGGTGTACTCCAAATGGGCAATCCACTGGCCGCCGCTAACGCATCACCGGTGGCATCAAACTTCTCGAGCTTCCACTTCACAAAATCCTTCACCACCTACCCAATTCCTCGGCACCCTCTGCCATATCTCGCCTCTGGGGCTACTTGCTCCTGAGGAGCCGGAGGTGCTACCGAGCTCACTTTGAACCAATCGAGTCACCGCTCGATCTGGGCTCGGGACTCTTCCGCTGCTGGCGCGCTAACAAGGCTCTGGTCTCGCCCTCTGGGTCACTCAACATGCTGACCATAAAAGCCCTCATAGACTTAGCAAACTCTGCTCCGGAGCGCCTCACGACGCTTCACGCCTCAACGCCCGCTCTAGGCGTAACAGAGGAGCCGCTGGTGGAATGCCATCGATGTCGCCTTGGGACGATGTCCTCGCAGATCGATCCGATCCTCGATACCTCGACTCGCTCTCGAACCTCCTCTCCCATGCGGGTGGTCGCATGTCTTTGGCGATCTACATCCAAACCAACAACGAATCAAAACTCACTGTCACCATTCCACAACACCAAACAAGGCATACACTAGATGATAGGTATTGTAAATTCTTAACCCTTTTCCTTTCTAAAACAATAAATCTAGGCGTACTGATGACCGCTCAGTCTTGATGATCATGGAAAACGACCTACAACAAAAGGTCGATCTCTGAGAATCTATGACTCGAGCTCGATACCAATCAGAAAGACCCGACCCAAAAGGGGCTCTAAATGGGCCTTTACCCCAATGCATGTAGTGAAAAATAAAAGACATTATGAAAATACATTTCGGATCCCAAGTAAAAACAGAAACATTCAACAACCAAAACATACATTTCTAAAAGCATACTCGATCGATAGATTTATTTAAACCATTAAAACAATCCACAAGTACAAATATGCTGGAATCCATACAACGTAAGAAAACATCCTGGGGCTCTATGCCCGCTCTACATGCATTCGGGGAAATAACAAAAGTCAAGAGTCATGATAAATAAAATAGAATAATCGTAGATGACAAAGCAGGATTCCATGATCACGCCTCCTCCTTCACCATCCTGTCTCCGCTTGATTACTGTGGAAAACCACGAGAAATAAGGGTGAGTAACGAATTACCCAAAGAAGAATCCCCAACCGGGTACAATACGATATACATGATCATCTAGAAGAATGTATGCAAGCTATGAGTACAAACACAGAGCGGAGCACATAGCTAAGTCCACACTTGGACCTCGGATGCCATCTCGTGGTCTTAGTCCGGAAAATACCACAACACACTAAACGCGCTTATACGGAACAAGTCCCGGCCTCGGCCGACTCATCGCCGATACGAAAGGTGCACTAGCTCAAGATCCCGAGGAGCTCTCGATCGGCGCTGTAATGAGCGTAAGCGCGCACCGCATGCTACTGCAAACTCGGGGTGCCGGGTCTAGTGGCAAGTCGCCCTGTGTTCGATCCACCATGCCTAACTAAATCTCTGGATCGGTCACCACCGATATAGGGGTGTGACTCGACACGTGAACTATGTCACCAACCACCGCACCTAAGGCTAAGGAACCGGTCGTGGTAGGCTTACACCGAGAAGCGGTCCTTGCCCTAACAGTGGCAATCAAGGGCTACGGCCGAACACGCCGAGGACGTGCCGACTTCCGGGACGAGGCAATGCCAAGTCATCATCCCGACCGCTGGGGCATTTAACGATCGCCACCCTCACCCAAGATTGCGGGGCCTACCGGTTGGGATAGCTAATCCCTCACGGGGTCCAAGGACGGAGAACTGTCTCGAACGTCCTTGCCATAGATGCAAGATACTTTATGCATCGGGCCCGATGATGCTATCTACCCGAATTCTAAACCTTAACAATAATAATAATAACAATTCAATCAATGCAAATCCAATACGTGCTCAATGGATACAAGGAACCTAGCATGATACTACGAAGCAAGAACAGATATCGAACATGCTAGAATAGAACAACCTAGCATGGGCTAACATGAGAAACAATACAAGAGTTCATGCCATCGAGAATTGAGCAGAGCACCTAGGGCTAAACATGCTAGTAATCATACACAGCATACAAAACAACAATCACAAATATACCGCAGGTCCACACAACCCCTGGTAAGAAATCCTTACCTTGGTGGGAAGACTTCTACACACAAATCCTAAGTGCGAACAATCCCGAGCTAGCGAGCGGGAACCTAGCAAACCAACAATAATCGGCATCTAAAATATCTAAACAACAATAGAAACAACAAAGCTCGGCTCGGAACTCACGCGCGCGACGACGACACTTGAAGCTGCTGGCAGCCGCCGCAAGCAGGGCCAGCGGCCGCTGCTGCCGGCTACAGCGACGGCACGGACGTGGCCGCTGCTGCCGCGCTACCGCACGCAGCGCGGCAGCGGCAGACACACGCGCGGGCGAGCGCTCGGGCGGCGCGCGCGCGCGCTGGCGTGCGATCGCGGACACGGCGAGCGGCTTCGGCAGGACGCGCGCCTTGCGCGCGCGAACGTCTCGCGGCGGCGCGCGCGCGCCGACGCGTGTGATAGCGATGCGACGCGGCCTTGGCGCGCGGGCGAGCGGCTTCGGCGCGAAGGCCTCTGGCGCGATCGGGCGTGGCGATCTGTGGCTTTGCTGGACGAACGGCAAGGCTGCTAGGGCAGATCTCGCGCGTCGAGCGATCGGCCGGACGCGTCGGGCGCCGCGCGAGACCTCTGGCGTCGGCGAGCGATCGGGCGATCTGTCTTCTTTTGGCGAACGAAACAGCGAGGCCGCTAGGGACAGATTCTGGCGTCTGAGCGATCGGCCGGGCGTGAGACGGCAGGGGCGATCTGTGCTGCTGGCTGGGCTTCACTTGGCTGGCCGGAATGATGATGATCGAACCCAAGGAGATGCAAGGATGAAGAAGATGGAATAACCTAATTCTATTTCATTTAACCAAATGCACCAAAACTCCAAAATCCAAGGTTAACTAAGATGTGATGCAGAAAGAGCAACAAGAGCACCTAATGGCTCAATTGGCACACATCTCTACAAGCTTCCCAAGAGACCCGGTTCAAACCCCTACTTGCAAAGACAAATTCCTTTATTTTTACTTTTGCATCAAACCTTGCTCAAACCAAACCACAAACTCCTCCAAAAACCTACATAAAACCATCCAATAATTTTAGTAACTGGAAAAGACACAAACGACCCTGACGGCCCGACCAAATTACCAAATTACCCCTAGGGCATACCTGGAAGACCGGGAAGAAAAACCTGGGTCGTTACAGTTGGTAAATTTCTGAGCCTCCACCCTTTAGACTTCACGATTTTAGCTACTGTTTATTTATTTAGGATATTTTATTGTATGCCTAGGTCGATCGGGTTCGCTTTAAAGCTCGAGGGTTGTTAGTTGGTTCGTGATCGTTACTTTCCACTCGTTTCCAGGTAAGGATTTCTTACCCGGGGTTGTGTGGACCCTGCGAACACTTGATAGCATATTGATTATTGTAACTGTATGAGTTTCTAGTGGATAGGCTTCATGCTTGCTTTTGATTCATGTTCGTGTTATGTTTGCTTTCCGTTAGTTCCATGCTAGGTTTCTCCTATCCTCACATATCCATGCTTTATGTTGTATTCTATTAGTTCCATGCTACGTTCTTCCATCCTGGCATATCCATGTTCTCCGTTGAATGTTGTTAGATCCATGTTAGGTTTAGACAGGTGTCGTATAGTGTAGAGGATTGTAGGGGTAACTAGTGTAGGTCCCGCTCGGGTAAGACCCCGATGGACATCCGGAGGTGTAAGACCCCGATGGGCATCACTGAGTTGGAGGTGTAAGACCCCGATGGGCATCCTAGGTGTATAAGACCCCGATGGGCATCATTGAGTTGGAGGTGTAAGACCCCGATGGGCATCCTAGGTGTATAAGACCCCGATGGGCATCACTGAGTTGGAGGTGTAAGACCCCGATGGGCATCCTAGGTGTATAAGACCTCGATGGGCATCACTGAGTTGGAGGTGTAAGACCCCGATGGGCATCACTGAGTTGGAGGTGTAAGACCCCGATGGGCATCCTAGGTGTATAAGACCCCGATGGGCATCACTGAGTTGGAGGTGTAAGACCCCGATGGGCATCCTAGGTGTGTAAGTCCCCGATGGGCAGCACTGAGTCCTAGGTTGAGTAAGGCCCGAAGGGCATCCAGGTGTAGAACCTAGGGTAGTTTATAGCTGTAAGCCTTCGAATAGGCAAGCTCCAGGAGGGGCGTATGGTCTAACCCAACTGTTTGCTCCAAGTCGTTGTATGGTTGCATGTGCTTGTGCTAAATGAGATGTTTTCGTATTGTACCCCGGTTGGGGATTCTTACTGAGTAACTCGTTGCTCACCCTTATTTTCTGTGGTTTTCCACCAGGTAACTTGGGACAGGGGCTGGATGGCTAGGAGGAGGTTTCTGGATGATCATGGATAGCTGACTCTGAGTTGCACGTTCCTTTTATTGTTTTTATGATTTAGCATGAAGTGGGACTTGGGTCCCTAGGAAAAGCACTCAAAAACTATTTTATGTTTCTCAACTGCTTCTTTTGATTTGTTTTAAGAAAGTACTGATCAGTCACTTATTTATTATTGGTTTTATTTATTGGAACTATGTTTTTGTTTTAAATTGTTGATTACAAGGTTTTAAATTGGGAACTCTGAATGATGGTTTCCATTCTTAATCATGCATGCTAAGTAAGGATCTAGGTTAGAGACCGTTTCTCGGGTCGAGTCCTTACAGTTGGTATCAGAGCTTAGAGTTATAGGGTATGTAGATTGACCTGCAGTTGTAGGTTGTTTTCCATGATCATCAGCGCTCTGCCAGCCATCAGGTATGTCCGTAAGTTTAAGGTTAAGGGTTAAGAATTACAATACCGTTTGCACCTTGCATGTAAATGACTTGTTGTGGAGCAGGGAAACCAGGTTCTGATTCATTGTTGGTTTGGGTCCAGATTGTCAGTATGCCAGTCACTCGTAGAGGGCAGGGAGGCTCGAGGCCGACCAGCCAGGGCATTCGTATTGATTCTGACTCGGGAGGGACGTCGTCCCAAGCTGATGCTGATGTTAGGCCACCTATAGGCCCTTCTACTGTGTTGCCCGGAGAGGGCGTGGAGGCAACTCAGCCTCGGAAGGCTGCATCGGGAGTTGCTTTTGTGGAGTCCATGAGGGCTCTTATGGTTGGGTTGTTGTCTGACCAGAGGGCCGAGCAGAGAGCTGAGACGCAGCTCATGAATGCATGCATAGAGGAGGAGTCCCGAATCAGATAGAGCAAATGACCGAGTTGGTTCAAAGAGGACGGCAGCGATGCCACTGCACTGCCACTCAAAGAGAGCCAATTGTGAACGAGGCCGTTGTGGCAGAAGGTGCTGAGGATCTGGGCAAGTGGCTGAGGGATTTTGTCAAATGGAAGCCCGAGAAGTTCAGTGCCCCTGGAGAACCATTGGTAGCTGCCAGGTGGATTGTTGAGCTGGAATATACATTTATGGTGATGGCTTGTCCTGAGGTGCAGCGAGCTCGATGTGCAGCTCATGTGTTAGTTGGTACAGCTAAGTGGTGGTGGGATTCCACCTTGAGTGAGAGGCCGGCTGGGTCTCCACCTGCCACCTGGGAATTCTTCAAGGCCGAGTTCAAGGAAAAATTTATCAGTGAAGAAGCCCAAGAAAAGATGATTGAGTTGTTTTCAAACCTTAAGCAGGAGTCTGACTCGATAGAGGTGTATGAGAAAAAGTTTTCGGAATATGGGTACTTCGCGCCACAGTTGATTGCTACCCCTTAGCTGAAGATCAGGAAGTTCATTGCAGGATTGAGACAGGGAGTGTCTCAGGATGTTAGGCGCGCGAGCCCTGCAGACTTTTGCCAAGGCAATGCGATTGGCGGCGACGATTTATGATGGGAAGTACCCTCTAGAGCAGGTAGCTAGTACCGTGGTGCAGAAGGCCCCAGTGTAGTGGGGCCAGAAGCGTAAGTTTGACTCGGGAAGTAATGGCCATGGGGGCGATCAGCGCCGCCAGGGTACTTATCATGGCAGAGACCAACATCGGGACCTTAATCGTGATCAGCTTCGCCAACAGGGCGTAGGGAGGCCGCCACCGTATTGTAGATCCTGTGGGAAGCAACATTGGGGACCTTGTGGTGGTAACCCTAGAGCTTGCTATAACTGTGGTAAGGAGGGGAATCAGGCCCGGCATTGCAATCGAGCGAGCGGTGGTGGCACAAACAACTTCAAGAAACGGGGAGAATGTATGCTACGACCCGCCAGGAGGCTGAGAAAGCCGGGGCCGCGGTGGCAGGTACGCTCCTAGTTCTTGACCACCTTGCCTTTGTTTTGTTTGATTTGGGTTCCACACATTCTTTTATTTCTGTTGTGTTTGCTGAGCATGCTTGCATGATTTTAGAGCCCCTAGGATTTGAGTTACCAGTTGCTACTCCCTCAGGAGTTAGTATGTTGGCTAGCCAGAAGGTAAGGGATGGTCGGATACAGGTATCCGACGAGTCTCTGCAGGTTACGCTCATACTGTTAACTATACGTGGTTTTGACGTAATCCTCGGTATGGATTGGTTGGCTGATAACCACGCTATGATTGACTGCCGCCGAAAGGAGGTAGTGTTCGGGCCGCCAAGTAGGCCTAGCTTTAAATTTCGGGGCTCTCAGAGTGGGGTGTGTCCGCCAGTGATTTCGGTAGTTAAAGCTCACCGTTTGCTAGCTCGAGGAGCTTGGGGTTTCTTAGCTAAGTTGACTGGAGAGAACCGTGATCAGTTACCTGTTGAGCAAGTGCCCATTGTGCAAGAGTTTGCATATGTTTTTCCTGAAGAGTTGCCTGGTCTGTCGCCAAAGAGGGTGGTGGATTTCTCAATAGAGCTTGAGCCAGGGACTCGTCGTATTTCGAAAGCTCCTTATCGTATGGCGCCAGCTGAACTGAAAGAGCTAAAGGAGCAGTTGCAGGAGTTGCTTGACAGAGGATTTATTAGGCCAAGTGTGTCCTCGTGGGGAGCACCCGTGCTATTTGTTAAGAAAAAGGATGGCTCGATGCGTCTATGCATCGATTGCAGGGAACTGAACAAGGTGACTATCAAGAACAAGTATCCACTGCCACGTATCGATGACCTGTTTGACCAGTTCCAGGGAGCTTGTGTGTTCTCGAAGATTGACTTAAGGTCAGGCTACCACCAGTTAAGGATCCGGGATGCAGATATCCCTAAAACAGCTTTCAGGTCGAGGTATGGTCACTACGAGTTCGTAGTCATGTCCTTCGGACTAACGAACGCCCTAGCAGCATTCATGGACATGATGGACAGAGTGTTCAAGGCATTCTTGGACCGCTTTGTCATCGTATTCATAGACGACATTCTTGTGTACTCTAGGTCTAAGGAGGACCATGCTTCGCACCTAAGGCAGATTTTGTCAGCCTTGCGCGAGAACCAGCTCTATGCGAAGTTTTCAAACTGTGACTTTTTGTAAAGACCCGACCCAAAAGGGGCTCTAAATGGGCCTTTACCCCAATGCATGTATTGAAGATAAAAGACATTATGAAAAATATATTTCGGATCCCAAGTAAAAACAGAAACATTCAACAACCAAAACATACATTTCTAAAAGCATACTCTGATCAGAGATTTATTTAAACCATTTAAAACAATCCACAAGTACAAATATGCTGGAATCCATAAAACGTAAGAAAACATCCTAGGGCTCCGTGCCCGTCTACATGCATTCAGGGGAAATAACAAAAGTCAAGAGTCATGATATAATAAAATGGTCGAGATGACAAAGAGATTCCATGATCACGGCTTTCTCCTTCACCCATCTTGTCTCCCGCTTGATTACCTGTGGAAAACCACAGAATAAGGGTGAGTAACGAATTACCCAGTAAGAATCCCCAACCGGGGTACAATACGATATACATGATCATCTAGAAGAATGTATGCAAGCTATGAGTACAAACATAGAGCGGAGCACATAGCTAAGTCCACACTTGGACCTCGGATGCCAACTCAGGGTCTTAGACTGGAAAATACCACAACACACTATACGCGCTATACGGGAACAAGTCCCGGCCACCATCTCATCGTCGATCACGAAAGGTGCACTCGCTCAAGATCCCGAGGAGCTCTCCACTCGGCGCAGTAATGAGCGTAAGCGCGCACCGCATGCTCACCGCAAACTCGGGGTGCCGGTCTAGTGGCAAGCCGCCCGTGTTCATCACCATGCCTAACTAAATCTCTGGATCGGTGTCACCGACATAGGGGTGTGAGACTCGACACGTGAACTATGTCGGCTGTACCACCGCACTGAGGCTAAGGAACCGGCCGCGGTAGGCTTACACCGAGAAGCGGTCCTTGCCCTAACAGTGGCAATCAAGGGCTACGGCCGAACACGCCGAGGCGTGCCGATCGCCGCGACGACGAGGCAATGCCAAGTCATCATCCCGACCGTTGGGGCATCTAACGATCGCCACCCTCACCCAAGATTGCGGGCCACCGTTAGGGTTAGCTAAACCCTAACGGGATCGTGACTGAGTACCATCTCGCACGTCCTCGTCGGGGATGCAAGTTACGATATGCATCCGGCCGGATGATGCTACCTACCCGAACTCTAAACCTTAACAATAATAACAATTCAATCAATGCGGTCCAATACGTGCTCAACGATACAAGGAACCTAGCATGATACTACGAAGCAAGAACAGATATCGAACATGCCGAGAATAGAACAACCTAGCATGGGCTAACATGAGAAACAATACAAGAGTTCATGCGATCGAGAATTGAACGAGCACCTAGGGCTAAACATGCGGCGCCATGCGTGCCTTCGCGCCGCTGCTCGCTCGCGCCCGCAAGCGTCGCGCCGCGCCGCCGCGCCAACGCCGCGACGCCGGCCGAAGCTCGCTGCTCGCCCGCGCGCCCAGCCAAGGCTTTTTGCCGAAGCTGTTCGCCCGCACGCCAGACGCTTCGCCATGCATCCCTCGCTGCCTGCCGTGCATCCGTGCTTGTCGTCGTGCAGCAGCAGCGCCGCCGCCAGCTATGCCGCGTGCCGGCGCGCGGCTGCGCCCGACCGCTGCCGTGCGGCTTGCCGCTGCAGCTCCAAGCTCGTGTCGTCGCGTGCGCGTGAGTCCCCGAGCCGAGCTTGCTGCTCTATTATTGTTTAGACATTTTAGATGCTGATTATTATTGGTTTGCTAGGTTCCCGCTCGCTAGCTCTGGATTGTTCCGCACTTAGGATTTGTGTGTAGAAGCCTCCCGACCAAGTAAGGATTTCTTACCGAGTTGTGTGGGCCTGCGGTATATTTGTGATTGTTGTTTTGTATGCACTGTGTATGATTACTAGCATGTTTAGCCCTAGGTGCTCGCTTCAATTCTGATGGCATGAACTCTTGTATTGTTTCTCATGTTAGCCCATGCTAGGTTGTTCCATTCGGCATGTTCGATATCTGTTCTTGCTTCGTAGTATCATGCTAGGTTCCTTGTATCATTGAGCACGTATTGGACCGCATTGATTGAATTGTTATTATTGCTATGGTTTAGAGTTCGGTAGGTAGCATCATCCGGGCCGGATGCATAACGTAACTTGCATCCCCGGCGGGACGTCACGAGATGGTACTCGTCCTCGATCCCGTTAGGGTTTAGCTAACCCTAACGGCCGCCCCGCAATCTTGGGTGAGGTGGCAAATCGTTAATTGCCCCAACGGTCGGGATGATGACTTGGCATTGCCTCGTCCCCGACGATCGGCACGCCTCGGCGTGTTCGGCCGTAGCCTTGATTGCCACTGTTAGGGCAAGGACCGCTTCTGGTGTAAGCCTACCGCGACGGTTCCTTAGCCTCGTGTGCGGTGGTTCGATCGACATAGTTCACGTGTCCGTGTCTCACACCCCTATGTCGGTGACACCGATCCGTAGATTTAGTTAGGCATGGTGGTGAACTCGGCGCCTTGCCACTAGACCCGCGCACCCCGAGTTTGCGGTAGCATGCGGTGCGCTTACGCTCATTACAAATACGACCGAGAGCTCCTCGGGATCTTGAGCCGCATGCACCTTTCGTATCGGCGATGAGATGCAGCCGAGGCCGACTCGTTCCGTATAGCGCGCGTATAGTGTGTTGTGGTATTTCCGGACTAAGACCACGAGTTGGCATCCGAGGTTCAAGTGTGGACTTAAGCTATGTGCTCTATTCTGTGTTTGTACTCATAGCTTGCATACATTCTTCTAGATGATCATGTATATCGTATTGTACCCCGGTTGAGGATTCTTCTTGGGTAATTCGTTACTCACCCTTATTCTGTGGTTTTCCACAGTAACCAAGGCGCGCGAGACAGATGGTGAAGGAGGAGCTGTGATCATGGAATCGTGCTTTGTCATCTCTGACCATTTTATTATATCTTGACTCTTGACTTTTGTTATTTCCCCGAATGCATGTAGACGGGCACGAGCCCTAGGATGTTTTCTTACGTTTTATGGATTCCAAAGATATTTGTACTTGTGGATTGTTTAAACGGTTTAAATAAATCTCCGATCGTAGTATGCTTTTAGAAATGTATGTTTTGGTTGTTTAATGTTTTTGTTTTACTTGGGATCCAAATATATTTTTCATAATGTCTTTTATTTTCAATACATGCATTGGGGTAAAGGCCCATTTAGAGCCCCTTTTGGGTCGGGTCTATACAAACACACAGGCCCTCAACATATCCTCGAGAATCGATTCACTCTCTCGACCGACCATCCGTCTGAGGGTGAAAAGTCATCTTTGAAATCGCACTCTGTGCCCAAACCCTTCGGAGCGCTCTCGAAACGAGAAGTGAACCATGAGTCACGATCGGACACAATCCTCACCAAGCACACCATGATAACGGATGATCTGCTCCAAAAACAAGCTGCGCCTTTGTTCCACGGTATAAGTGTCTCTACCGGGAATGAAGTGTGCGCTCTTGATCAAACGGTCGACTATCACCCAAATCTGAGAGAACTTCAGAAAGACCCGACCCAAAAGGGGCTCTAAATGGGCCTTTACCCCAATGCATGTAGTGAAAATAAAAGACATTATGAAAAATACATTTGGATCCCAAGTAAAAACAGAAACATTCAACAACCAAAACATACATTTCTAAAAGCATACTCTGATCAGAGATTTATTTAAACCATTAAAACAATCCACAAGTACAAATATGCTGGAATCCATAAAACGTAAGAAAACATCCTGGGGCTCTGTGCCCGTCTACATGCATTCGGGGAAATAACAAAAGTCAAGAGTCATGATAAATAAATAAAATAATCGAGAGATGACAAAGCAGATTCCATGATCACGGCTCCTCCTTGATCATCCCGCCTCGCGCCATGGTTACCCGAAAGATAAGTAAGGGTGAGTAACGAATTACTCAAGAAGAATCCCCAACCGGGGTACAATACGATATACATGATCATCTAGAAGATTGTATGCAAGCTATGAGTACAAACACGAGCGAGCACATAGCTTAAGTCCACACTTGGACCTCGGATGCCATCTCGTGGTCTTAGTCCGGAAATAAATCCACCACACAATACGCCCTATACGAGAAACGAGTCCCGACCTCGGCGCGCTCATCGCCGATACGAAAGGTGCACTAGCTCAAGATCCCGAGGAGCTCTCCGGTCGGCGTTGTAATGAGCGTGTCGCGCGCCTGCGTGCTCTTGCAGAACTATGGGGGTGCCGGGTCTAGTGGCAAGCGCCCATGTCCGATCACCACGCCTAACTAAATCTCGGATCGGTGTCACCGACATAGGGGTGTGAGACTGGACACGTGTGAACTATGTCGGCTGAACCACCGCACTTTGAGGCTAAGGAACCGGCCGTGGTAGGCTTACACCGAAGCGGTCCTTGCCCTAACAGTGGCAATCAAGGGCTACGGCCGAACACGCCGAGGACGTGCCGATCGCCGGGACGAGGCAATGCCAAGTCATCATCCCGACCGTTGGGGCATTTAACGATCGCCACCCTCACCCAAGATTGCGGGGGCCTCACCGGTTGGGATAGCTAATCCCTCACGGGGTCCAAGGACGGAGAATCTGTCTCGAACGTCCTTGCCATAGATGCAAGATACTTTATGCATCGGGCCGGATGATGCTACCTACGAACTCTAAACCATAGCAATAATAATAAATCAATCAATGCGGTCCAATACGTGCTCAATGAGATACAAGGAACCTAGCATGATACTACGAAGCGAGAATGGATAACGAACATGCGAGAATGGGACAACCTAGCATGGGCTAACATGAGAAACAATACAAGAGTTCATGCGATCGAGAATTGAAACAGAGCACCTAGGGCTAAACATGCTAATAATCATACACAGCATACAAAACAACAATCACAAATATACCGCAGGCCCACACAACTCCGGTAGAAGAAATCCTTACCTTGGCCGGGAGGCAACTACACACAAAATCCTACGCTGCGATCGATCCCGAGCTAGCTAACGAGAAACTAACAAACACAATAGAAATCACCAACATAGCCCTAAAATATAATAAAACAAGCGAGCTCGGCTCGGCACACTCACACGGCACGCACGACGACGACACGGGCCGAAAAGCTTGCAAAGGCTGGTGCGCTGGCCGGGCGCTGGCAGCGCGCGGCCAGCGCGGCGCTGCGGCGCACGGCAGGGCAGCGGTAGGCGCTGCTGCTGCGCGCACGCACGGCACGGTTACGGCAGGGAGGGCGCAGCGCGGCGAAGCGTGTCGGCGCGCGGCGCGGCGGCGCGGGCGTCGACGGCGACGCGGACGCTTGGCTGGCGCTGCGCGGGCGAAAGCAGCTTAGGCGGCGCGCGCGCGGCGCTGGCGGCGCCAGGAGCCAAGCGCGCGCGGACACGGGCGATCTCTTCTGCTGGCCTGCGCGAATCGCGACGGCGGGCTCAAGCGCGAATCGGGCGCGCGATGGACGGATCTGGCGGCGGCTTTGGTGTCGACGGCGATCGGGCTGACCGACGCGTTCGGGCGTCTTGCTCGGGCGCAGATCCGGATCTTCTTTGGCGTCGTCGGCCGGCTCATTGGAGAGATCTGGGGCGTCTTTGCTCAGGGTGATCTGCCGGCCGGTGGGCGATTCGGCGCTGGCGGACTGCAACAACACACACACACACACATGGGCACCTCCTCTTACCTTCGGCCAAGAAAACAACCTATCGAGAAGATGAAGAAGATGAATACCTACCGGAATGATGATCGAACTACGGAGCGAGAAGGGGGATGAAATTCGGCTAGAGAAGGATGGGGAAACAACTTGGGCGGCTAGGAGGATGTGTTGGAGAAGAAGAACAAAACCTAGCTTTTCTTTTCCATTTAACCAAATGCACCAAAACCCCAAAATCCAAGGCTAACTATAAAATGACACAGAAAGAGCAACAAGAGCTCTCAATAGCTCAACTGGCCACACCACCCACCTGACTTCTCAGACCACTTGGGTTCGAAACCCACCAAACACACTTTTAACACACCATTTTCCTTTTGCATCTCCCCATGCCCAAACACATCCACAAAGCCTCAAAAACTTACATAAATCCATCCAATAATTTTAGCAACCGAAAAAGATATAAACAGTCCTGACGGCCCGACCAAATTACTAAAATACCCCTAGGGCATACCAGGAAGACCGGGATGAAAACCTGGGTCGTTACAACTTCCTCGGAGTCCTTGGCAAACCAGAGATAAAGTCCATGGAGATCTCCTCCCATTTCCACAGGGGTACACTCGGTGGTTGCAACAAACCAGGTGGCCTGCTGCACTGGTGCCTTCACTTGCCGACAAGTGAGACACCTACCGACAAACTCTGCCACATCTCTCTTCATTCCCATCCACCGAAAGGTCCGCTTAAGGTCTGATACATCTTGGTACCCCGGGTGCCAAGCAAAAGAAGGCTGTGGGCCTCAGAGAGCAACTCGCTCGCAAACCTCGCAATATCCGGAACACACAACCGGCCTCTAAAAGTCAACCCACATGCGGTGAATATACAAAGTCAAAGTCACCCACAAGCACTAACTCACAACCAACCTCTTAAGTGCGGGTCACCCAACTGGCCGTCTATAATCCATTTGCCTAATCGACACAGCAGTCAATCGAGCTACCACAGCGGTAACCTCACCCAACAACATCGCAACCTCGGCCCGCTCGAACTCTCTCCTCAAACTGGCTGAAGAACTCAACAACGCCGCAGAGTGCGACGTCTTTCTACTCAAAGCATCGGCCACTACATTGGCTTTACCGGATGGTACAAAATCTCATGATCATAATCCTTTACCAACTCTAACCATCTCTTCTGCCTCATATTCAACTCCTTCGAGTAAACAGATACTTGAGGCTCGGTGATCGGTAAACATCTCAAATCCGCTCACCATACGGTAATGCCTCCAAATCTTGATTACAAACACCACTGCTTTGCCAACTCCATATCATGAGTCGGGTAGTTCTGCTCATACGGCTTCAAATTGGTGACGGGAAGCATAGGCAATGACCTTCCCGTCTTTGCATCAACACACAACCTAATCCAAACTTGGAAGCATCATCAGACCACGAAACCACTGTCCCCTCCGGATCGCCAACACATCGTGCCGGTCAAACTACGCTTGAGCACGCAAAGCTCTCATCACACCTCTTTGTCCCAAACAAACTCGACACCCTTCCTCGTCGACGAGTGAGGGGCGAGGCTAAAGCGAAAAAGTCCTTGACGAACCGACGGTAGTAACTCGCCAAACCTAGAAAGTCGCTGAATCTCGGCAGCCAAAGTCGGCTTGGCCCATGAACTCACCGCCTCAATCTTCGCGGGGTCCACGGCTATACCATCTCTCGAAACCACGTGGCCTAGGAAGGCCACCGCTCCAACCAAATCACATTTGGAAAACTTCGCATAAAGCCGGTTTTCCTCAAAGCCGCCAATACTCGCCTCGGATGCTCTGCATGGTCTTCTTTAGACCTCGAATAAATCGAGAATATCGTCAATGAACACGATGACGAAGCCGTCCAAAAATGATTTGAACACCCTATCCATCATGTCCATGAACGCACTGGTGGGCATTGGTCAATCCAAACGACATGACCACAAACTCATAGTGACCATATCTAGACACAAAGTCGTCTTAGGAATGTCGGCATCCCCGATCCACAACCGATGGTAACCGGATCTCGATCTATCTTGGAGAACACGAAGCTCCTGAAGGCGATCGAACAAATCGTCGATCACGGGGCAACGGATACTTATTCTTCATCACACCTTATTAAGCTCGCGGTAATCAATACATAAGCGCATAGAACCATCCTTCTTTTTAACAAACAGAATCGTGCTCCCCACGGGGACACACTCGGACGGATGAACCCTCGATCTAACATCTCCTGCAAATCGAATCTTGATTCCTTTAACTCACTGGCGCCATACGATCACGGAGCCTTCGAGATAGGGAGGGTCCCCGCTCGAGCTCAATTGTGAAGTCAACCTCTCTCTTGGGGCAACCCCTGTAAACTCCTCGAAACACGTCCGCAAACGCTGCCGCGGCCGGTACACGATCAACAGACAAATGAAGGGCGCGCTCTTCCCGCACAACTTGGCTAGATAGCCCCAAGCTCCATGAGCTAGCAAACGACGAGCTTTCACGGTGACACCATCGGCGGGCAAACTCCACCTCGACTCCACGAAACTTAAAGTCGGCGACTGGCGGCTTGAACACTACTTCTTTCCGGTGGCGGTCAATCAACGCGTGGTTAGCGACTAACCACTCCATACCAAGACTCACATCAAAACCGCTCATAGGCGGAACTATGAGCGTAGCCACAAGCAACTCTCCGGATATCTCGATCCGGCCATCCCTAATCTTATCTCTAGCCAACATATTAACTCCCAAGGAGTTGCAACAGATAACTCGAAACCTAGAGGCTCTAGTCTTAACTTAGCATGCTCGGCCAAACAACACAGATACAAATGAATGCGTAGAACCAGAATCAAACAAGACAAATGCGCAGTGATCTAAAACAAGAAGCGTGCACCGCCACAGGCGGCATCCGTGCGCTCGGCCTCTGACGGTCGTAGCAAACACTCGACCTGCTAACTGCTGCACATTGGCCGAGCCGCCATAGCCGGGCCGATCACAAAAATGGGCCATGTGCCCCTCTCTACCACAACGGAAGCACAATCTAGGTCGGTCGACAAGCTTAGGCGTGGACTTTCCCACAAGTAGCACAAGCGGGAACTCGCTGGGTCCTCCCTGCTGTCGAAATTGGAAACGGATTGGAGCTCTCCGCAGATCTCTGCTTCAATCGCCTTCTTGCGGCGCGCCGCCTCCCGAAAATCAAACTTCCTCTTACGCCCCACACCGGGGACGGGACGACGAAACAGGAGCGACAACAACCCGCTAAGCGGATACTTCCCATTATAGATCGTGGCCAATCGATGACCCCTAGCATAAGTGTCGGGGGCACGAGCCCTCGACATCTCGGGAAACACCTCGCCAATCCAGATATGAACTTCCGAATCTTGACTCCGGGGTGGCAATCAACCGAGGAGCAAAATATCCAAACTCTCGAGAACTTGCGCTCATATTCCTCAATGGAATCGTAACCCGCTTGTGTTCTGGAAGAGCTCCACCATCTTCTCTTGAGCCTCATCACCGATGAACTTTACCTTGAACTCGGCCTTGAAGAACTCCCAAGTAGCGAGTGGAGACCCAGTGGTCTCTCGCTCAAGGTGGACTCCCACCACCATCTCGCCGTGCCTCCTAGCACATGAGCCGCACATCTCGGCCTCTCGAATATTGGGGCACACCATGATCGGAAAGGTGTACTCCAAATGGGCAATCCACTGGCCGCCGCTAACGCATCACCGGTGGCATCAAACTTCTCGAGCTTCCACTTCACAAAATCCTTCACCACCAACCCAATTCCTCGGCACCCTCTCGCCATATCCGCCTCTGGGGCTACTTGCTCTGTGGAGCCGGAGGTGCTCTTGAGCTATCTTTGAACCAATCGAGTCACCGCTCGATCCGGGCTCGGGACTCTTCTCATTGCATGCGCCAACAAGGCTCGGGTCTCGCCCTCTGGTCACTCAACATGCGACCATAAAATCCCTCATAGACTCAAAGAAACTCTGCTCCGGGAGCGATCTCACGGCGCTTCGGTCGCCTCAACGCCCGCTCTAGGCGTAACGGAGGAGCTGTTGGTGGAATGCCATTAGTCTCGGCTTGGGACGATGTCCCTGCGATGTCGAGATCCAATCCCGATACCTCGACACGCTCTCGAACATCCTCTCCGATGCGGGTGGTAGCATGTCTTTGGCGATCTACATCCAAACCAACAACGAATCAAAACCTGCCTGTCACCACTCCACAACACCAAACAAGGCATACACTAGATGATAGGTATTGTAAACTCTTAACCCTTTTTCAACAACAAATAGTAAACTTAGGCGTACCTGATGACTGTCGGAGTGCTGATGATCATGGAAAAACGACCTACAACAAAAAAAGGATCTGAGAATCTATGACTCGAGCTTTGATACCAATCTGTAAAGACCCGACCCAAAAGGGGCTCTAAATGGGCCTTTACCCCAATGCATGTATTGAAGATAAAAGACATTATGAAAAATATATTTCGTATCCCAAGTAAAAACAGAAACATTCAACAACCAAAACATACATTTCTAAAAGCATACTCTGATCAGAGATTTATTTAAACCATTTAAAACAATCCACAAGTACAAATATGCTGTAATCCATAAAAAGTAAGAAAACATCCTAGGGCTCCGTGCCCGTCTACATGCATTCAGGGGAAATAACAAAAGTCAAGAGTCATGATATAATAAAATGGTCGAGATGATGGCAGTGAGATTCCATGATCACAACTTTCTCCTTCACCATCCTGTCTCCCGCCTTGATTACAGGAAAACCACGAGAATAAGGGTGAGTAACGAATTACCCAGTAAGAATCCCCAACCGGGGTACAATACGATATACATGATCATCTAGAATAATGTATGCAAGCTATGAGTACAAACATAGAGCGGAGCACATAGCTAAGTCCACACTTGGACCTCGGATGCCAACTCAGGGTCTTAGTCCGGAAAATACCACAACACACTATACGCGCTATACGGGAACAAGTCCCGGCCTCGGCCGATCTCATCGATACGAAAGGTGCACGCTCAAGATCCCGAGGAGCTCTCCGATCGGCTACCAGAATGAGCGTAAGCGCGCGCACCGCATGCTACCGCAAACTCGGGGGTGCCGGGTCTAGTGGCAAGCCGCCCGAGTTCGATCCACCATGCCTAACTAAATCTCTAGATCGGTGTCACCGACATAGGGGTGTGAGACTGACACGTGAACTATGTCGGCTGTACCACCGCACTGAGGCTAAGGAACCGGTCGCGGTAGGCTTACACCAGAAAGCGGTCCTTGCCCTAACGGTGGCAATCAAGGGCTACGGCCGAACACGCCGAGGACGTGCCGATCGCGGACGCGAGGCAATGCCAAGTCATCATCCCGACCGTTGGGGCATCTAACGATCCGCCACCCTCTCACCCAAGATTGTAGGGCGGCCGTTAGGGTTAGCTAAACCCTAACGGGATCGAGACGGAGTACCATCTCGTGCGTCCTCGCCGGGGATGCAAGTTACGTTATGCATCCGGCCGGATGATGCTACCTACGAACTCTAAACCTTAACAATAATAACAATTCAATCAATGCGGTCCAATACGTGCTCAACAGATACAAGGAACCTAGCATGATACTACGAAGCAAGAATGAGATATCGAACATGCGAGAATAGAACAACCTAGCATGGGCTAACATGAGAAACAATACAAGAGTTCATGCCACCGAGAATTGCGAGCACCTAGGGCTAAACATGCTAATAATCATACACAGCATACAAAACAACAATCACAAATATACCGCAGGGGGCCACACAACTCCGGTAAGAAATCCTTACCTTGGTCCGGAGGCTTCTACACACAAATCCTAAGTCATGCGAACAATCCAGAGCTAGCGAGCGGGAACCTAGCAAACCAATAATAATTAGCATCTAAAACGTCTAAACAACAAAAGAACAGCAAGCTCGGTTCGGGAACTCACGCGCACGGCGACACGAGCTTGGAGCTGCGCAAGCCGGCACGCAGCAGGTGGCGCAAGCTGCGCGCTACCGCACGGCGCAGGCTGGGCGCTGGCTAACGCACGCACGCGACGCACGGATGCATGCGGCGAGGGACGCACGAGTGCGGGCGAGCGTCTGAGCGTCGCGGCGCGCGGCTTCGAAGCGCGCGCGGGCGCGCGTCGCGCGGCGCGCGTGAGCGCGCGCTAGGCGCGCGGCGAGCGCTTGAGCGGCCTTGCGCGCGCGCAAGCGTCGCGTCGCGTCTTCTGGCGCGATCCGGCACGATCTGGCGAGCGATGGCGTGCGGGAGGGCTGCTTCAACAGATCTGGGCGACCTGGTGAGCGATGGCGTGCGGCAGGGGCTGCTCAACGGATCTGGGCGATCTGGTGCGACGGCAGGGGCGATCTGGTGCGACGGCAGGGGCGATCTGTGCGACGGCAGGGGCGATCTGGCGTGCGATCTGGCCGGCTGGACGTGCGACGATGGCTGCTGGCTGGGCTTCTCTCGGCTGGCTGCAATCAACACAAACACACACAACACACCTCTTTTCACTTGGCCAAAAGCACACCAAACGGATGAGAAGAAGAAGAGGAAGATCGATACCTACCCGGAATGATGATGAACGATCCAAGGGAGCTGCAAGGATGAAGAATCGGCAAGGGCTATGGAGAGGGAGAGCTTGTGCGGCCAAGAGGAGATTTGGAGAAGAAGATGGAATAAACCTAATTTCTATTTCATTTAACCAAATGCACCAAAACTCCAAAATCCAAGGCTAACCATAAAATGATGCAGGAAGAGCAACAAGAGCACCTAATGGCTCAATTGGCACACATCTCCACAAGCTTCCCAGGAGACCCGGGTTCAAACCCCAGCTGCAGCACAATTTCCTTTATTTTTACTTTTGCATCAAACCTTGCTCAAACCAAACCACAAACCCCTCCAAAAACCTACAAAAACCATCCAATAATTTTAGTAACTGGAAAAGACACAAACGACCCTGACGACCCGACCAAATTACCAAATTACCCCTAGGGCATACCTGGAAGACCGGGAAGAAAAACCTGGGTCGTTACACTTTTGGCTTGAGGAGGTAGCTTTTCTAGGACACGTTGTGTCTAAGGAGGGAGTGGCTGTGGACCCTTCAAAGATAGAGGCCGTTAGTTCGTGGGCCAGGCCGACTGTGTTAGAGATTCGTAGCTTTCTAGGTCTGGCCGGATATTACCGACGCTTCGTTCAAAATGTTTCTGCTATAGCAGCCCCACTTACTCAGTTGACGAGAAAGGGCATCGATTTCGTTTGGGATAAGAAGTGCGATGAGATTTTTGCGGTCAAGAACGACTTTGACGTCTGCGCCCGGTGTTGGCGCTTCGGAGGGAACAGGGGGTTTCGTGGTGTACAATGATGCCAGCAAGTTTGGTTTGGGTTGCGTTCTGATGCAACATGGTAAGGTGATAGCGTACGCCTCGAGGCAGTTGAAACCACACGAGCAGAACTATCCGACTCATGATATGGAGTTGGCAGCGGTCGTCTTTGCACTTAAGATCTGGAGGCACTACTTGTATGGGGAAAAGATTCAGATTTTCTCGGACCACCAAAGCCTCAAGTATTTCTTCACTCAGAAGGACCTAAACATGAGACAGAGGAGGTGGTTGGAGCTTGTAAAAGATTACGACTGTGAGATCCTGTATCACCCTGGGAAGGTAAACGTTGTAGTAGATGCACTAAGTAGGAAGACCTCGCATCTAGCAACATTGGCAAATCCCAACAGTATCATAAGAAAAGACCTCGAGAGAGCGGAAATAGCAGTGATGTTAGGGGATGTTACCACCAGGGTAGCTCAGTTGACCATCCAGCCTTCGATAAGGCAAAGGATTATCGACGGCCAGTTGAATGATCCTAAGTTAAAGAGTCTGTATGAGAGGGTTCAGGCTGATGGTGACTTCGATTTTGTGATATTTGCAGATGGTGGCTTGAGATATAAGGGTCGGCTCTGCGTCCCAGCCGATGCCGGTATTCGCACAGAGTTGTTGGCTGAGGCTCACACCTCGCCCTTTGCTTGGCACCCAGGGGGTAACAAGATGTACCAAGACCTTAAGCAGACTTTTTGGTGGATGGGGATGAAGAGAGAGATTTCCCAGTTTGTCAGTCGGTGTCTCACTTGTCAGCAAGTGAAGGCGCCTAGGCAGAAACCAGCAGGGTTGCTGTAGCCGCTCGGGGTGCCACAGTAGAAGTGGGAGGAGATTACCATGGACTTTATTTCGGGTTTGCCCAGACTCTTAGAGGTTATGTACAGATTAGGGTGATCGTTGACAGGTTGACCAAGTGTGCACACTTCATTCCCGGCAGGAAAAACTATACCGTGGAGCAGTGGGCACAGTTGTTCCTTGAGCAGATAGTTGGGTACCACGGAGTGCCAGTTAAAATTATCTCCGATCGGGATTCCCGTTTTACATCCCGGTTTTGGAAAGCCCATCAGGCAGGTTTGGGCACAGAGTGCGACTTTCTGATCTGACCTTCCACCCACAGACCGATGGCCAGACAGAGCGGGTAAATCAGATTTTAGAAGATATGTTGCGAGCCTGTGTGTTGGATTTCCTGGGTAGTTGGGACCAATACTTATATTTGATGGAGTTTGCCTACAACAATAGTTTCCAGTCGACCATTCTGATGGCACCGTTTGAGGCATTGTATGGTAAGCGCTGCAGATCCCTAGTATTCTGGGAAGAGGTTGGAGACAGGCAGGTATTGGGTCCAGAGTTGGTCCAGTTGACCAATGAGGTTGTCCAGAAAATCAGAGCTCGTATGTTGACTGCCCAAAGCAGGCAGAAGAGCTACGTCGATGTCAGGCGTAGAGAGTTGGAGTTTGAGGTTGGCCAGCACTTGTTCCTTAAGGTAGCTCCGATGCGTGGAGTTCTGAGGTTTGGTAGAAAGGGGAAGCTGAGCCCAAGGTTTGTTGGACCATTCGAGATCCTCGAGAGGATTGGGGTTGTAGCTTACCGGTTAGCATTGCCGCCATCCTTGGCTGCAGTGCATAGTGTGTTCCATGTTTCGATGCTCCGCCAAAGATGTGGCGACACTTTTCGCATGTCATAGATTTCGAGCCTTTGCAGCTAAACCATGACCTGAGCTTTGAGGAAAAACCCATAAAGATCTTAGCATTAGAGAAGAAAGTCTTGAGGAACCGAGCTATTGATTTCGTGAAAGTGCAGTGGCGGAATCAGAGAGTAAAGGAAGCTACTTGGGAGTTGGAAGGGGAGATGAGGAGAAACTACCCGGAGTTGTTTTAGTGCAGCGACTTCCAAGGACGGAAGTCCTCCAAGGAGGGAGTATTGTAACAGCCCGGATTTCAGTTAAATGGAAATTAGTTTAAAAAAAAAAGAATAGGAGGGCTCGAACCCTTAGCCTCAAAGAGGGAAGGGAGTTTGGAATTAATTAAGGAAAAAAATAAATGCGTTGGCAAGGGCTCGAAGGGGGGAAGCCTTGGGAAGGGCATTTGAGATTCCCAAAGCCTATTTAACTTAGGGAAGGAAGGAAAAAAAAAAAAAAAAAAAAAAAGGAAAAACCCCACTCTCTCTCGCAAACCCTCACTCTTCCCCTCACCCACGCCGCGCGCCCACCCTCTCACCCACGCCGCCGACGCCCGAAGACTCTCACCCTCGTCGCTCGCTGCGCGCGCTGCTGCCCAGCCCAGCCGTCGCCGCACCACACCAGCCCTGCATCGCCCCTGCCGCCCAACGCCGCACCGCACGGAGCCACCGTGCGCCCCAGCCAGTCCAGCGCCTCCTGTCTCCGCGCCCGCACGACAACGCCCAGTATTTGCGCGCGTCAGACGCTCACGCGCCCAAAGACACTGTAAGAACCCGACCCAAAACATGGTCCTAAACACGGGATCTTACTCAGCATGCAAGTTAAATATGATAACAAGTGGTTTAGAGCTTATATTTAAAAATCTTTCAAAACATATGAGAAGGGGGAGCCCTTAAAACATAACCAACAATTTTCATTTTAACAATCCAACAAAGTAAAACAACCTGGCCAGTGTTTAATAAAATGTACAATACAATTTAAGCAACGTTTTAAACAATGTTCCCCTAGGACTCTGTCCATCTACATCTTTGAATAAACAATGCAATAATAAAAGACAGAGTGCCGGCGGTTCCCCATGATCAATCGGCTCCCTCCGCTAGCCCTCCCGGTGTTGTCCCAAGTTACACCGAAAGATAAATAAGGGTGAGTATAAACATACTCAATAAGAATCCCCAACCGGGGTACAATACGATACATCAGTCATCTAGCACCTCAATATGCAAGCAAACAATTTATCAACACGGATCATAGCTCAACGAGCTCATAAAACAAGATCTGGAAACATCTAAGTCTCTTACTGGAATCATCTAAGTCTCCTACTTCCGCCTAATGATTGGTTCTCATAACCAATCTCGGGACATCTCCGAGGTCTTTCTCCTCGGCCAATTGATCACTCAAAAACAGATCCCAAGATGTCCGACACCCTCGAGGGTCTTTCTCCTCGACCAATTGATTAGCTCAAAAGCCAATCCCAATGGGTGTCCTCAAGGGCCTCTTACCCTCGCTAACAATCTGGACTATCGTGAGAGTACCCGCATGATCGGCTCTAAATGGAAGGAACTGGTGTACTCACGAACATTAGCCCGGGAGCTCTCCGAACCAAGGCTACTAACGCGTGTCTTGCGCGCACACCGCATGCTCATCTGCAACCGGCGTAAATGCAGGGGCCTAAGGGCAAACTACTCGGGTCGTGTGCGCATGCCTAAAGACTCGAGCGGTGTCACCGAACACGAGTGGTGCGAGGCCCTCGGCACTCATCAGTGCGACTGTACCACCGACTGAAGCTAAGAACCGCCAAGGCGGGCTTGCACCGCTGGCGGGGTTCCGCTCTAGCGGGCTACAAACTAGGCTTATGCCGATGTGGTAGCTACATCCACATCGGTTGCCGGGGAAGCAATGTACGTTATGCTTCGCTCTACTCCCGACCGTGGGGACAAAGTACGTCATGTCCGCTCTCGGCCTGCGGATGATGACAAACCCTACTACTCTATCCAAGAATACCGAGTAAATCAATGATTCCCGGCTAGCAAGCAATGACCGACATCAATCACGTTTACCTAGCATGATACTACAACTTAAACAGAATCACAAGCATGCTTTGGAAGAACAAACCTAGCATGGCACTAACATGTAAAATCAACAAACATGCTAGCAAGAGATCAAACAAAGCCGCCTATCACTATCATGCTCATAACAATCAAAGAAACATACAAGGCACAATCGAGACATATCGCGGGTCCACACAACCACGGTAAGAAATCCTTACCGGGACAAGCGAGAAAATAATCACAAATCAACCAAGCAATCCTCGAGCCTCTAATCGAACCCAAACAACCTAAACATAAAATAAAGCAAATTTCAAATCAAATACATAAAACAGCCCAAATAAATCCCTAAACAAAGAACCAACACATCGGGGCCCAACGAAGAAAAGACTCGGGAAATACCATCCGAGAAGCCACAAGGCTCGGGCCAACCAAAGACACAATGAGCAAAGCTGGGCGCAGAAGAGCACTGGCCAAGCGCTGGGCACAGCGCCGGGCACCGGGCGCAGGCGGGCGCGCCGCACAGCGCGCGCGCGCACGCTGGGGCTAGGCAAGCGCGCATGGGCGCGGCTCGAGCTTCGGTGGGGCGGCGACGCACGGCGCGCGCTTGGCAGAGGACGGCGCCGCGCGCGCGCGCGGCGAGGCGACGCGGGCGACGGGCTTGGAGGCGCTTGGGAAGGCACGACGACCTCTGAGGCGAGCGACTTCGGTGCGGCGGGGCTCGGGCGACTCGACACGGAGACGGCCTGGGCGATGCCGATCTGGGCTCGGCGCCACCAAGGCGAGGGCGATGCGATCTGGACTCGACGCGACCAAGGCGACACGAAGATGGCCTGGGCGATGCAGATCTGGGCTCGGCGCGACTAGGGCGAGGCGATGCGACGGGTCTTTGGGTGGCTCGGCACGGCGCGCATGGGTGAGCTGGGCGGCTGGAGCGAGGGCGCGACTAGGGCGGGACGATGCAACGCATCTGGGCGCACTGGCCGGGCGATGCAACGATCTGGGCGCACTGGCCGGGCGATGCAACGCATCTGGGCGCACTGGTGCGGGCGATGCGTGGCGTCTGTGCGGCGTGGCTGGGCGGGGCTATCTTTGGCCGATGCGGTCTGATGCGGCCAGGAGTGGTGCGGCTAGGGCATGGTCGGGTGGCTAGGGTTGGGTCTTCTTGGTGAGGTCGGCTAGGAGAGAGAGAGAGAGAGAGAGAGAGAGAGAGAGAGAGAGAGAGAGATTGCAAAACAAGGGGAAAGGGACTTTCTTGATTTTTCTTCCCTTTTTCCTAATTTAAACAAGTCTTAAAGTCCTTAAATCCCATTTCCCGGCTTCCTCCTTGAGAGACCCTACTGAAGCAACCTTTTCCAAACAATAACTCTCACTTAAACAAACTCCCAAATCATCTCTAAGGGCCTGGGCTCGAATCCCAAAGGAAACACCCAAACAACGATCACTTTGCCCAAAACCCAAATCACAACCGAACTCCCAAACGAATACCCCAAACATCTCGGGACTCATGACCACCAACATACAAGCCTCAACAAAGGCGGGAGCTGCCTCGAAGCCCCGAAAATCCACAAATCCCGCCTGGGAGCAAAAGACCAAAATACCTAAGGGTCAAAAAGCAGCTCTAACGGCCCAACCGAACCATCGAATCAACCGGAAGCACCTCGAGAACGGAATAGAAAATCGGGCCGTTACAACACCAACCGAAGTCGGCCGTCCGCTGCGTCGCCCGCTCGGCCGACCGCGCGTCGCCGCCCCAGTGTCGCTCGTTCGCGACGCCGCCCCGAGCCAGTCGCCGCCGCGACGCCGCCCGCCGTCCAGACGCCTTGCCGCACGCCCTAGCCGGTGCCAGCGCCCAGTGCCAACGCCAGCGCCCCTACCGCACCAGCAGCTCCGTTCCTGCTCCTTGCTGCCGAGACGTGTGTCTTCTCGGTTGGTAAATTTCCAAGCCTCCACCCTTTAGACTTCATGATTTTAGCTGCTGTTTATTTATTTAGGATATTTTATTGTATGCCTAGGTCGCTCGGGTTCGCTTTAAAGCTCGAGGGTTGTTAGTTGGTTCGTGATAGTTACTTTCCACTCGTTTCCAGGTAAGGATTTCTTACCCGGGGTTGTGTGGACCCTGCGAACACTTGATAGCATATTGATTATTGTAACTGTATGAGTTTATAGTGGATAGGCTTCATGCTTGCTTTTGATTCATGTTCGTGTTATGTTTGCGTTCCGTTAGTTCCATGCTAGGGTTCTCCTGTCCTGACATATCCATGCTTTATGTTGTATTCTATTAGTTCCAAGCGACGTTCTTCCATCCTGGCATATCCATGTTCTCCGTTGAATGTTGTTAGATCCATGTTAGGTTTAGACAGGTGTCGTATAGTGTAGAGGATTGTAGGGGTAACTAGTGTAGGTCCCGCTCGGGTAAGACCCCGATGGACATCCGGAGGTGTAAGACCTCGATGGGCATCCTAGGTGTATAAGACCTCGATGGGCATCACTGAGTTGGAGGTGTAAGACCCCGATGGGCATCCTAGGTGTATAAGACCCTGATGGGCATCACTGAGTTGGAGGTGTAAGACCCCGATGGGCATCCTAGGTGTATAAGACCCCGATGGGCATCACTGAGTTGGAGGTGTAAGACCCCGATGGGCATCCTAGGTGTGTAAGTCCGCGATGGGCAGCACTGAGTTGGAGGTGTAAGACCCCGATGGGCATCCTAGGTGTGTAAGTCCCCGATGGGCAGCACTGGGTCCTAGGTTGAGTACGGCCCGAAGGGCATCCAGGTGTAGAACCTAGGGTAGTTTATAGCTGTAAGCCTTCGAATAGGAAAGCTCCAGGAGGGGCGTATTGTCTAACCCAACTGTTTGCTCCAAGTCGTTGTATGGTTGCATGTGCTTGTGCTAAATGAGATGTTTTCGTATTGTACCCCGGTTGGGGATTCTTACTGAGTAACTCATTGCTCACCCTTATTTTCTATGGTTTTCCACCAGGTAACTTGGGACAGAGGCTGGATGGCTAGGAGGAGGCTGTTGGATGATCATGGATAGCTGACTCTGAGTTGCACGTTCCTTTTATTGTTTTTATGATTTAGCATGTAGTGGGACTTGAGTCCCTAGGAAAAGCACTCAAAAACTATTTTATGTTTCTCGAACTGTTCTCTTTGATTTGTTTTAAGAAAGTACTGATCAGTCACTTATTTATTATTGGTTTTATTTATTGGAACTATGTTTTTGTTTTAAATTGTTGATTACAAGGTTTTAAATTGGGAACTCTGAATGATGTTTTCCATTCTTAATCATGCATGCTAAGTAAGGATCTAGGTTAGAGACCGTTTCTCGGGTCGGGTCCTTACAGAAGTGCGAGCTCTAGCTACTGAAACTAATCCGCCAAAAAAATCTGAACTCGCACAACAACCATAACCAATTGCCGGCTACAAACCAACAACTTGAGTGCTACAAACTCGGTAGCCTAACCATCCGCACACTGCATAACTACGCCGGTCTACTCAACTCTAGCTCGACCTAGATCACTGACTGAAAAAGTCAACCTGCTATCAACAGGGCCCCAGAGGGCTCCCTCCACTAAACTTACCTCCATGCAAGCAACGGAACGAAGCTTGCCTCAAATATGAAACACATCTCACAAGTCCAAACGATAACGCATACAGGCTTAACCCTCTAGCTTAGGCTTATTGCACCTTCCCACCGAAACTTCACAAACGGGTCGCCACTACCCGGTTAACACCAACTACCAAGAACAAGAATACCAACAATGGCTGGCAGAGCACAAGCTACACTAACCAACAAAGATCCCTCAAAGGTCAAGACCCTAATCCAGCCACAATGGTGCAAACTCACCCCACAATTGATACAAAGAGTTCCTCAACTACAACGGTGCAACAGCTCCCAGGCCAAACACACGAAGAACCTTAACCGACTAGGCCAAACACTCATAGGAGGCAGAATAACCCCTACATCAACTTCCAGAACACCACTCTCGAGTCCGCTTAACTGGACAAACAACTGCTTTCAGGCGACCAACAGACTTTTCCTCTTGCTAGCACCACTACCACCAGCCCAAAGACCAAGGAATAATCTGAACACTCCTAAGAGGAAACATGTAAAGACCCGACCCGGATGGGGTCCTAAAATAGGTCTTTACCTCAATGCATGCATTCAAAACTAAAGACAATATGCAAGAATGGTTTTTTGGATTCTAAGTAAAAACTAAAAACATATAACATCCATTTAAAAGTCAACAAAAATTCTTGAAACCTGTCCCTGTTTCCAAGCACCTGTTCCAAGACAAATACATTTCCAAAACTTACTCTGATCAGAGATTTATTTAAAACATTCAAAACATCCAACAATTACAATAGTGCTAGAATCCGGAAAAACATTCCGAAAACAACCTAAGGCTCCGTGCCCAACTACATGAATTCATAGGAAAAATAAGACATAAAGAATCATAGATAAAATTCAGAGTTCGACAGCTGATTTCCATGATCACAGCTCTTCCTTCAGCCATCCTGTCTCGCAACTTGGTTACCTGTGGAAAACCACAAAATAAGGGTGAGTAACGAATTACTCAGTAAGAATCCCCAACCGGGGTACAATACGATATACATGGTCATCTAGCAGAAAGGTTTGTAAGCTATGAATATAAACACAGAAGAGAGCACATAGCTTAAATCCACACATAAACTTCGGATGCCATCTCAGGGTCTTACTCCAGAATAATCCACCTCATGATACGATCCTATACGAGAAATAAGTCTCGGCCTCAGCCTGTCTACTGTCGATACGAAAGGTGCACTGAACTCAAGATCCCGAGGAGCTCTCCGGTCGGCGTTGTAATGAGCGTGTGCGCGCACCGCATGCTACTGCAAACCATGGGAGGTGTCGGGTCTAGAGGCAAGCTTCCGAGGTCCAGTCACCATGCCTAACTAAATCTCTTGATCGGTGTCACTGACATAGGGGTGTGAGACCTGGACACGTGAACTATGTCAGCCTGTATGTAAAGACCCGACCCAAAAGGGGCTCTAAATGGGCCTTTACCCCAATGCATGTATTCAAAATAAAAGACATTATGAAAAATAAGTTTCGGATCCCAAGTAAAAACAGAAACATTCAACAATCAAAACATACATTTCTAAAAGCATACTCACGATCGTAGAGATTTATTTAAACCATTTAAACATTCCACAAGTACAAATATCTTGGAATCCATAAAACGTAAGAAAACATCCTAGGGCTTCGTGCCCGCCTACATGCATTCAGGGGAAATAACAAAAGTCAAGAGTCAAGATATAATAAAATGGTCGAGATGACAATGCAGGATTCCATGATCACAGCTCTCCTCCTTCACCATCCTGTCTCGCGCCTTGGTTACTGTGGAAAACCACGAATAAGGGTGAGTAACGAATTACCCAGTAAGAATCCCCAACCGGGGTACAATACGATATACATGATCATCTAGAAGAATGTATGCAAGCTATGAGTACAAACACGAATAGAGCACATAGCTTAAGTCCACACTTGGACCTCGGATGCCAACTCGTGGTCTTAGTCCGGAAATACCACAACACACTATACGCGCTATACGGAACGAGTCCCGGCCACGGCTTCTCTCTGTCAATACGAAAGGTGCACTCGCTCAAGATCCCGAGGAGCTCTCGATCGGCGCCGTAATGAGCGTAAGCGCGCACCGCATGCTAGTGCAAACTCCGGGGGTGCCGGGTCTAGTGGCAAGTCGCCCGTGTTCGATCACCATGCCTAACTAAATCTGGATCGGTGTCACGACATAGGGGTGTGAGACTGGACACGTGAACTATGTCACCTGAACCACCGCACTTTGAGGCTAAGGAACCGGGTCGCGTAGGCTTACACCGTGAAGCGGTCGTTGCCCTAACAGTGGTAATCAAGGGCTACGGCCGAACACGCCGAGGAGGCGTGCCGATCGCCGGACGAAGCAATGCCAAGTCATCATCCCGACCGTTGGGGCAATTAACGCTTTGCCACCCTCACCCAAGATTGCGGGGCGGCCGTTAGGGTTAGCTAAACCCTAACGGGATCGAGACGAGTACCATCTCGTGCGTCCTCGCCGGGGATGCAAGTTACGTTATGCATCCGGCCCGATGATGCTACCTACCGAACTCTAAACCATAGCAATAATAACAATTCAATCAATGCGGTCAATACGTGCTCAATGAGATACAAGGAACCTAGCATGATACTACGAAGCAAGAACAGATATCAAACATGCGAGAATGGAACAACCTAGCATGGGCTAACATGAGAAACAATACAAGAGTTCATGCCATCGAGAATTGAACAGAGCACCTAGGGCTAAACATGCTAGTAATCATACACAGCATACAAAACAACAATCACAAATATACCGCAGGCCCACACAACTCCGTTAAGAAATCCTTACCTTGGTCCTGGGGCTTTACACACAAATCCTAAGTCGAACAATCCCGAGCTAGCGAGCGGGAACCTAGCAAACCAATAATAATCAGCATCTAAAATGTCTAAACAACAATAGAACAACAGCAAGCTCGGCTCGGGGACTCACGCGCACGGCGACACGAGCTTGGAGCCGCCGCAAGCCGGGCACAGCAGGTGGGGCGCAGCCGCTACCGCACGCAGCAGTGGCGCTGCTGCGGCGCGGCTGGCACGGCACTGGCGCAACACGGATGCGGACGGCGCAGGACGCGCGCGCGCGGCGAAGGCTCTGGCGTCGCGCGCGCGAACAGCTCGGCGGCGCGCGCGCGGCGCTGGCGTCACGGCGGCGACAGCGACGCGGACGCGGCTGGCGCGCGCGGGCGGCGGCTTCCAGCGGCCGGTCGCGCGGCGCCAAGGCGTCTCGCATTTGCTTTGCTGGCGCGATCCGCACGATCGCGCGAGCGATGGCGTCGCGGGAGGCTGCTTCAACAGATCGGGCGACTGGTGAGCGATGGCGTCGGCGGGGCCGCTCAACGGATCTGGGCGATCGTGCGCGACGGCAGGGGCCGCTCAACGGATCTGGGCGATCTGGTGCGCGGCAGGCGGGCGATCCGGCGTCGCGATCCGCCGGCTAGACGTGCGACAATGGTCTTGGCTGGGCTTCTCTCGGTGGCCGCAATCAACACAAACACACACAACACACCTCTTTTCACTTGGCCAAAAGCACACCAAACGGATGAGAAGAAGAAGAGGAAGATCGATACCTACCCTAATGATGATGAACGATCCAAGTGAGTTTGCAAGGATGAAGAATCGGCAAGGGCTATGGAGAGGGAGAGCTTGTGCGGCCAAGAGGAGATTTGGAGAAGAAGATGGAATAAACCTAATTTCTATTTCATTTAACCAAATGCACCAAAACTCCAAAATGCAAGGCTAACCATAAAATGGTGCGGGAAGAGCAACAAGAGCACCTAATGGCTCAATTGGCACACATCTCCACAAGCTTCCCGGGACCCAGGTTCAAACCCAAATTGCAAAGACAATTCCCTTTTATTTTTACTTTTGCATCAAACCTTGCTCAAACCAAACCACAAACCCCTCCAAAACCTACAAAACCATCCAATAATTTTAGTAATCGGGAAAGACACAAACGACCTCGACGGCCCGACCAAATTACCAAATTACCCCTAGGGCATACACGGAAGATCGGGAAGAAAAACACAGGTCGTTACAATATTCCCTCCTTTTTATGACTTTCGTCCTCGAAAGTCCTTAAGACTGAAACAACACAGATATCGCATTCATCATCCGTCCTTCCCGCTCACGAGCGCCTCCTCCGAACTCGGACTCCTTCACTAAACTTTTACCAACGGATCTCACTTCTACGCAACGTCTTCGACTCAAGACCAAAATACTCATAGGCTTCTCCTCGAAGCCCTAAACCTATAACGACCCGTGTTTTTCTTCCCGGTCTTCCGTATGCCCTAGGGGTAATTTGGTAATTTGGTCGGGCCGTCGTGGTCGTTTGTGTCTTTTCCAGCTACTAAAATTATTGGATGGTTTTGTAGGTTTTGGAGGGGTTTGTGGTTTGGTTTGAGCAAGGTTTGATGCAAAAGTAAAAATAAAGGAAATTGTGCTGCAGCCCGGGGTTTGAAACCCGGTCTCTGGGAAGCTTGTAGAGAGGTGTGCCAATTGAGCCATTAGGTGCTCTTGTTGCTCTTTCTCGCATCACATCTTAGTTAACCTTGGATTTTGGAGTTTTGGTGCATTTGGTTAAATGAAATAGAATTAGGTTATTCCATCTTCTTCTCCAAAACACCTCTTGGCCGCCCAAGCTCTCCATCTCCATAGCCTTGCTGATTCTTCATCCTTGCATCTCCTTGGGTTCGATTATCATCATTCCGGTAAGTCTTCGTCTTCTTCATCTTCTCATTTGGGTGTTTGTTTGGCGAATGTAAGAAAAAGGGGTTGTGTGTGTGTGTGTGTGCAACACCGAGGGAAGTCCGCAGACTCGAGCTCGTCGCATCGGCCACCTCCGTCAACGGCGGCCCTTGTCGTCGCACGCCCAGATCTGTCGGCGACCTCGCCGCGACGCTCGAGATCTGTCCCAGCGACCTTTGCCGCTCGCCAAAGAAGAGATCGCCCAATCGCTTCGCCGCCAGAGGTCCTCGCCAGCGCCGCCGCGTCGGCCGATCGCTCGCACGCCCTCGCCGTGTCCGCTTGCCGGCCGCTCGCCGCGCGCCTTCGCCCGACGTTCGCCGCGCGCGCGTCCTGCCGAAGCCGCTCGCCGTCGTGTCGCGCGCCACGCCCGGCGCCAGCGGCGCCGCCCGCTACGCCGCGCGCGCGCCGCCCAGACGCTGCTTCGCGCGCGCGCGCGTCGCCTTGCGTGCGGCGCGCGGCAGCAGCCAGCGCGTCCTTGCCGTGCGCCAGCGCGGCCAGGCGCGTCCTTGCGTGCCGGCTTGCCGGCGACCCCAAGCTCGTGTCGTCGCGCGCGTGAGTTCCCCGGAGCCGAGCTTGCTGTTCTATTGTTGTTTAGATATTTTAGATGCCGATTATTGTTGGTTTGCTAGGTTCCCGCTCGCTAGCTCGGGATTGTTCCGCAGCTTAGGATTTGTGTGTAGAAGTCTTCCGACCAAGGTAAGGATCTCTTACCGAGGTTGTGTGGACCTCGCGTATATTTGTGATTGTTGTTTTGTATGCTGTGTATGATTCTAGCATGTTTAGCCCTAGGTGCTCTGCTCAATTCTGATGGCATGAACTCTTGTATTGTTTCTCATGTTAGCCCATGCTAGGTTGTTCTATTCTAGCATGTTCGATATCTGTTCTTGCTTCGTAGTATCATGCTAGGTTCTTTGTATCCGATGAGCACGTATTGACCGCATTGATTGAATCGTTATTATTGTTAAGGTTTTAGAATTGAGGTAGATAGAATCATCCGGGCCGATGCATAAAGTATCTTGCATCTATGGCAAGGACGTTCGAGACAGCTTCTCGTCCTTGGACCCCGTGAGGGATTAGCTATCCCAACCGGTAGGCCCCGCAATCTTGGGTGAGGGTGGCGGTACATAAATGCCCCAACGGTCGGGATGATGACTTGGCATTGCCTCGTCCCCGGCGATCGACACGCCCTCGGCGTGTTCGGCCGTAGCCCTTGATTGCCACTGTTAGGGCAGGACCGCTTCTCGTGTAAGCCTACCACGACCGGTTCCTTAGCCTCAAAGCGGTGGTACAGTGACATAGTTCACATGTCCGTGTCTCACACCCTATGTCGCTGACACCGATCCAGAGATTTAGTTAGGCATGGTGATCGAACTCGGCGGCTTGCCACTAGACCCGCACTCCCGAGTTTGCGTGTAGCATGCGGTGCGCGCTACGCTCATTACAGCGCCCGATCGAGAGCTCCTCGGGATCTTGAGCCGATGCACCTTTCGTATCGACGATGAGAGACAGCCGAGGCCGGACTTGTTCCCGTATAGTGCGTTTAGTGTGTTGTGGTATTTTCCTGACTAAGACCCCGAGATGGCATCCGAGGTCCAAGTGTGGACTTTGCTATGTGCTCCGCTCTGTGTTTGTACTCATAGCTTGCATACATTCTTCTAGATGATCATGTATATCGTATTGTACCCCGGTTGGGGATTCTTACTGGGTAATTCGTTACTCACCCTTATTCTCGTGGTTTTCCACGAGGTAATCAAGGCGGAGACAGATGGTCAAGGAAAAGCTGTGATCATGGAATCTGCTGTCACCTCTGATTATTTTATTTTAATTATCATGACTCTTCACTTTTTATTATTTCCCCTGAATGCATGTAGACGGGCACAGAGCCCCGTGATGTTTTCTTACGCTTTTATGGATTCCAAAGATATTTGTACTTGTGGATTGTTTTAATGGTTTAAATAAATCTCACGATCGTAGAGTATGCTTTTAGAAATGTATGTTTTGGTTGTTGAATGTTTCGCTTTTACTTGGGATCCGAAATGTATTTTTCATAATGTCTTTTATTTTCACTACATGCATTGGGGTAAAGGCCCATTTAGAGCCCCTTTTGGGTCCTGTCTTTACGATTGGTATCGAGCTCGAGTCATAGATTCTCAGAGACGACCTTTTGTTGTAGGTCGTTTTCCATGATCATCAAGCACTCAAGCGGTCCATCAGTGCGCCTAGATTTATTGTTTTAGAAAGGAAAAGGGTTAAGAATTTACAATACCTATCATCTAGTGTATGCCTTGTTTGGTGTTGTGGAATGGTGACAGTGTGTTTTGATTCGTTGTTGGTTTGGATGTAGATCGCCAAAGATGCTACCACCCGTCGCATCGGAGAGGAGGTTCGAGAGCGGTCGAGGTATCGGGATCGGATCTCGATCATCGCGAGGACATCGTCCCAAGCCGACATCGATGGCATTCCACCAAAGAGCTCCTCCCGTTACGCCTAGAGCGGGCGTTGAGGCGATCGAAGCCGTGAGGCGCTTCTGGAGCAGAGTTTGCTTTGAGTCTATGAGGGCTTTTATGGTCGCATGTTGAGTGACCAGAGGGCGAGACCCGAGCCTTGTTGGCGCCGCGCAGGAAAGAGTCCCGAGCCCAGATCGAGCGGTGACTCGATTGGTTCAAAGAGAGCTCGAGAGCACCTCCACTCCACAGAGCAAGTAGTAGCCAGAGGCGATATGGCGGAGGTGCCGAGGAATTGGGTAGGTGGTGAAGGACTTTGTGAAGTGGAAGCTCCGAGAAGTTTGATGCCACCGGTGATGCGTTAGCGGCGGCCAGTGGATTGCCCATTTGGAGTACACCTTCCCGATCATGGTGTGCCCCGATATTCAGAGGCCGAGATGTGCGGCTCATGTGCTAGGAGGCACAATGAGATGGTGGTGGGAGTCCACCTTGAGCGAGAGACACCGGGTCTCCACCCGCTACTTGGGAGTTCTTCAAGGCCGAGTTCAAAGTAAAGTTCATCGGTGATGAGGCTCAAGAGAAGATGGTGGAGCTCTTCCGTAACACGAAGCGGTGGTTCCGATTCCATTGAGGAATATGAGCGCAAGTTCTCGGAGTATGGATATTTTGCTCCTCGCTTGATTGCCACCCCGGTGAAGATTCGGAAGTTCATATCTGGATTGAGGCAACGTGTTTCCCAGGATGTCGTGGCTCGTGCCCCGACACTTATGCTAGGGCTGTCCAGATTAGCCACGATCTATAATGGGAAGTATCCTGCACGCGGGTTGTTGCCGCTCTGTTCAGCCGTCTGTCCCAGCGGTGTGGGGCGAAGAGAGAAGTTTGACTTTCGAGGAGGCGCCGGCGCCGCCAAGGGCGCTTCGAAGCGAGAGATCGTGGAGAGCTCCACCGTTTCACCCCAGACAAAGCGGGAGGACCCGGCGATTTCCGCTTGTGCTACTTGTGGGAAAGTCCACGCCGAGCTTGTCGGCTGGACCTAGATTGTGCTACCGTTGTGGTAGAGAGGGGCACATGGCCCGTTTTTGTGATCACCCGGCTATGGCGGCTCGGCCAATAGCAGCCAGCGGGTCGAGTGTTTGCTACGACCCGTCAGAGGCCGAGCGCGTCACGGATGCCGCTGTGGCGTGTGCGCTTCTTGTTTTAGATCAACTGCGCATTTGTCTTGTTTGATTCTCGTTCCACGCATTCATTTGTATCTGTGTTGTTTGGTTGAGCATGCTAAGTTGAGACTAGAGCCTCTAGGTTTTGAGTTATCTGTTGCAACTCCTTCGGGAGTTAGTATGTTGGCTAGAGATAAGATTAGGGATGGCCGGATCGAGATATCCGGAGAGTTGCTTGTGGCTACGCTCATAGTTCGCCTATGAGCGGTTTTGATGTGATTCTTGGTATGGAGTGGTTAGTCACTAACCACGCGTTGATTGACCGCCACCGGAAAGAAGTAGTGTTTAGGCCGCCAGTCGGCCCACTTTAAGTTTCGTGGAGTCCAAGGTGGAGTTTGCCCGCCGATGGTGTCACCGTGAAAGCTCGCCGTTTGCTAGCTCATGGAGCTTGGGGCTATCTAGCCAAGTTGTGCAGGAAGAAGAGCCGCCGCCGTCTGTTGATCAGTGCCGGCCGTGCGAGAGTTCGCGGATGTGTTTCTGAGGAGTTACCGGGTTGCCCCAAAGAGAGGTTGACTTCATTATTGAGCTCGAGCAGAGACCCTCCCTATCTCGAAGGCTCGTGACGTATCGCATGGCGCCAGTGAATTAAAGGGCGAAGAAGATCTGATTCACGGGAGATGTTAGACCGAGGGTTCATCCGTCCAAGTGTGTCCCCGTGGGGAGCACCCGGGCTGCTTTGTGAAAAAGAAGGATGGTTCTATGCGCTTATGTATTGATTACCGCGAGCTTAATAAGGTGACGATGAAGAATAAGTATCCGCTGCCCGTGATCGATGATTTGTTCGATCGGCTTCGTGGAGCTTCCGTGTTCTCCAAGATAGATCCGAGATCCGGTTACCATCGATTCATGGATCGGGGATGCCGACATTCCTAAGACGACTTTTCGTGTCCAGATATGGTCACTATGAGTTTGTGGTTATGTCGTTTGGATTGACCAATGCCCCAGTGCGTTCATGGACATGATGGATAGGGTGTTCAAATCATTTTTGGACAACCGTCATCGTGTTCATTGACGATATTCCGATTTATTCGAGGTCTAAAGAAGACCATGCAGAGCATCCGAGGCGAGTATTGGCGGCTTTGAGGGAAAACCACTTTATGCGAAGTTTTCCAAATGTGATTTCTGGTTGGAGCGGTGGCCTTCCTAGGCCACGTGGTTTCGAGAGATGGTATAGCCGTGGACCCCGCGAAGATTGAGGCCGTGAGTTCATGGGCCAAGCCGACTTCAGATTCTGCCCGAGATTCGCAGCTTTAGGGTTTGGCGGTTACTACCGTCGATTCGTCAAGGACTTTTCGCTTTAGCCTCGCCCCTCACTCGTCGGACGAGGAAGGGTGTCGAGTTTGTTTGGGACAAAGAGGTGTGATGAGAGCTTTGCCGAGCTCAAGCGTAGTTTGACTTCACACGATGTTGGCAGATCCGGAGGGGACAGTGGTTTCGTGGTCTACAAATGATGCTTCCAAGTTTGGTTTAGGTTGTGTGTTGATGCAAAGACGGGAAGGTCATTGCCTATGCTTCCCGTCAACCAAGCCGTATGAGCAGAACTACCCGACTCATGATATGGAGTTGGCAAAGCGTGATGGTGTTTGCAATCAAGATTTGGAGGCATTACCTGTATGGTGAGCGGATTCAGATGTTTACCGATCACCGAGCCTCAAGTATCTGTTTACTCGAAGGAGTTGAATATGAGGCAGAGGAGATGGTTAGAGTTGGTAAAGGATTATGATCATGAGATTTTGTACCATCCGAGTAAAGCCAATGTAGTGGCCGATGCTTTGAGTAGAAAGACGTCGCACTCTGCGGCGTTGTTGAGTTCCCACCCGTTTGCGAGAGAGTTCGAGCGGCCGAGGTTGCGATGTTGTTTGGAGAGGTTACCGCTGAGGTAGCTCGATTGATTGCTCACCGCCGTCGATTCGGCAAATGGATTATAGACGACCAGGTTGGGTGACCCCGCACTTAAGAGATTGGTTGTGAGTCGATCTTGACTGTTACTTTGACTTTGTGTATTCACGAGACGATGGGTTGACTTATAGAGGCCGGTTGTGTGTTCCGGACATTGCGAGTTTCGCGAGCGAGTTGCTCTCGAGGCCCACAGTTTCCCTTTTGCTTGGCACCCTGGGGTACCAAGATGTATCGAGACCTTAGCGAGACCTTACGGTGGATGGGAATGAAGAGAGATGTGGCGAGTTTGTCACCCGGTGTCTCACTTGTCGCCAAGTGAAGGCACCCAGCAGAGGCCAAAGAGTTTGTTGCGACCAGAGTGTACCCGAGTGGAAATGGGAAGAGATCTCTATGGACTTTATATCCGGTTTGCCAAGGACTCAGGAAGTTCTCTCGATTTGGGTGATAGTCGACCGTTTGACCAAGAGCGCACACTTCATTCCCGGTAGAGACACTTATACCGTGGAACAAAGGCGCGCACTGCTTTTGGAGCAGATTATCCGTTATCATGGTGTGCCGGTGAGGATTGTGTCCGATCGTGACTCGCGGTTCACTTCGTTTCGAGAGCGCTCGAAGGGTTTGGGCACAGAGTGCGATTTAAAGATGACTTTTCACCTCTCGACGGATGGTCGACCGAGAGAGTGAATCGATTCTCGAGGATATGTTGAGGGCTTGTGTGTTGGATTTCCCGAGCGATTGGGACCAAATGTTCAGATACTTGATGGAGTTTGCCTACAACAACGATTACGATCGGCGATCGGATGGCTCCATTCGAGGCATTGTATGGTAAGCGTTAGTCGGTCCCCGTGTTCTCGGGAAGAGGTTGGTGATAGACGTGTTTTGGGTCCCGAGTTCTGCAGCTTGACCAATGGTGCGGTCAAGAGAAGATTAGAGCTCGTATGTTGTGGCTTTTCGGAGCGGCGAGAAAGAGTTACGCCGATGTTCGGCGTCGAGATTTGGAGTTTGAGGTTGGTCGGCATGTGTTCCTTAAGGTTGCTCCGATGCGAGGTGTTCGAGGTTTGGTAAGCGTGGGAAGTTGAGTCCCCGATTTGTTGGTCCGTTTGAGATCCTAGAGAGGATTGGCAGAGTTGCTTACCGGTTAGCCCTACCTCCGTCACTATCACGGTGCATAGTGTTTTTCATGTATCGATGTTGAGGCGGTATGTGCCGGACCCGTCGCACATTGTGGACTTTGAGCCTTTGCACTGAATGAGGATTTGAACTTCGAGGAGAAGCCGGTGAGGATCCTTGCCTTTGAGACCAAGACGTTGCGTAATCGCGAGATTCGTTTGGTAAAGGTTCAGTGGAAGAATCGGGGTTACGAGGAAGCCACTTGGGAGCGGGAAGACGAGATGAGGTTGCATTACCTCGAGTTTATTTACATCTTAAGGACTTTCGAGGACGAAAGTCATAAAAAGGAGGAATATTGTAACGACCCGTGTTTTTCTTCCCGATCTTCCGTATGCCCTAGGGGTAATTTGGTAATTTGGTCGGGCCGTCAGTCGTTTGTGTCTTTTCCATTACTAAAATTATTGGATGGTTTTTGTAGGTTTTGGAGGGGTTTGTGGTTTGGTTTGAGCAAGGTTTGATGCAAAAGTAAAAATAAAGGAAATTGTCTTTGCAGTGGGGTTTGAACCCGGGTCTCTGGGAAGCTTGTAGAGAGGTGTGCCAATTGAGCCATTAGGTGCTCTTGTTGCTCTTTCTGCATCACATCTTAGTTAACCTTGGATTTTGGAGTTTTGGTGCATTTGGTTAAATGAAATAGAATTAGGTTATTCCATCTTCTTCTCCAAAACACCTCTTGGCCGCCCAAGCTCTCCATCTCCATAGCCTTGCTGATTCTTCATCCTTGCATCTCCTTGGGTTCGATTATCATCATTCCGGGTAAGTCTTCGTCTTCTTCATCTTCTCATTTGGGTGTTTGCTGGCCGAATGTAAGAAAAAGGGGTTGTGTGTGTGTGTGTTGTGCAAACAAATTTAGGGAAGTCCAAAGCACCCGAGCTCGTCGATCGGCCCGCTCCGTCAACGGCGGCCCTGTCGCGCGACGCCCGAATCTGTCGAAGCGACCACGCACGCTCGATTCGAATCTGTCCCAGCTGCCTTGCCGCTTCGCCAAGACAGGTGCCCGTCGATCGCCGCGACGCCAGAGGTCCTCGCCGGCGCCCGCCGCGTCCAGCCGTCGCTCGCCACGCCCTCGCCGTGTCCGCTTGCCGAGCCCGCCGCGCCCGCGCGCGCCGACGTTACCGTTCGCCGCGCGCGTCCTGCCGAGCCGCTCGCCGTGTCCCGCATCGCGACGCCAGCGCGCCAGCGCGCGCCAGCCGCGCAACTTCGCCAGCGCGCGCCCAGAGCGCTTCGCGCCAGCAGCGCGTTCTTCTTGCCGTCGCGCGTGCAGCAGCGCGCCACGGCCATGCCAGCGTCCTTGCCGTGCCCGGTAGCGGCCAGCGCGCGCGTCCTTGCCGTGCCCGGCTTGCCAGCTGCCCCAAGCTCGTGTCGTCGCGCGCGTGAGTTCCCGGCCCGAGCTTGCTGTTCTATTGTTGTTTAGATATTTTAGATGCCGATTATTGTTGGTTTGCTAGGTTCCCGCCGCTAGCTCGGGATTGTTCCGCAGCTTAGGATTTGTGTGTAGAAGTCTTCCGACCAAGGTAAGGATCTCTTACCGAGGTTGTGTGGACCTCTAGCGGTATATTTGTGATTGTTGTTTTGTATGCACGTGTATGATTCTAGCATGTTTAGCCCTAGGTGCTCTGCTTCAATTCTGATGGCATGAACTCTTGTATTGTTTCTCATGTTAGCCCATGCTAGGTTGTTCTATTCTAGCATGTTCGATATCTGTTCTTGCTTCGTAGTATCATGCTAGGTTCTTTGTATCCGATGAGCACGTATTGGATCGCATTGATTGAATCGTTATTATTGTTAAGGTTTTAGAATTGAGGTAGATAGAATCATCCGCCCGATGCATAAAGTATCTTGCATCTATGGCAAGGACGTTCGAGACGCTTCTCGCGTCCTTGGACCCCGTGAGAGGGATTAGCTATCCCAACCGTAGGCCCCGCAATCTTGGGTGAGGGTGGCGGTGTTAAATGCCCCAACGGTCGGGATGATGACTTGGCATTGCCTCGTCCCGGCGATCGACACGTCCTCGGCGTGTTCGGCCAGTAGCCCTTGATTGCCACTGTTAGGGCAAGGACCGCTTCGGTGTAAGCCTACCACGACCGGTTCCTTAGCCTCAAAGTGCGGTGACAGTGACATAGTTCACGTGTCCGTGTCTCACACCCCTATGTCGCTGTGACACCGATCCGCAGATTTAGTTAGGCATGGTGGTCGAACACAGGCGACTTGCCACTAGACCCGCACCCCCGTGCAGTTTGCGGTAGCATGCGGTGCGGCGCTTACGCTCATTACAGGCGCCCGATCGAGAGCTCCTCGGGATCTTGAGCGATGCACCTTTCGTGACGGCGATGAGACGGTGAGGCCGGGACTTGTTCCCGTATAGTGCGTTTAGTGTGTTGTGGTATTTTCCGGACTAAGACCACGAGATGGCATCCGAGGTCCAAGTGTGGACTTAGGCTGTGTGCTCCGCTCTGTGTTTGTACTCATAGCTTGCATACATTCTTCTAGATCATGATCATATATATCGTATTGTACCCGGTTGGGGATTCTTACTGGGTAATTCGTTACTCACCCTTATTCTCGTGGTTTTCCACGGGTAATCAAGGCGGAGACAGGATGGTGAAGGGAAGCTGTGATCATGGAATCCTCATTGTCACCTCCGATTATTTTATTTTAATTATCATGACTCTTCACTTTTTATTATTTCCCTGAATGCATGTAGACGGGCACAGAGCCCCGTGGATGTTTTCTTACGTTTTATGGATTCCAAAGATATTTGTACTTGTGGATTGTTTTAATGGTTTAAATAAATCTCTGATCGTAGTATGCTTTTAGAAATGTATGTTTTGGTTGTTGAATGTTTCTGCTTTTTACTTGGGATCCAAAATGTATTTTTCATAATGTCTTTTATTTTCACTACATGCATTGGGGTAAAGGCCCATTTAGAGCCCCTTTTGGGTCTGGTCTTTACATAAACCCTCAATCACCGCAAGGGCTCAAAGTCCACAATGAGCAATGGGTCCGGCACATGCTTTGCCCCAACATCGATACATAAAAACACTGTGCACAAATTGTCAACAAACAAACTCAACCCTACAACAAATCAAGCCAAACAACTGAACCTTCCAGATTCCAAAACTAAACGGCCTACTCTTACTTCACAAGAGACCAACAAACCTCAAACCTTGACTACTGACCTCTTAACGAGATACAAACGAACCACCAATCGGCGGCCGATCCAAAAGACAAACTTCTCCAACTAGAACACGTCCACAACACTTAAGCAACCATCTTAAGGAGAAATCGCCAACCAAAGGCAAGGGGCACCATCTCGGTACACCGGACGGCTAACAACACTCACACCAAATTAAACTTCACTACGGCCACCTTAAAAAAAAAAAACAAGGGCCAAGCACGAGACTCCACTCGCCCAAGCCAACAAACTAGAACTCCTCATCGGCCGAACGCAACTTTCCAACGAACACCTACCAAAGAACCAGGCCAAAGGAGAACATCGCCAGCAAGGAACATCCAACATTCCTCTCAAGGAAAACTTGGGAAGCAAGGACTAAACCATCACGCAAATGACTATCTGCGACACAACACCTTGAGGAAAACAAACTCAACAACTTACCAACCAATGCCACGGCACCTCTGTGCCAACTCACTCAACGCGGCTCTGCTAACGCCAACCGGGAACTCACAACAACTAGGAACAAAGCCCGAGAAGGGCTTGCTCAGTGAACTCAACCCAAACTTATAACGAGCAACGCTGCCTCCAAGCTATTATCAACTCTTAAAATCCAACGGCTACTCAAAGGACTTCCCTTTAAGCCTAAGCCTAACTCATCTTCCAACCGAAGCTCCACTCCCAAAACCTCACAAGGAAAACGGATAACGACAACCTCAAAGCTTACGGATCCTGAGCCACACGAATCCAAGAGACTACCTCGCAAGTTATCACTCGAGGCCGGCATCCAAGGAGCAACTCAACCACCACAGAGGCTAGAGGGAAAGGAAATCTTCAATCCCCAAAGAACCAACAACTTGCCGAACAACTCAACTCTTACTTGGTGGCCTCCGCCCTTGCGGGAACAAACAACTCTTGCTTGCTAACAACACAAAGCAGGGGACCCTCTCATTGGTGACCATTGCGCTACTCGATCGACTACACAACTCGGGAGCTAAGTCGACTCTGCCAAACGGAAACGACTTCCCGGCAAGCAAACTCTGAGAGGGGCAAATGAACTCCACACACGCTCGTGACTTGCTCAAACCCAAGGCAACAACAACCAACTCTCTTGGAAGCAACACCCAAGAGAAAACTCAACCAATCGGACCACCAAACCAAAAACAAACAAAGACTTGCTCAATCACGAGGGAGGGGTCAACTCCCAAAACTTATCGACTAGGAATAAGACCTCGTAGCAACGCCTCCAATGCTAGAACCGAACTAGCTCTCGAAACAACAAACGAACCAAATCTTGGCCAAACACTCACAAGAGGCGAGAACAACCTTTATCGCAGCCTCTAGAACACCATCCAAGAATCCGCTTAATCGGACAAACGACTACTTCCAAGCGGCCAACAAACTTTTCCTTCAAGCTAGCGCTTCCACCATTAACTCCAAGACCAAGGGAGTAACTCGACAACTCCCGAAGGAAACGGCTCATACAAGCGCATAACCAACGGACATAGAACTCCACATACGCTCACTGTCTTGCTCCACCAGAGCAACAACATCTAATCTCATGGGGCACAACAAGGGTCCATCTCTCAGAAAGACCCACCCAAAGGGGCTCTAAATGGGCCTTTACCCCAATGCATGTATTGGAAATAAAAGACATTATGAAAAATATATTTCTGATCCCAAGTAAAAACAGAAACATTCAACAACCAAAACATACATTTCTAAAAGCATACTCTAATCGTAGATTTATTTAAACCATTTAAACAATCCACAAGTACAAATATGCTTTGGAATCCATAAAACGTAAGAAAACATCCTAGGGCTCCGTGCCCGTCTACATGCATTTAGGGAAATAACAAAAGTCAAGAGTCATGATAAAATAAAATGGTCGAGAGATGACAAAGCGAGATTCCATGATCACGCCTTCTCCTTCACCATCCTGTCTCCGCCTTGATTACCCGTGGAAAACCACGTAATAAGGGTGAGTAACGAATTACCCAGTAAGAATCCCCAACCGGGTACAATACGATATACATGATCATCTAGAAGAATGTATGCAAGCTATGAGTACAAACACGAGCGGAGCACATAGCTAAGTCCACACTTGGACCTCGGATGCCAACTCGTGGTCTTAGTCCGGAAAATACCACAACACACTATACGCGCTATACGGGAACAAGTCCCGCCTCGGCTGTCTCTACTATCGATCACGAAAGGTGCACTAGCTCAAGATCCCGAGGAGCTCTCCTGGCCGACGTCAGAATGAGCGTAAGCATGCACCGCGTGCTTCTACAGAACTATGGGGTGCCGGGTCTAGTGGCAAGCCGCCCATATCCGGATACCACGCCTAACTAAATCTCTAGATCGGTGTCACCGACATAGGGGTGTGAGACTGACACGTGAACTATGTCACTGTACCACCGCACCGAGGCTAAGGAACGGGTCATGGTAGGCTTACACCGAAGCCGCCTTACCTTAACAGTGGCAATCAAGGGCTCTTTGCCTAACACGCCGAGGACGTGTCCACCGCCGCCGGACTAGGCATTGCCAAGTCATCATCCCGACCGCTGGGGTATCGCTTAGACTACCACCCTCACCCAAGATTGCGGGGCCTCCGGTTGGGATAGCTAATCCTCACGGGATCCAAGGACGGAGAATCGTCTCGAACGCCCTTGCCATAGATGCAAGATACTTTATGCATCGGGCGGATGATGCTATCTACCTGAATTCTAACTCGCCTTAACAATCAACAAACAATCCAATACGTGCTCGAAAGAATACAAAGAGACCTAGCATGGTACTACAGAGAACAAGAATGAATATGAGCATGCCGAACGGAACAACCTAGCATGGACTAACATGAAAGAACAACATACGAAGTCATGCCATCAGAATTCGAGCAGAGCACCTAAACTATACATGCTGATAATCACAAACAAACATACAACATCAATCACATAGAACATCGCAGGGTCCACACAAACCCGGTAAGAAATCCTTACCTTGGTGGGAAGACTTCTACACATAAATTCCTAGGTGCGAACACTTCCGAGCTAGCTATCGAGAACCTACAAACATGGTAACAATCATAACCATATCCCTAAAATATAATAAAACAAAGAGGCTCGGCTCGGAGCACTCACACGCACCGCGACACGAAGCAAAGGCGCTGCTGGCCGGCGGGCACACTGGCCGAGCTGGGCGCTAGCCGCGCCGGCACGGCATATTGGCGCTGCTCTGCGCGCGATGGGCCACGGGCGCGGCTGCGCGACGCGACAGACGGACGGACTCGGCGGCGAAGCGGCACGCGCACGCGCGGCGCACGGGCGCCGGCGTGCGATCGCGACACGACGAGCTCGCGGCAGGACGCGCACGCGGCGAACGCCTTGGCGTCGCGGGCGAGGGGTTCGGCAAGCGGACACGGCGAGGGCGCGCGATGGGGCGATCGCGCAATGGGCGAGCTTCGGTGGCGTCGCGACGGGCGAGTGACTTCGGCGATGGCTTCCTCGGCGCGACTGGCGTCGCGACAAGTCCGTGCGACGGCGACAGATCTGGCGACGGACTGGGGCGTGGCGATCGCGCGATCTCACGATCCTCGGCCGGATCTGGTGCAAACGCTGGTCGAGGGCGTCTGGCGCGGCAAGGCGGTGGTCGCGACAGCGATCACCGATCCTCGGCGGATCTGGTGCATTCTTGGTCGAATCTGAAAGTCTCGCTCGGCAGTTGGGCGCACTCAGACACCTGCAACCACACACACACACACAAGCTCTCCTTCTTACCTTCGGCCAAAGAAGAACACCCAAACGAGAAGATGAAGAGGATGAAAACTTACCCGGAATGATGATGGAGTCTCGAGTCGCAAAGGGGATGAAGAAATCGGCAAGGAGAGCTTGGGAGAAAGCTTGGGCGGCCACAACTCTTTTGGAGAAGAAAACACAACAAACCTAATTCCTTTTCATTTAATCGAATGCACCACACACCAAAGATCCAAGGTTAACTAAGATGTGATGCAGAAAGAACAACAAGAGCAACTAATGGCTCAATTGGTACACATCTCCACAAGCTTCCCAGGAGACCCGGGTTCAAACCCCAGCTGCAGCACAATCCCCTTTTATTTTTACTTTTGCATCAAACCTTGCTCAAACCAAACCACAAACCCCTCCAAAACCTACAAAAACCATCCAATAATTTTAGTAACTGGAAAAGACACAAACGACCCTGACGGCCCGACCAAATTACCAAATTACCCCTAGGGCATACCTGGAAGACCGGGAAGAAAAACCTGGGTCGTTACAATCTCAGACTGAACCTCCAAATGCCAAACGGGGCAACTCAACATCCTGGAAATAGGAAAAACAACCAACATGGCACAAACCACTCGCCCCCACGAGCAAAACTAAACTCTAGCAACTCCAATCCACACCTTGGTCAACACCAAGCATCAACTTGCCACCACACCGAAACCACTCCGGACTTTACTCCAAACAAACACTAGCTTGCTAGTCTACCAAGATCGCTAGCAACTCCACCGAGGCTACAAACTACACGCCTCCAATAGCCAATCAAACTCACTAGCTGGGCTCGACCGAGCTCTCGAGAGGCTCTCCACAACCTAGGGTTCTTCGGCAACCCTCGACACACACACTAGCAAGATACGATCTAACAGACAACCGCTGAACAAACAACTCCAATTTCCAAAGCATCCCAACCATGCTGGCCAACTCCAACTCCTTGGGAACCTAGAGGACCCAAACGCTACTGAACGCGTCATCCTCCTACTCAAAGCATCGGCCACAACATAACTTCTACCCAAGGAAGGATCCGAACAACTCTCTTAGCCATGACGATCGAAACCACGCGCGGCTTAGCTACCATCGCTCTTGTTCGGTTTCCAACCGAACTCCAACCAACGATCAACAAGAAGATCCGCCAACCAAGCTTAGGCCCAACTTAACAAATCTTGCCTAAGCAACAACTTGATACCACGAGCACGGTATCCTTACCACCTCAACCAAAGCCTTACAACAACCACCGAGTCCAACTTCTCAAGGAACCGAGCACGAGATCTCCAAAGCAAACCCTACATGGATCTCAAACTCTCGCCACTAAACGAACCACACAAAACACACTTGTGTGCACAACTCCCAACCTTCCTTTAGAGATCCAAGACTAACAAGCGCTTTTCCACAAAGCAACGATAACTCCCGGCAATGATACAAACAATCCAAGGAACACCAAAAGTTCCATCTCCACACGATACTCGGCCGAGGCAACCTTGCTCTACCAAAGCATAATCATGCCAAACCAAACTTACTTTGTACCAAGCCTCTACCAAGGGTGCTTACCCCTAAGGCATCCAAAACTTCTCGCAAGGCATCACTCATCTCTCGCCTCAAAAGCATCCAACTCGCCTCATAGGCATCCAAATCATCCGATAAGCATCCAACTCATGGTCCTCACCGACCAAATTCGCATCTACAATGCTCAACTCTCCTCGATTTAGGCACTCGAAGGTAGTTGACCGCACTACCAACCACAAAGAAAATCTCTTGGCCTTAACACTAGCGCGAGACTCACGCGCACCAACATTTACCAACCGCAACTCACGACTTACTCAACCTCCGTAAACACCGGGAAGAGGCTCCGGCTCCTCTCGAGCATCCTTTCGCTTTGTAGTCCATCGACTACCACCGAACTAGCCCTCTCGCACGACCTAAACGGGTGCAAATCGCCATAAACAGATCCAAGGCTAAAGGAGTACATTGAACTCCGAACGGCATAGAACCATCTGCTATGCCCAAGCCAAACTCAAGCTCGAACTGGACTTAGTGCCAAGGTGGCACACCAACCAATGCACCTCAAGTGCTACTACTACCAAATCCACATCCGAGGAAGTCGGGTCATTAAACAACAAAGAAAGCTCGCAAGGGGGCAAAGATGACCCTTCATCCGCCTCAAGCCACTAACACGGCAACTTGCCAAACAATCGGGCGATCGTGGAGACTCGCTAGTCCACCTCTCACAAGGGACTTCCACCACCATCCGATGAACCAAACAAAGACAGAACGGCACACCTCGGCCTCTAAACAGCGGGGGCATCCCACACACGGATGCTAAACTCAAACTCAGCCAACTACTTTACTACTAGCGGTAGGACTTACTAAAACATCGAGCTCTACAGGCATCCATTTGCCAACCCGGGCGTCTCCATCAACGCCAACAAACTCATCTGAATAAACTGCTGATCATGCCCTCCCGGAACCTCCGGGCTACAAGAGCTACTGGGGAAAAATGCTTGAAACAAACTCATCACCGGGCTATCTGTGCCCGGACTCCTCACTACGCGCTACAAACTACGCCTGGTCTCCGCTCTCGATAGCTAAAGACTCGCCATCAAATCTTTCATGGGTGGAGCACACTCGCTCAAGGAGTCTCACTGCGAGGTGCCGCTAGCCTCTACCACCTCCTCTAGGCAACTCAATCGCCAGGCCAACCGGCATGCGGGCCTAACAACCCCGGACGCGGCCTCAACATCAACACGATCGGTCCAACTCCTCGGTCGGACATGCCAAGCGCCACTGCTCCTCTGCAGGTGCGATCAACATACCGCGATCCGCACGAAGCACCACCACCCTCTCACTAGGGAAAAGCGACAATCGGGGCCACAAATGGCCAACGGAGTCTAAGCTCGCCTCCCCTCTGAACGATGTCCTGTGGGCATCCGAATCTATCTCGATACCTCAACAAGCCGCTAAACAAATCGCTGCGCTTCGCGAGAAAGTTGGCATGATGGCTCACTAAGCCCAAACCAACAACGAGTCGTAACTCGCTTCGTCTCCGCTCCACAACACTACACAAGGCATACACAAGATGACAGTATTGTAAATTCTTAACCCTTTTTCAACAACAAATAGTAAACTTAGGCGTACTGATGACCGCCGGAGTCTTGATGATCATGGAAAAACGACCTACAACAAAAGGTCGGGTCTCGTAATCTATGACTCGAGCTCGATACCAATCAGAAAGACCCACCCCAAAAGGGGCTCTAAATGGGCCTTTACCCCAATGCATGTATTCAAAATAAAAGACATTATGAAAAATAAGTTTGGATCCCAAGTAAAAACAAAAACATTCAACAATCAAAACATACATTTCTAAAAGCATACTGATCGAGATTTATTTAAACCATTTAAACATTCCACAAGTACAAATATGCTGGAATCCATAAAACGTAAGAAAACATCCTAGGGCTCCATGCCCGCTCTACATGCATTCAGGGGAAATAACAAAAGTCAAGAGTCAAGATATAATAAAATGGTCGAGAGATGACAAAGAGGATTCCATGATCACGGCTCCTCCTTCACCATCTTGTCTCGCGCCTTGGTTACCTGTGGAAAACCACGAATAAGGGTGAGTAACGAATTACCCAGTAGAAGAACCCCAACCGGGTACAATACGATATACATGATCATCTAGAAGAATGTATGCAAGCTATGAGTACAAACACGAATAGAGCACATAGCTTAAGTCCACACTTGGACCTCGGATGCCAACTCGTGGTCTTAGTCCGAAATACCACAACACACTATACGCGCTATACGGAACGCGAGTCCCGGCCTCGGCACATCTACTATCGATACGAAAGGTGCACTGCTCAAGATCCCGAGGAGCTCTCCACGGCGTGCCGTAATGAGCGTAAGCGCGCACCGCATGCTACCGCAAACTCGGGGTGCCGGTCTAGTGGCAAGTCGCCTGCCCGTGTTCGATCCACCATGCCTAACTAAATCTCCGGATCGGTGTCACCGACATAGGGTGTGAGACTGACACGTGAACTATGTCACTGAACCACCGCACTTGAGGCTAAGGAACCGGTCGCGGTAGGCTTATACCGAGAAGCGGTCCTTGCCCTAACAGTGGCAATCAAGGGCTACGGCCGAACACGCCGAGGACGTGCCGATCGCCGAGGACGAGGCAATGCCAAGTCATCATCCCGACCGTTGGGGCAATTAACGATTTGCCACCCTCACCCAAGATTGCGGGGCGGTACCGTTAGGGTTAGCTAAACCCTAACGGGATCGAGGACGGAGTACCATCTCGTCACGTCCTCGCTCGGGGATGCAAGTTACGTTATGCATCCGGCCGGATGATGCTACCTACCGGACTCTAAACCATAGCAATAATAACAATTCAATCAATGCGGTCCAATACGTGCTCAACAGATACAAGGAACCTAGCATGATACTACGAAGCAAGAACGAGATATCGAACATGCCGAGAATGGAACAACCTAGCATGGGCTAACATGAGAAACAATACAAGAGTTCATGCGATCGAGAATTGAGCAGAGCACCTAGGGCTAAACATGCTAGTAATCATACACAGGCATACAAAACAACAATCACAAATATACTGCAGGGCCCACACAACTCCTGTAAGAAATCCTTACCTTGGTCGGGAGGCTTCTACACAAAAATCCTAAGGCGCGGAACAATCCCGAGCTAGCGAAAGGAACCTAGCAAACCAATAATAATCAGCATCTAAAATGTCTAAACAACAATAGAATGCAAAGCTCGGCTCGGGGACTCACGCGGCACGGCGACACGAGCTTGAGAGGCTGGCAAGCAAGCGCACGGCAGCGGGTGGCGCAGCTGCGCGCTACCGGCAAGGCACGGCGACGGATGCATGCGGCAGGACGCCTGGCGCGCGGCGCGCGCGCGTCTAGGCGTCGCGGGCGAACAGCTTCAGCGGCGCGCGGCGCGCCGGAGTGCGACAGTAACGCGACGCGGCGGCTGGCGCGCGCGGCGGCGGCTTCGGCTTCGGCGCGCGGCGCCAAGCCGGCGTCTCGCGTCTCTTGGCTGGCGCGCGATCCGCACGATCGAGCGAGCGGCGGGCGTCGCGGGGGCTGCTTCTTCACAGATCCGGGCGACTGGTGAGCGATGGCGTCGCGGCGGGTCGCCAACGGATCTGGGGCGATCCGTGCGACGGCAGGCGCGATCGGCGTGCGATCCGCCGCGGTGAGCGTGCGACAATGGTCATTGGTGGGCTTCTCTCGGTGTTTGCAATCAACACAAACACACACAACACACCTCTTTCACTTGGCCAAAAGCACACCAAACGGATGAGAAGAAGAAGAGGAAGATCGATACCTACCCTAATGATGATGAACGATCCAAGGAGCCGCAAGGATGAAGAATCGGCAAGGGCTATGGAGAGGAGAGCTTGTGCGGCCAAGAGGAGATTTGGAGAAGAAGATGGAATAAACCTAATTTCTATTTCATTTAACCAAATGCACCAAAACTCCAAAATCCAAGGCTAACCATAAAATGGTGCAGGAAGAGCAACAAGAGCACCTAATGGCTCAATTGGCACACATCTCCACAAGCTTCCCAGGGGACCCGGGTTCAAACCCCAACTGCAGCACAATTCCCTTTTATTTTTACTTTTGCATCAAACCTTGCTCAAACCAAACCACAAACCCCTCCAAAAACCTACAAAAACCATCCAATAATTTTAGTAACTGGGAAAGACACAAACGACCCTGACGGTCCGACCAAATTACCAAATTACCCCTAGGGCATACGTGGAAGACCGGGAAGAAAAACCTGGGTCGTTACACTGTACCACCGCACCTGATGCTAAGGAACTGGTTGTGGTAGGCTTACACCAGGAAGCCGTCCTTGCCCTAACAGGTGGCAATCAAGGGCTACGACCGAACACGCTGAGGACGTGCCGACTGCCGGGGAGAAGGCAATGCCATGTCATCATCCCGACCGTTGGGGCATTTAACAGTCTGCCACCCTCGTCCAAGATTGCAGGGCCTGCCGTTAGGGTTAGCTAAACCGTAACGGGGGATCAGGGACGGAGTACTGCCTCGTACGTCCCTACCGTGGATGCAAGTTACGTTATGCATCCTGACCCGGATGATGCTACCTACCATATTTCAACCTATAAACAGATACAACAAATAATCCAATACGTGCTCAACAGATACAACGAACCTAGCATGATACTACGAAGCAAGAACAGATAACGAGCATGCCAGAATGGAACAACCTAGCATGGACTAACATGAGAAATAACATAAGAAATCATGCCAGTCGAAAATTCAGAACAGAGCAACTATCACTAAACAAGCTGATAAACACAACAAGCATACAAACAGCAATCACATATAATATCGCAGGGCCCACACAACTCTGGTAAGAAATCCTTACCTTGGTCGGGAGGCAACTACACACAAGAATTCCTAAGTTGCGATCGATCCCGAGCTAGCTAATGAGAACCTAACAAGCAAAACAATAATCACAATCCATAGGCCTAAACATAATGAAACAAACAGGGCTCGGCTCAAGAGCACTCACACGGCATGGGCGACACGGGAGCTGGGCGCTGCTGGCGAGCTGGTGCGGTAGGGCTGCGCGCTGAACAGGCGATGGCACGGCGCTGGGCTGCGCGCACTTTTAGGAGATGGCACGGCGCTGGGCTGCGCACGAACGAGGCAACGGCGCTGGGCACGGACGAGACAAGCTCGCGCGGGCGAGGCACAGACGCGGACGGGCGAATGCGGGCGAGGCAAGGGCGCCTGGGTGCGTGAACGCTGGGCGGCTGGACGCGCGACGCGATCGGGCCGGTCGCGGCTCGCTGCGATAGGGTTCTTCTTGGCGATGCGCGCGGCGATGGCGGTGGCTGGATCTTTGGGTCTTTGCTCGGCGGCGGCGGCCGAGCGGCGGCGCCGCGAGGGACGATGGACTCTTCCGTGCATGCGTCGCGGCGAGGGGCGACGGCCGCTTTGGGCTCCTCTCGGCTAGCTGCAACAAAACACACACAACACACCTCTTCTTTTCACTCGGCCAGCAAGAACACCAAACGTGAACGATAAGAGAACGATAAATCTTACCCAGAAAGACGATCGAACGACGGGCTGCTAGGGAGATGGAACTCGGCTTGGAGCTTGGGAGAGAAAAGCTTGGGCGGCCAAGAAGCTTTTGAAGAAGAAAGACAAAAAACCTAATTTCCTTTCATTTGAACAAATGCACCAAAACCCAAAGAACTCAAGGCTAACCAAGATATGTCGCAGAAAGAGTAACAAGAGCTCCTAATAACTTAATTGGCACGCAACCCAACAAGCTTCCCGGAGACTCGGGTTCGAAACCCAACAACACCACTTTTAATTCTCAATTTTTCTTTTGCATCTCACCATGCCCAAACACATCCACAAAGCATGAAAATCCTACTTAAGTCCATCCCATAATTTTTAACAACTGGAAAAGACATAAACGTCCCTGACGGCCCGTCCAAATTACCAAACTACCCCTAGGGCATACTTGGAGGACCGGGATGAAAACCTGGGCCGTTACATTGTCCTACTTAATGATGAAGTGTGGTTCATGCGATGAAAGATAAAGTGGATAGATATGAGGCTTACTAAGCTATCTTATCTATGTAGTGAAAGGCATTGAAAGCTATTTTGTTGTATTTATACTCTTAACTGAAGAAAAGTTTATTCATGTAAGTTGCAAGATCATTTGTTCAAGCAGGAGACTAGTATGAGGAGATTGGCCAGTAACTGTAGTGGTGATATAAAGTATGTAATAAGTTTAAGCGTGAGATTAGTGTCAGGAGAAGTACTTCGAGGTGAGATGAAGTTATTTAGGGTGAGTTAGCGTGTGTGTGGTTTTCTTGAATCTATTGATAGTACATTGTAAGAATTAGGAGCATTACCTTTAATGATGATGCGACGGGTTGTATGAGTTGGTGGAGGAACGATGCTAAGGCCGTTATATAGTTGAGTTAGGGAGTAGGACTGTAACGGCCAAGAATTTCATCCCGGTCTTCCCGGTGTGCCCTAGGGGTATTTTGGTAATTTGGTCGGGCCGACAGGGCCGTTTATGTCTTTTCCAATTGCTAAAATTATGGATGGATTTAATAGGATTGTGAAGCTTTGTGAAGGTATTTGGGCTTGGTGAAATGCAAAAGAAAATAGGGAATTAAAAAGTGCGTCGGGTGGGTTTCGAACCTTGGTGGCTTGGGAGGCTAGTTGGGTGTCATTGCCAATTGAGCTTCCAGGCGCTCTTGTTAATCTTTCTGCACCACCTTGTACTTAAGCCTTGGTTCAAATGAGTTTTGGAATTTTAGTTTAAAAGAAGAAAATGGCAACCCGAGTCTTCTTCTCCATTTTTCCCTCGACCGACCAAGCTCTCTTCGCCATTTCTCCCTCTCCGACCACAATTCACCGAGCTCTCCCTCTCCCAATTCCAAGCCAATTCTTGTCTCGAGCAGCCGGAGGTTCGATCGTCTTCCCGGTAGGTCCTCTTCTCCCTTCTTATTCTCCTTCATCTTCATCCCCTGTTTTCGTTTTGGCCTTGCTGGCCGAGAGAGTGAAGAGAATTGTTGGTGAGTCGTGTGCAGCTAGCCGAGAGGAAGCAAACAGCACCAATTCGCCAGCTCGTCGCCTCGATCGCCCAAGCTCGCCCAGTTCATCTTCCCTTCTCAATCGCGCGCAGCAGCCGGCCCAGCTCGCCCCCTCGATCGCGCGCAGAAGCCAGCTCCATCGCGCCAACCGCCGAGCTCGCCAGCTCTACCGCGCTAGACCGCCAAGCCGCGCCGCGCACTGAATCGCGCCGTGCGTCGCGCCCGAGCGCCCTATTCTGTCCGTGCGTAGCCCGCGCCCTAGTGCCGTGCAATCTTCTGTCCGCACGCCTGCTCGCCACGACGTGTCGCGTGTCTTGTTGCATCCTAGCGGCGCCCAGCCCCGTGTCGCCGACCCGTGTGAGTGCTCTTGAGTCCAGCCTATTTGTTTTGTTAAATTTAGGTTATGGTTTGTAATTATTGTTGTGCTTGTTAGGTTCTCGGTAGCTTGCTCGAGTTCGTTCGCAGCTTAGGATTTTGGTGTTTAATCGCCTCTTGACCAAGGAAAGGATTTCTTACCGGAGTTGTGTGGACCCTACGATATATTATGTGATTGCTGATTGAATGCTTGTTTGTGTTTATGGACATGTTCATTGATAAGTGCTCTATTCTGAATTCCCGACTGGCATGATTTCTTATGTTGTTTCTCATGTTAGTCCATGCTAGGTTGTTCCTTTCTGGCATGCTCGTATCTGTTCTTGCTTCATAGTATCATGCTAGGTTCGTTGTATTCTTATTGAGCACCTATTGGAATGTATTGGATTGTTTGCTGATTGCTGTGATAGATTAAAGTTCAGGTAGATAGCATCATCCGGGCCGGGTGCATAACGAACCTTGCATCCCTGACAAGGACGTACGAGATGGTGCTCCGTCCCGGATCCCGTTAGGGACTAGCTAACCCTAACTGCTGGCCCTGCAATCCTGGGTGAGGGTGGCAGACTGTTAAATGCCCCAACGGTCGGGATGATGACTTGGCATTGCCTCGTCCCCGGCAGTCGGCACGTCCTCAGCGTGTTCGGCCGTAGCCCTTGATTGCCACCTGTTAGGGCAAGGACGGCTTCCTGGTGTAAGCCTACCACGACCGGTTCCTTAGCCTTAGGTGCGGTGGTTCAGCCGACATAGTTCACGTGTCCGTGTCTCACACCCTATGTCGCTGACACCGATCCGAGACTTAGTTACGCGTGGTGATCGGACATGGGCGACTTGCCACTAGACCCGCACCCCTTCATAGTTCTGCAGAGCACGCGGTGCGCTTTACGCTCATTACAAAGACTGACCAAGAGCTCCTCGGGATCTTGAGTTAGTGCACCTTTCGTATCGACAGATGAGACGGTGAGGCCGACTTGTTTCTCGTATAGGGCGTATTGTGTGGTGGATTATTCTGGACTAAGACCCTGAGTTGGCATCCGAGGTCCAAGTATGGACTCAAGCTTTGTGCTCTATTCTGTGTGTATATTCATAGCTTGCATACATTCATCTAGATGACCATGTATATCGTATTGTACCCCGGTTGGGGATTCTTACTAAGTAATTCGTTACTCACCCTTATTTTGTGGTTTTCCACGAGTAACCAAGGTGCGAGACAGATGGTCAAGGAGGAGCTGTGATCATGGGAACTCACATCATCTCGACTTTTTATATTATGACTCTTGTCTTTTTATTTCCCCTGAATGCATGTAGTCGGGCACGGAGCCCTAGGATGTTTTCTCAATGTTTTTTTGTGGATTCCAGCATTGTCCTGTCTGAGAAGGTTTTGAATGATTTTAATAAATCTCTGATCAGAGTAAACGTTTGGAAATGTATTTGTCCTGAAACAGGTGCTTGGAGACAGGGACAGGTTTCAGTAAACTGTATTGATTTCTGTTTGAATGCTGAATGTTTTGTTTTTAATTGGAATCCGAAATCATATTTGTACATTGTCCTTACTTTGAATGCATGCATTGGGGTAAAGGCCCATTTAGACCCCCTTTTGGGTCGGGTCTTTACAGTTGGTATCAGAGCTCAGAGTCATAGATTCTGTAGACTGACCTTTTGTTGTAGGTCGTTTTTCCCATGATCACCAGCACTCCGAAAGTCATCAGGTACGCCTAAGTTTACTAGTTTTTTAGAAAAGGTTTAAGAATTTACAATACTTTTCATCTAGTGTATGCCTTGTATAGTGTTGTATAGCGGAGACGAGTAGGTTCTGACTCGTTGTTGGTTTGAGCGTAGATCGCTAGCATGCCAATCCCCTGCACCGGAAGAGGAGGTACGAGAGCAGGTCGGGGTATCAGGATCGGATCTGATACTGCAGGGACATCGTTCCAAGCTGAGACTGATAGCATTCCACCTGTAGCTCCCCCTGTTGCGCCTAGAGTAGGCGTTGAGACATCCGAGCGCCGTGAGACTGCTCCTGGATCAGAATTTGCTGATTCTATGAGAGTTGTGGTGGTCGACCTATTGAGTGACCAGAGGGAAAAGACCCAGACCTTGTTGGCCGCGCAGCGGGAAGAGTCCCGAGCCCAGATCGAGCAGTTGACTCGCTTGTTTCAGCAGGGCGCAGCTCCGCAGGAGCCAGCAATCCTTGCGGCAGATGTGGCAGAGGGTGCCGAGGAGCTGGGCCGATGGTTGAATGACTTAGTGAAGTGGAAGCCAGAGAAGTTCGATGCCTCGGGTGATGCTTTAGCAGCAGCCAGATGGATTGCCCATTTGGAGTACACCTTCCTGATTATGGTGTGCCCCGATGTTCAGAGACCAAGGTGTGCAGCCCATGTGCTAGGAGGCACAGCTAGATGGTGGTGGGAGTCCACTCTGAGTGAGAGACCAGCTGGGTCTCCACCTGCCACCCGAGAGTTCTTCAAGTCTGAGTTTAAGGCCAAGTACATTAGTGATGAGGCCTAGGAGAAGATGGTGGAGCTTTTCCAGAACCTGAAGCAGGGTTCTGATTCTATAGAGGAGTATGAGAGGAAGTTCTCGGAGTATGGTTATTTTGCTCCGCAGTTGATAGCCACCCCTGAGTTGAAGATTCGAAAGTTCATTTCTGGTTTGAGGCAGGGTGTGTCTCAGGATGTCAGGGCTTAGGCTCCTGACACTTATGCTAGAGCTGTTCAGTTAGCCACCATTTACAATGGAAAGTATCCTGTTGAGCGGATTGTTGCCGCTCCGGTTCAGCGCCCTGTCCCAGCTGCAGTGGGGCAGAAGAGGAAGTTTGATTTAAGAGGAGGCGCCGCCGCTGCCGTCGGCGATTCGAACCGGATCGGCGTAGAGTTCCGCCCGTTTCAGCCTCGCCAAAGGCGGCGTCCCAGCGATTCCACTGTGCTACTTGTGGAAGAGCCCACTTTGGAGCTTGTCAAACCGAGCTTAGGCTATGTTTTGGATGTGGTAGAGAGGGGCACCTGGCCCGTTTCTGTGATCAGCCAGCTATGGCAGTTCAGCCAGTGCAGCAGCAGTAGGGTCGGGTGTTCACTACGAACCGTCAGGAGGCCGAGCGTACGGATGCCGCTGTGGCAGGTACGCTTCTTATTTTGGATCATTGCGCATTTTTCTTGTTTGATTCTGGTTCTACGCATTCGTTTGTATCTGTATTGTTTGCTGAGCATGCTAGGTTGAGATTAGAGCCTCTAGGTTTTGAGTTATCTGTTGCAACTCCTTCGGGGGTTAATATGTTAGCTAGGGATAAGATTAAGGATGGCCGGATCGAGATATCCAGGGAATTGCTTGTAACTACGCTCATAGTTCTGCTGATGAGCGGTTTTGATGTGATTCTTGGTATGGAGTGGTTAGTTGCAAACCACGCATTGATTGACTGCCATCGGAAAGAAGTAGTGTTCAGGCCGCCGGGTCGGCCCAGCTTCAAGTTTGTGGAGTCTAGGGTGGAGTTTGCCCGCCGATGGTGTCAGCGGTGAAAGCTCGTCGTTTGCTAGCTCATGGAGCTTGGGGCTACCTAGCCAAGTTGTGCAGGGAGAGCGCCCCTCGCCGATCGTTGGTCGTGCCGGTCGTCAGAGGAGTTTGCGGATCTATTTCCTGAGGAGTTACCGGGGTTACCCCCGAAGAGAGAGGTTGACTTCACAATTGAGCTCGAGCCAGGGACCCTCCCTATCTCGAAGGCTCCGTATCGTATGGCGCCAGCCGAGTTAAAGGAACTGAAGGTTCAATTGCAAGAGATGTTGGATCGAGGGTTCATCCGTCTGACTGTGTCCCCGTGGGGAGCACCAGTTCTGTTTGTGAAGAAAAAGGATGGTTCGATGCGCTTATGTATTGATCATCGCGAGCTTAATAAGGTGACAGTGAAGAATAAGTATATGTTGCCCCGTATTGACGATTTGTTCGACCAGCTTCAGGGAGCTTCCGTGTTCTCCAATATAGATTTGAGATCCGATTATCATCAGTTGCGGATCAGGGACGCCGACATTCCTAAGAGACAAACTTTCGTGTCTAGATATGGACACTATGAGTTTGGGGTCATGTCGTTTGGATTGACTAATGCCCCAGCAGCGTTCATGGACATGATGGATAGGGTGTTCAAATCATTTTTGGACAGCTTCGTCATCGTGCTCATTGACGATATTCTAATCTATTCGAGGACCAGGGAGGATCATGCAGAGCATTTGAGGCAAGTGTTGGCAGCTTTGAGGGAAAACCAGCTTTATGCGAAGTTTTCCAAATGTGATTTCTGGTTGGAGCAAGTGGCCTTCCTAGGTCACGTAGTTTCGAGAGATGGTATATCCGTGGACCCCGCGAAGATTGAGGCCGTGAGTTCGTGGGCCAAGCCGACTTCAGTTACCGAGATACGTAGTTTTCTGGGTTTGGCAGGTTACTACAGTCGGTTCGTTAAGGACTTTTCCGCCATAGCCTCGCCCCTCACTCGGCTGAGGAGGAAGGGTGTCGAGTTTATTTGGGACAGTAAGTGTGATGAGAGCTTTGCGGGCTCAAGCGCAGCTTTTGACTTCAAACACTGTTGGCGATCCGGAGGGGACAAGTGGTTTCGTGGTCTACAACGATGCTTCCAAGTTTGGGTTAGGTTGTGTGTTGATGCAAAGACGGGAGGTCATTGGTTATGCTTCCGCGCCACCAAGCCATATGAGCGAGAACTACCCGACTCATGATATGGAGTTGGCGGCGGTGGTGTTCGCGACCAAGATTTGGAGGCATTACCGTATCTTTGAGTGGATTCAGATTTTACCGATCACCGAGCCTCAAGTATCTGCTTACTCGTAAGGAATTGAATATGAGGCGGAGGAAATGGTTAGAGTTGGTAAAGGATTATGATCATGAGATTTTGTACCATCCGGTAAAGCCAATGTTGTAGCCGATGCTTTGAGTAGGAAGACGTCGCACTCCGCGGTGTTGTTGAGTTCCCACCCGCATTGAGGAGAGAGTTCGAGCGGCCGAGGTCGCAGTGTTGTTGGGGAGGTTGTTGCCGAGTAGCTCGATTGACAGTTCGACCATCGATTAGCGCAATGGATTATCGATAGCCACCGAGTGACCCGCCCTTAAGAGATTGTTTGACTGAGTTAGTCTTGACGAAGATTTTGACTTCGTATATTTACGGCACGGTGGGCTGACTTACGAGAGGCCGGTTGTGCGTTCGGATGTGGCGAGATTGCGAAACGAGTTGCTCTCTCGAGTCCCACAGTTCTCGTTAAGCTTGGCACCACGGGGTACCAAGATGTATCGAGACCTTAAGCGGACATATCTCCGGTGGATGGGTATGAAAAGAGATGTTGCGGAGTTTGTCGGTCGGTGTCTCACTTGTCTCGCAAGTGAAGGCACCTGTGCAGAGGCCACCGGTTTATTGCGTGCATTACGAGTGTGCCTCAAATGAAATGGGAAGATATCTCCATGGACTTTATTTCGGTTTGCCGAGGACTCCGAGGAAGTTCTCTCAGATTTGGGTGATAGTCGACCGATTGACTAAGAGCGCACACTTCATTCCCGGTAGAGACACTTATACCGTGGAAAAGTTGGCGCAGTTGTTTTTGGAGCAGATCATTCGTTACCATGGTGTGCCTATGAGGATTGTGTCTGACCGTGATTCGAGGTTCACTTCTCGTTTCTGGAGAGCGCTCCAAATGAGTTTAGGCACCGAGTGCGATTTCAACACAAACTTTTCACCCTCGAGCATGGATGGACAGATCGAGAGGGTGAACCAGATTCTCGAGGACATGTTGAGGGCTTGTGTGTTGGATTTCCGGCGCTTGGGACCAGATATCAGATTCGATGGAGTTTGCCTATAACAACAGATTATCGATCGGCGATCTGATGGCTCCATTCGAAGTTTGTATGGTAAGCGTTGCCGGTCTTCTGTGTTCTGGGAAGAGGTTGGTGATAGACAGGTTTTGGGTCCCGAGTGGCTACAGTTGACTAATGGTGCCGTGCAGAAGATTAGAGCTAGCATGTTGACAAAGAGCGCAGAGAAGAGATTCTGCCGATGTGCGCGTCGAGACTTGGAATTTGAGGTTGACAAAGATGTGTTCCTAAAGGTTGCACCGATGCGAGGTGTTTTGAGGTTCGGTAAGCGTGGAAAGCTGAGTCCCCATTTTGTTGGTCCGTTTGAGATTCTGGAGAGGATTGGCAAAGTTGCTTATCGGCTAGCCCTGCCTCCGTCATTGTCAGCGGACCCGTCGCACATTGTTGACTTTGAGCCTTCGCAGCTAAATGAGGATTTGAGCTTGGAGGAGAAGCCAGTGGGGATTCTTGCCTTTGAGGCAAAGACGTTGCGTAATCGTGAGATCCGTTTGGTAAAAGTTCAGTGGAGAAGTCAGAATTCAGAGGAAGCCACTTGGGAGCGGGAAGATGAGATGAGATTGCATTATCGCGAGCTGTTCCAGTCTTAGGGACTTTCGAGGACGAAAGTCATAAAAAGAAGGGAATATTGTAACGGCCCGGAATTTCATCCCGGTCTTCCCGGTGTGCCCTAGGGGTATTTTGGTAATTTGGTCGGGCCGACAGGGCCGTTTATGTCTTTTCCAATTGCTAAAATTATGGATGGATTTAATAGGATTGTGAAGCTTTGTGAAGGTATTTGGGCTTGGTGAAATGCAAAAGGGAATAGGGAATTAAAAAGTGCGTCAAGTGCGTTTCGAACCTTGGTGGCTTGGGAGGCTAGTTGGGTGTCATTGCCAATTGAGCTTCCACGCGCTCTTGTTAATCTTTCTGCACCACCCTGTACTTAAGCCTTGGTTCAAATGAGTTTTGGAATTTTATTTTAAAAGAAGAAAACGGCAACCCGAGTCTTCTTCTCCATTTTTCCCTCGACCGACCAAGCTCTCTTCGCCATTTCTCCCTCGCCGACCACAATTCGCCGAGCTCTCCCTCTCCCAATTCCAAGCCGATTCTTGTCTCGAGCAGCCGGAGGTTCGATCGTCTTCCCAGTAGGTCCTCTTCTCCCTTCTTATTCTCCTTCATCTTCATCCCCTATTTTCGTTTTGGCCTTGCGGGCCGAGAGAGTGAAGAGAATTGTTGGTGAGTCGTGTGCAGTTAGCCGAGAGGAAGCAACCAGCACCAATTCGCCAGCTCGTCGCCTCGATCGTCCGAGCTCGCCCAGTTCATCTTCCCTTCTCAATCGCGCACAGCAGTCGGCCCAGCTCGCCCCCTCGATCGCGCGCAGAAGCCAGCTCTATCGTGCCAACCGCCGAGCTTGCCAGCTCCACCGCGCCAGATCGCCAAGCCGCGCCGCGCACCGAATCGCGCCAATGCGTCGTGCCCTGCCCTGTCCGTGCGTAGCTCTCGCCCTAGCGTCGTGCCATCTTCTGTCCGCGCGCCTGCTCGCCGCGCCGTGTCGCGTGTCCTGTCGTAGCCTAGCGGCGCCCAGCCCCGTGTTGCCGACCCGTGTGAGTGCTCCTGAGCCGAGCCTATTTGTTTTGTTAAATTTAGGTTATGGTTTGTAATTATTGTTGTGCTTGTTAGGTTCTCGGTAGCTAGCTCGAGTTCGTTCGCAACTTAGGATTTTGGTGTTTAATCGCCACCCGACCAAGGTAAGGATTTCTCACCGGAGTTGTGTGGACCCTACGATATATTATGTGATTGCTGATTGAATGCTTGTTTGTGTTTATTGACATGTTCAGTGATAAGTGCTCTATTCTGAATTCCCGACTGGCATGATTTCTTATGTTTTTTCTCATGTTAGTCCATGCTAGGTTGTTCCTTTCTGGCATGCTCGTATCTGTTCTTGCTTCGTAGTTTCATGCTAGGTTCGTTGTATTCTTATTGAGCACGTATTGGAATGTATTGGATTGTTTGCTGATTGCTATGACAGATTAAAGTTCAGGTAGATAGCATCATCCGGACAGGGTGCATAACGAACCTTGCATCCCCGACAGGGACGTACGAGATGGTGCTCCGTCCCTGATCCCGTTAGAGACTATCTAACCCTAACGGCTGGCCCTGCAATCCTGGGTGAGGGTGGCAGACTGTTAAATGCCCCAATGGTCGGGATGATGACTTGGCATTGCCTCGTCCCGGCGATCGGCACGCCCCTCGGCGTGTTCGGCCGTAGCCCTTGATTGCCACCTGTTAGGGCAAGGACGGCTTCCTAGTGTAAGCCTACCACGACCGGTTCCTTAGCCTCAGGTGCGGTGGTTCAGGCTGACATAGTTCATGTGTCCAGGTCTCACACCCCTATGTCAGTGACACCGATCCAGAGATTTAGTTAGGAGCGGTGACTGGACATGGGCAGCTTGCCACTAGACCCGGCACCCCCCATAGTCTATAGTAGCACGCGGTGCGCGCTTACGCTCATTACAGCGCAGACCGGAGAGCTCCTCGAGATCTTGAGTTAGTGCACCTTTCGTGACGATGAGAGATGTGCCGAGGCCGGGACTTGTTTCTCGTATAGGGCGTATTGTGTGGTGGATTATTCTGGACTAAGACCCTGAGTTGGCATCCGAGGTCCAAGTATGGACTCAAGCTATGTGCTCTATTCTGTGTTTATATTCATAGCTTGCATACATTCATCTAGATGACCATGTATATCGTATTGTACCCCGGTTGGGGATTCTTACTGAGTAATTCGTTACTCACCCTTATTTTGTGGTTTTCCACAGGTAACCAAGGTGCGAGACAGGATGGCTGAAGAAGGAGTTGTGATCATGGGAACCTGCTGTCATCTCTGACTTTTTATATTATGACTCTTGTCTTTTTATTTCCCCTGAATGCATGTAGTCGGGCACGGAGCCCTAGGATGTTTTCTCAATGTTTTTTTGTGGATTCCAGCATTGTCGTGTCTGAGAAGGTTTTGAATGATTTTAATAAATCTCTCGATCGTAGTAAACGTTTGAAATGTATTTGTCTCAAACAAAGTGCTTGGAGACAGGGGACAGTTTCGATGAACTGTATTGATTTATGTTTGAATGCTGAATGTTTTGTTTTTAATTGGAATCCGAAATCATATTTGTACATTGTCCTTACTTTGAATGCATGCATTGGGGTAAAGGCCCATTTAGACCCCCTTTTGGGTCGGGTCTTTACAAGGACTCTATTACGAAAGGAATGATTAAGTCGTATATGAGCCCACATTTCTCTGTTACGGTTGGAAGTGTGACGAGTTGAGCTTAGTTTACGAGGTTGGGTTTGGTTGTGGGATGATTAAGAGGTGTCCTAAAGTGATAAGTACGATGATTAACATGGGGGAAGTCATTCAAGTAGTAAAGGTGTAACGGCCTAGATTTCTATTCCGGTTCCCTAGGTATGTTCGGTTATTTATTCGAATGTTCGGTTGGGTCGTTAGGGCAGTTTAAGCCTTTAGGAGCCTTTTGGTAATTGTACCTCTAGGGTTAGTTTTGAAAATAGGGTTTCAGGGCTGTTTCTGTCACTTACTGAGTTTGGGTTACTTTTGTGATTTCAGGTTTCCAGGGCTAGAGTTTCTTTTATGAAGCTTAGAGGTCGATTTGGTTAAAAGAGACAAGGAGGAAAATATGGATTTAAGTTGTCCTCGCTAGGATTCGAAGCGTGTTGGTTAGGGATTTGGAGTTTAATTAAAAAGAAAACAAAAAAGGGGAAAAAGATGTCTTCGCTAGGACTCGAAGGCTGGTTGCCATGGACAAGTGGCATTGAGGCCTTCCTTGATCGATTGAGTTTTACGATCGTTTCTCCGAGAAGTATTTTGCGATTTCTTATTCTCCCAGAGCTTGTGTGTTTTTCTATTTCCTCTTCTCCAAGGCGATTTCTTCCTTCTCCCAAAATTCAATCGATTTTTCTCTTATCCCAAGCCCCAAATCACATCCACCCCTTGCCCTTGTTCTTGCCAAGTCATCTTCTCTTTTCTCTCTTCAACTTGCCTAGAGCACCAAGCCGATAGCCCTTGGTTTCAAACCCTAGCATCGAGCAGCCGATCCTCCACTCTCTTTCCTACTTGCCCATTTGTAATTAAATTTATATTTTCATATTTATCAAACCTTGTAAAAGTAGCTAACCAAAAGAGTCAGTGGCCTAAATAATCTTATTGTTTGATTGTTAAAGTCTTGTTTCAAACCCTCTATATAAGGGGATTTTGCATGTATAACAAAAAGGACAAAGTATTTCTATCTATAGCACAAAATCAAAATTAATTCTTTTGTAGCAGAAAATTCAAATTGAATTTTATCACTGGTTGAATTCTATTAGTGATAGAATTTAATCAATGATAGACTGATTCTATCACTTCTTGAGTTTTCTATCAGTGATAGAAACGGATAGAAAACTAAATTGAATTCTATCACTAGTTGACTGATAGAAATCAATGTGGTATAGATGAATTATATTAATAATTCTGCTACAAATATAATACAAGAGGTAGAATGTGCTCCTGATGGTAAATTCTTTATATTTAACTGTAAAAATAAAGTTTACAACTCTGTATTCTGAACTCATCATTTATTTTTGAGAAAAATACTTTTTTAATCCTTAAGTTTTGGTTGTCTTTCTATTTGGTCCCTAAGTTTGAAAAATGAACACTTCTACCCGTCGTATTTGAATAATACACAATTTTAGTCTTTGAGATAACAGAACCCAATCCAAAATTGATGATGTGGTTATATTATAATTTGTTTTTAATAAAAAAAAATATAATAAAAATAAAAAATTCAAAATATATATGCATAGGAAACATTAATAAACTTTTATGTTTTTAGATAAAAGTAATTTAGTAACTTTCCAGCTAGGGACCAAATTGAAACTAAATGTAAAACCTAAAGACTAAATTGAAACTCAACCCAAAACTTAAGGGCTAAAAAGAATTATGTATTCCTTTTAAGTACAAAAAAACCCATTTAAATATAATTTGAAGAAATACGGAATAAACCTTTTATCTAAATCCTCAAGCACCCCTGAGGGGCTGTTTGTTTGACATATTTGGATAGGATTTAGTTTAAAGAGTAATATTGAGGAGTTATGTTGAATAGTTAAAAATTGAGAGTTGTAGCCAAAAAATCGTTTTGATGTCTTTTTTGTGTAGATGAATTAGAGTTAAAATCTTGTTTGGATGTAGATTTAAAATGAGTAGTTATTTTAAGTAGTTAAAAAGAAATGATTAAAAACGTATGGTTAAAAAAGAGTTGTTTTGATTTATTTGAAATGAATGATTAAAAATGAGTGGTTATGAATGATTGAGTAATTATAAATGAATGATTAAAAATGAATAGTTAAAAATAAGAATTATTTTTAAAATAAAAACAAAGAAAAATTAATAAAAACTAGTTAGAATATAAATTTTCAAACAAGAATTAATAAATTCTAAAATTAAATAGGACATAAATATGCCCAACAAACAGCAATGAGGTGCATGAGTGGCAATGACTAAATGGATAAGGGCCAAGAACCGCCCAATCCGTGTGTCCCACGTCACCCACGAATCTCTCTCTTTCACGCCGATATCCTCCACTTCCCACTTGCAGGAAAAAACTGAATCAATACTCGGAAAGCTCAACTGTCCACCATTGGTTCCTTCTCTGGATGCCTAGCCACCTTAATCCACTTAATAATATACCTTCATCCGAGCCTTTCTCTTATTCTTTCTTATTTTCCGAGTTTCCATGGCTGAGCTCAAGAGATCGAGCGGCATTGTCCGGTGGTTTAGTGCCCAAAAGGGCTTTGGCTTCATAGCTCCTGACGATGCCGGCGAAGATCTTTTTGTTCACCAGACTTCCATTCGCTCCGAAGGATTTCGGACCCTTTTCGATGATCAGGCCGTTGAGTTTGCTATCGACTACGACGACGATCAACGCCCTAAGGCCATTGATGTCACTGTGATTGATGGATCTGCCGGGGTTAGAGCTGGCCGTGGGGCTGGGAGTGCTAGAGGCCACGCTTATGGGAGGTTCGGCGGCGGTGGAGGCCGTGGTTTCGACAGAGGAGGGCGCTACGATGGTCCAAGCGGTGGATTCGGTGGTGGCAAGTGCTACAATTGTGGTCACATGGGTCATTTGGCGAGGGATTGTTATCGGGGTCCCGCACGTGGAAGGGGTCGTAGATATGGCGGTGGTCGAGGATACGGCGGTGATCGAAACAGCGGTGGTGGCGGTTGTTATAATTGTGGAGATACAGGACATTTTGCTCGAGACTGTCAAAACCAAAGCTAATGTTGAACAATGTTGGTTCTTCCTTTTAAGTGCTATTCATACTTTTTTCTGAAATTAATTTGGTTGGGGTGTTAATTTTTTTGGTTTGAATTTCTCGATTTAAAAGTTTGTCCAGTGACTCCAAGTCTGCAATTGAGAGCAAGGTGAACCGAGAAATGAAACCATAAAGCTTCAATTGATCATTGTTTCTCCCTTGTTGATGATGGAAGAAATTGTTTGTATATGCTATACCTAAGTGGCATTGTTTCTAATTCATTCTCCTCTTGATTGTTGTGAGATTATTAACATGTCAAGAGTATATATGTTCATACCATTTTGTATTTCTTATGCTTTATCTCTGTCAATTACTCTAATGTTTCTCTTTCTTCTTGCTCCATTATTGATATCTTTGGTGCTTTTCTTAGCCTCAAAACTTACATTATTGGTGTTGGGTTGCCCATGAAAATAATTGCTCTGCAGCATATGCTCTATTATTGCCTGTGTTTTCTCTGGAAAGTGAATGATATCACTCTCATAAGTTATAGGTATCTTTTTTATGTTCAACAACAATTGAGAGTGGGGGATTCAAACTCTTGTGGGCAACTCTTATAGAATAGTATTTTTAGATATTGTAGAAGGAAGCCAAAGCAATTTTGGAGTTTGACATTGAGTGAACATAACATGTTATTAGAAATATAACTCCGAGGGGTGGACTGCAATTCTAAATAGATAGATTAAATAAGGTCTAATTATGACTAGATTTGAATTCTAAGCATAGAAATCTCAGCTGCTGGTGCTGCTCTAGATGTTTTATTGTTTGCCATCTTTCTTTTGCTTTCATGTTCTGTGCTTGGATTTTATTTAATGGATGCGACGTCTGTGTTATTATATTTGAAGCTTGAGAAAGTTGGAGGTTGTTTCCAATTCAGTTTTGTGCTTCCTGCGAACTTGTGATATTGGTTTGGCCGTCTGTTTCTTTATTCTTCTCGGCTTTGTTTATACGTTTTCCCCCATTTCCAAAAAGCTCCGCTTTTGGTAAAACTGAGATGTGATGAGATGCTTGCAATTTTGTTCATTTGTTTGCTTTGCAATATGATAGGACCTGACTTCTTTATTGATATCTAAATGATAAGAGAAGATAAATTAAGATTGAGTAGATCTTGTAACGTCCTATTCTCTAGAGAATACTTTTTATCAGCCCACAAGATTTCTCTCAATATTTGTATGCCTTCCTCCTCACATAACCTCCTAGTTATAGCTAAAAATCCTAACAAACTTCTGAACAAATTGCACATATGTCCTTCTAACTATTCTGATTTTAGCTAAGGACCAAAACGTATCAAAATGTTTATAAATCTAGCTTGAGTGATCAAATAAGAGCTTATATAGTGTTTGGAGAGAATGAGATCAGACATCCCTTATCTAGGAGGTAATTTTGTACAATTGTCTTGATTGCCAATGTTAAACGATTGTCTGATCAAAATAGTCACATAAATTGGTCTAGTTTCCAAGTAAAAAAAAAAATCTTCTTTTTCAGCATTGTTTATGGAACTGTTGTGTTCTTTCTTTAATTAGGTAATTGTTGAAAGAACTTTATACAAAGTCCACTGAAAAGCAAATTGAACCACTTCATAATCATTTTGTTGTTGTCTCATAATCATTTTGAATTGTGTTGAGGATCCAGTGTTGCAAATATGATGATACCTCCTAAAATTTAAGATTGATAGGATACTCATTGTCAAATACTTTAGAGATGAACCCAATGTGTAAGGACCTAACCCAAACTAGAGTAAAAAACTAAGTCCTTAACTCTAAATGCATGAAAACGATGTTCGACATCTAGGACATGTGTAAAAACAAAACTTCTTTAAATACAATTTCACAAAGAACAAGTTTATAAAAACATTAAAGTTGATAAAAAAAAATCATAGGGTAGCCAAGAGACAAAACATAAAGGCTCGATAAAACATGTATAACTTATCATTCCCCTAAAATAGTTCATGCAGAAAGAATAAACTAAAAGAATCTAAATAGAACAATGCAACAAGTCCCATGGTTGTGTCTAGCTCGCCGATCACCCATCTCGATACAATCGCGTAGTACATGTGGTATTCCACAGTGGAAAGGGTGAGTTTTGCAACTCAATAAGTGATAACTCTCAACTAAAGCATATTTTAGGCTGTTATTAAGTACGTTAATCTTAAGAAATATGAGAAATAAATGTCAATAGTAGTCAAATTACGAGTAAAAGCTATTAATAGTCGCATGCATACATAAAATAGCATAAGAAGCATGGTTTCACGTTTTTAGCATAAATCTTGAATAAATTATGCCTAATCAATGCTAATTGCAGGAAATACGAAGCTAAACCACAGGAATGACAAAACAATGTGAACGATGACCAACACCGCAAGAAGGAACGAATTCAAAATAAAAACACGTTCGGAAAAGGCACGTCAACAAGGAAATAATCGAGAATCAATTAGCAATTAAGTTGGCTCAAATCAAATAAAGTCCAGCGGAAATAAAGAGATCCTGCATTAATAAAGATTTTACAGCTCACCTCAACTTGTCGGCCAAGTAAATCAACTCTATAAATATCAAAGCAAGGAGCCGAGAAGAGGCGAGCTGGTCTGTTGGCCATGAAGCCTATCGTGGAGAGAAGCAAGTGGTGGTGTTCGTAGGAGCCGATAACAAGGGGACTATCGAACTTCAGCTGAACCAATTTCTTTTTTACTATTTATATTTAGGAGTAGTTGTAGTTCTAAACATTAGTAGTTGCAATACAATCATCTTGTTTATACTTTTCCTTATGTTTATTACTATACTATGCTATAGGAGTTGCTAATGAATATTCATGATTAGGAACACGTTAAGAGTGTAGATTAAAGAATTTTATACTACTGCATCTATTTACATAATGTAAAGACCCGACCCGAAATACGGTCCTAAACCTTGGTCCTTACTCAGCATGTATGTGAAAAGTATAAACAACACAGTTTAGAGAACCAATTTAAAACTTTTCAAACATCAAGAGTGGGAAACATTTAAAACAAAATCAGATAATCATTAAGCAAAACAATCAAAGTAAAAACAGTGAATGATCAGTACTTTTCTTTAAAACATAAGAAACAGTTCGGAACAACAGTAAACAAGTTTTCCCCTAAGGACTCAAGTCCAACTACATGTTGAATCAAATAAATGCAAATAAGACACGACAGAGTGTCAACAACTTCCATGATCTCCCAGCTCCCTCCGCTAGCCGCCCCAGTGCTGTCCCAAGTTACCTGGTGGAAAACTACAGAAAGGGTGAGTACAAACATACTCAGTAAGAATCCCCAACTGGGGTACGATACGATGCAATCAATCATCTAGCAACCTTGTACACATGCATATAGTTACCAACACAGATCTTAGCTCAACGAGCTTACAAGGCAAAATCCAGAATCCTCAGAAGTCTCCTACTTCCGACCTAATGATTGGTTCTCCTAACCAATTCCGTGACATCCCCGAGGGTCTTTCTCCCTCGGCCAAATGATCATCTCAAAAACTAATCCCAAATGGGGGTCCTCGAGGGCCTCTTACCCTCGGCTAGCTAAAACTTGACTAACGGGAGAGTACCCGAAGTCTGGCTCTAAACTGGAACGGAAGTGGTGTACTCACGAACATTAGCCAGGGAGAGCTCTCCGAACCAGCGACTAACGCGTGTGAGCGCACACCGTATGCTGTTACAACCGGCGTAAATGTGGGGGCCTAGGGACAAACTACGCGGGCCAGGTACGCATGCCTAAAGACTCGGAAGCGGTGTCACTGAACAAAGTAGTGCGAGGCCCTCGACACTCATCTGTAACAACCTGTACCACCGACCTGAAGCTAAGAACCGGCCAAGGTAGGCTTACACCGTTGGCTGGGTTCTTCTTTAGCAGGCTACAAACTAGGCTTATGCCGATGCAGGAGCTAATCCACATCGGCTGCCGGGGTGGAAGCAATGTACGTTATGCTTCACACTGAATCCAGACAGGTGGGGACAACTGTAAGGACCCGACACTAAACAGCCCTAAATGGCCCTTACTGAACATGTAAATTCAGTGAAAATCATTCAAGGGCTGGAAAAGATCATCTTTATTAAAGTACTGGAAACATAAAATAAGTTTGAAAATGCTTCAAGGGAAAACAATAAACAATCTCTGGCCAGAGTTTACAAAACGTTACAAATGACAATAACATAAATCCAAGTTCAACAATACAAGTTCCAAAACTCTTTCAAGATGCATTATAAAAGACTCAGACTATGCAGCGACATTCCCATGATCCATCAGCTTCTTCCTCTAGCCACCTCGATGATGTGCCAAGTTACATGGTGGAGAAAACCATAGAAAGGGTGAGTACTGTAACGGCCCAGGTTTTCATCCCTGTAATGGCCCAGGTTTTCATCCCGGTCTTCCAGGTATGCCCTAGAGGTATTTTGGTAATTTGGTCGGGCCGTTTATGTCTTTTTCAGTTGCTAAAATTATTGGATGGTCTCATGTAGAATTTTGATGCTTTGTGGATGTGTTTGGGCATGGACAGATGCAAAAGTAAAATAGGGATTTAAAAGTGTAGCAATTGGGGTTCGAACCCACGTTGTCTGGGAGGTCAGTTGTGTGTCGTTGCCGATTGTGCCACAAGTTGTTTTTGATTCTCATTCCGCGGTATGTCTTGCTTAGCTATGGGTATTTGGGGTTTTGGTGTGTTTGATTAAATGAAGAGAAAAATAGGTTTTCATCTCTTTTGGTTCTCCAAACTCCATAGCCGCCCAACCATTCTCTCCCAAGCTCCTTGCCGTGCTCTCCTTCCCAAAGCTCCATCGTTCGTCATCCCGAGTAAGTGATCTCGATCTCCCTTTCTCTCTTTCGTTATGGTGCTGTTCTTGCTGGCCGAGAGAGGGAAGAATTGATTTTGGTGTTGTGCAGCCAGCCGAGTAGCAAATTTCATCGCCCGCCAGACCCTATTGCGGCACTGTCGCATGCACCAAAGAAGAAGCGCCTGTGCGCCGTCGCACCAGCAGCAGCGCCCAAACGCCCGTCGCCCAGCAGCTCTATCGCAGTAGTCTGCTCGCGTCGCCCGTCCGCGCTCAGCCCGCTTCGCCCGTCAAGCTCTCCGTCTCTAGCGCCAGCGCGTCGCATGCGCGCGCGCGCTGCGTCGCCCATCCAAGCCCAAGGCGCCGCCGCGCCTAAGCGCTGCGTCGTCGCGCGGCTCAGCACCCGAGTGTCGTGCCAAGACGCACGCTCACCATGCTGACCCAGCATAACGCGCCGTGCAGCAAGACGCCCAGCAGCTGCGCCAGCGAGGCCTAGTGCCTTGCAACTCGTCCGTCATGCGTCGGCCGTCGTGCGTGTGAGTTGCTCCCGAGCCGAGCCTTGTTTGTTTTATTATATTTAGGCCTATAGATTGTGATATTTTTGTGCTTGTTAGGTTCTCATTAGCTAGCTCGGGATCGATCGCAGCATAGGATCTTTATGTGTAGTTGCCTTCCGACCAAGGTAAGGATTTCTTACCGGAGTTGTGTGGGCCCTGCGATATACTATGTGATTGCTGTTTGTTTGCTTGTTTATATTTATCAGCATGTTAGTGGATAGGTGCTCTGTTCTAAATTCTGACTGGCATGAATCTCGTATTGTTTCTCATGTTAGTTCCATGCTAGGTTGTCTTGTTCTAGCATGCTCGATATCTGTTCTTGCTTCGTAGTACCATGCTAGGTTCGTTGTTTCTGTTGAGCACGTTTTGGAATGTTTGCTATTTATGTTATAACTTAGAGTTCAGATAGGTAGCATCATCCGAGCAAGGATGCATAACGTAACTTGCATACACGGCAGGACGGGCGTGGCAAGATCACTCCCACGATCCTTCGTTATGGTTTAGCTAACCCTAACGGCAGCCCAGTGCAATCTTGGGTGAGGGTGGCAGACTGTTAAATGCCCCAACGGTTGGGATGATGACAAGGCATTGCCTTGTCCCCGGCAGTCGGCACGTCCTCAGCGTGTTCGGCAGTAGCCCATGATTGCCACCTGTTAGGGCAAGAACCGTTTCTTGGTGTAAGCCTACCATGACCGGTTACTTAGCCTCAGGTGCGGTGGTACAGGCTGACATAGTTCACGTGTCCAGGTCTCACACCCCTTTTTCAGTGACACCGATCCAGAGATTAGTTAGGCATGGTGACTTAACAAGGGCAGCTTGCCACTAGACCTGGCACCCCTCGTTTGCAGTAGCATGCGGTGCGCGCACACGCTCGTTACAGCGCCGACTGGAGAGCTCATCGGGATCTTGAGTTCAGTGCACCTTTCGTGATCGATGAGAGAGAAAGCCGAGGCCGAGACTAGTTTCTCGTATAGGATCGTATCGTGTGGTAGATTTTCTGGAGTAAGACCCTGAGATGGCATCCGAAGTTTATGTGTGGATTTAAGCTATGTGCTCTCTTCCGTGTTTATAATCATAGCTTGCATACCTTTCTGCTAGATGACCATTTTATATCGTATTGTACCCCAGTTGGGGATTCTTACTGAGTAATTCGTTACTCTCCCTTATTTTGTGGTTTTCCACAGGTAACCATGGTGCGAGACAGGATGGCTGGAGGAGGAGCTGTGATCATGGAAACCCGTTGTTTCGAACTCTGAGTCTTTTATTTATGTTGTTATGTTTTAAATGTCCTCTGAATGCATGTAGTTGGGCACGGAGCCCTTAGGTTGTTTTCTGGTTGTTTTCCGGATTCTGACACTGATGTAAACCATTTTTTGGATTTCAATGTTGAATTAAATCTCTTATCAGAGTACGTTTTAAATTGTATTTAGCTTGGAACAGGTACTTGGAAACAGGGACAGGTTCTAGGACGTTTCGTTCTTGTTTTGAATGGATGTTTTATTGTATTTTGTTTTAATAAGAATCTGGCATTCAACCTTGCATATTATTTCTAAGTTTTAAAGTATGCATTGAGGTAAAGGCCTATTGTAGAACCCCTTTTGGGTTGGGTCTTTACAATCCCGGTCTTCCAGGTATGTCGTAAGGGTATTGTGGTAATTTGGTCGGGCCGTTAGGGCCGTTTCTATCTTTTTCAGCTGTTATTATTCTTGGATGGTCAAATGTAGGGTTTGGTTGCTTTTTGGATGTGTTTGGGCATGGAGAGATGCAAAAATAAAATTGTGGTTTAAAAGTGTTTCTGTTGGGTTTCGAACCCAGGTAGCCAGGGAGTCAGTGGAATGGTCTTGCCAGTTGGGCCACCAGTTGCTTTTGTTGCTCATTCCGTAGTATGCCTTGGTTTGCCTTGGTTTTCGGGTTTTAAGGAGTTTGATTAAAAGAGAAGAGAAAATATGGTTATTCTTCATTTGCTTCCCAAATCCTCTTTGCCGCCCAACCCATTCTCCATAGCTCTCCTTGCCGTGCGCCTCTCCCAAGAAGCTTCGTCGTCTCGTTCATCCCAGGTAAGTGTCCTCGATCTCTCCTTCTCGTTTTGGTGTTGTTCTTGCTGGTCGAGAGAAGGGAATTGAGTTTGTGTTTGATGCAGCCAGCCGAGCAGACCAGCAGCCCCATCACCCAGCACTGAGCCACAGCAGCCTGCAGCGCCCAGCCCGTCGAAGCCCCTACCGTCGCACGCTTCTCCTGCAGCGCCCCAGCCTGTCGCTCGCAGCCCTTGACGTCGCACGCTCCGCCTACAGTTCCAGCCAGATCGCGTTGCAGCCCAGCGTTCGATTGCAGCACGTCCGCGCGCAGCAGCAATTGTTCGCCAGTCTGCGCGCAGCAGCAGCCGTTTTCCCGTCCTCGCGCGGCAGCAGTCGTTCGCCCGTCCGCGTGCAGCCCAGCGCCCTGCTGCATCTGCACGCCCGTCGCACCCTAGCTTGCCCGCGCGCGCAGCCCCTGTCGGGCCAGCAACGCCCCAGCGCCCGTGCAGCGTCCATCCGAGCTCCAGCCTCGTGCCGTGTGACTTCCTCTCGAGCCGAGCCCTATTTGTATTATTATTTAAGGCCTACAGGTTGTGATAATTGTTGTTATTTGTTAGGTTCCCGATAGCTAGCTCGGGTTCGATTGCAGCATAGGATCTTTGTGTGTTGTGGCCTTCCGACCAAGGTAAGGATTTCTTACCGGAGTTGTGTGGGCCCTGCGATATATTATGTGATTGTTGTTTGTATGCTTGTTTATATTTATCAGCATGTTAGTGGATACGTGCTCTGTTATGAATTCCGACTAGCATGATTCTCGTGTTGTTCTCATGTTAGTTCCATGCTAGGTGGTTCTGTTCTGGCATGCTCGTTATCTGTTCTTGCCTCATAGTATCATGCTAGGTTCATTGTTTCTGCTGAGCACGTATTGGATTGTTAGCTGTTATCTGTTTATAGTTTAGAATTCTGATAGGTAGCATCATCCGGGCGAGGATACATAACGTTACTTGCATCCGTGGTAGGGACGTGCGAGGCAGTACTCCTTCCCTGATCCGTCGTTAGGGTTTAGCTAACCCTAACGGCAACCCAGTGCAATCTTGGGTGAGGGTGGCAGACTATTAAATGCCCCAACGGTCGGGGAATGACGAGGTATTGCCTTGTCCCCAGCAGTCGACACGACCTTAGCGTGTCGGTAGTAGCCCTTGATTAACACCTGATAGGGCAAGGACCGGTTCCTGGTGTAAGCCTACCATGGCCGGTTTTTTAGCCTCAGGTGCGGTGGTACAGGCTGACATAGTCATAGTGTCCTGGTCTCACACCACTATGTTCAGTGACACCGATCCAAAGATCTCCCCGTTTGCAAAGCGGCATGCAAATCGCGCGCACACGCTCATTCAACGCCGCGATCGGAGTGCTCCTCGGGATCTTGAGTTCAGTGCACTATTTGTATCGATAGTAGTAGGAAAGTTGAAGCCAAGACTAGTTTCTCATATAGTATCGAAACGCGTTGTAGTTTTCCGGAGTAAGACCGTAAGATGGCATTCGTGGTATATGTATGGATTAAATTGATGTGCTCTCTTCTGTGTTTATATTCATAGCTTGCATACTTTCTGCTTGATGACCAGCTATATCATATTGTACCCCGGTTGAGGATTCTTACTGAGTAATTCGTTACTCACCCTTATTTTGTGGTTTTCCACAAATAACCATGGCGCGAGACAGGATGGCTGAAGGAGGAGCTGCTGTAAGAACCCGACCCAAAACACGGTCCTAAACCTGGATTCTCACTCAGCATGCAAGTTAAATATACCAACAAGCGGTTTAGTGCTCATATTTAAAAACTTTACAAAACATTTGAGAACGGGGAACACTTAAAACATAACCAACAATTTTCATTAAGCAAATCCAACAGAGTAAAAACAAGCCTGACCAGTATTTATAAAAGAACACTCAAAACAGTTTAAACAACTTTTAAACAACATTCCCCTAGGACTCCTGTCCATCTACATGCTGACCAAATAATGCAAATAATAAATGACAGAGTGTCGGCAGCTCTCATGATCAATCAGCTCCCTCCGCTAGCCGTCCCGGTGCTGTCCCAAGTTACTTGGTGGAAAAACCACAGAAATAACTGTGAGTATAAAGATACTCCGCAAGAATCCACAACTGGGGTACAATACGATACATCAGTCATCTAGCACCCTAGTATACATGCAAACAGCTACCAACACAGATCATAGCTCAACGAGCTTACAAGGCAAGATCCGGAATACTCGAAAGTCTCCTACTTCCGGCCTAATGATTGGTTCTCATAACCAATTCTGAGACATCCTTGAGGGTCTTTCTCCCTCATCCAAATGATCAGCTCAAAAACCGATCCCAATAGATGTCTGACACCCTCGATCATATGATCAGCTCAAAAACCAATCCCAATGGGTGTCCTCAAGGGTCTCTTATTGTAACAGCCCAGTTTCCTATTCCAGTTTTCGAGGTGCCTTCGGGTCAAGATTCGGTTGTTGGTTGGGTCATTAGAGCGGTTTTGACCCTTAGGGGTATTTTGGTCTTTTAGCTCACCGGGCAGGATTTGTGGTTTTCAGGGCTTCGAGGAAGCTCCTGCCTTTGTCGAGCCTTGTTTGTTGTGGATTGCGAGTCCCGAGGTGTTTGGGCTAGTCGATTGGTTGCTCGGTTGTGGTTTGGGCTTTGGCAAAGTGATGGTTGGATGTGTGCTTCCTTTGGGATTCGAGCCGGGGCCCTTATTGTTGGTTTGGGAGTTGGATTTAAGTGAGTTTTATTTGTTGGAAAAGATTGCTTCCGTCGGGTCTCGAAGGAGGAAGCCGGGAAATGGGATTTTAAGGTTTTAATTTGGATAAAAAGTGGATAAGGATGGAAATAGGATTAAAATCCCATTTATTCTTTTATTTTCCCATTTTTCTTTTATTTTTCCCATTTTCCTTTTCTTTTCTAAATTCCTTTTCTTTTCTTTTTATTTTTCTCTTTTCTCTCTCTCTCTCTCTCTCTCTCCCCGACCTAGCCCCCCCACCTAGCCGACCCAGCCCAGCCAGCCCGCGCGCCCTCGCCCTACCCAGGTCACCAGCCGAGCCCCTCGCCCGCGCAGTGCCAGCATCGCCCGAGCCTCTCCCAGCTCGTGTTCGTCCGCGCTCGAGTCACTCTGCACTGTGCCGTGTCGCGTGCCCTCGCCCCAGCCCGAGCATCGCGTAGCCCAGCCTCGAGCCGCGTCGCCTAGTGCCTATCCAAGCTCGAGTCGCGCGTCCCAGCGCCAGATCTCGCGCCCTCACCCTGTAGCTTGCCGAGCTGCGCCGCTTCGCCAGCGCCCGCGCCCGCGCGCCTTGCCTCGCCCCTACTCGTCCGCTCGCAGCTCGCGCCCAGCGCCCTAGCCCAGCGCCCCAGCGCCCATCCCTGCGCCTGTCTGTGCCCAGCTGCTGCCTAGCCCGTGCAGCCGGCTCATTCGCGTCTCAGCCGCGCCTCGTGAGTTGCTCCCGAGCCGAGCCCTGTTTATTTTATTATTATTTAGGCCTATTGTGTGATTATTGATGTGTTCGTTTAGCTCGTTATAGGTTGCTCGGGTTCGATCGCAGTTAATTTTATTGTGTATTGTTGCCTTCCGACCAGGTAAGGATTTCTTACCGGAGTTGTGTGGGCCCTACGATATTTTCATGATATGCCTTGCTTGTTTGCTGACTGTTATGAGCATGTTAGAGATAGAGCTGTTTGATTGAATTCTTGCTAGCATGTTTGCCTAATTTTACATGTTAGTGCCATGCTAGGTTTGTTCTCACAAAGATGCTTATGATTCCTGCTTAAGCTCGTAGTATCATGCTAGGTATTTGTGATTGATGTCGGTCATTGTTTGCTAGCCAGGAATCATTGCTTTTGCTCTGTACTCTTAGATAGAGTTGTAGGGTCTGTCATCATTCAAAGGCTGAGCGGACAAAACGTACTTTGTCCCCACTGATCGGGAGTAAAGTGTGTGCAGCATAACGTATCTTGCTTCCCCCCCCCCCGGTCGCCAAGGTGGATTTAGCTCAGGTCGGGAGTAAAGTGTGCGCAACATAACGCATCTTGCTTCCCCACCCGCACGGTTGTGGATTTAGCTACCCACTTCGGCATAGCCTAGTTTGTATCCTGCTAGAGCGGAACCCTGCCATCGGTGTAAGCCTGCCCTGGCCGGTTCTTAGCTTCAGGTCGGTGGATCATGCTGCACAGATGAGCGCCGAGGGCCTCGCGCTCTCGTGATCGCGACACCGCCTCGAGTCATTGGCATGCGTACCTGGCCCGCGTAGTTTGCCCTTAGGCCCCCGCATTTACGCCGATTGCAGAGAGCATGCGGGGTGCGTGCACATGCGTTAGTTGCCGGTTCGGAGAGCTCTTTCGGGCTAATGTCGTGAGTACACCATTCCTTCCGTTAGAGCCTGACTTCAGGTACTCTCCCGTAAGTCCAGTTTAGTGCAAGGGCAAGGAGGCCCTTGAGGACATTCTAGGGATCAGTGTATTCCCCCCGAGTGCCAAATACCTCAGTGATGTCCAGGATTGGTCAGTGTATCTGTAACGGCTCAGTTTTCTATTTTGGTTACCCAGGTGATTTCGGGTCATTATTCGGATGTTCGGATGGGCCGTTAGAGCTATTTTAACCCTTAGGGGTATTTTGGTCTTTTTGCCCCTGGTTAGGGTTTTGAGGATTTTCAAGATTTCAGGGCCATTCCTACCTTTGTCGAAGCTTAATGGTTGTTGGTTGCAAGACCCGAGAGGTTTGGGAAATTTGTTTGGAAGTTTGGAGGTGTTTAAGAAAATGGCAAAATTAATTGTAATTTTGGTGCTACCATTGGGTTTTGAGCCCTTGCCCTAAATGGTCTTGGAGAGTTCGTAGGAAAAGAGAGTTTTATTTTTAAAATAAGTTTGCTTCGGCCGGGTTTGGAAAGAGGAAGCTTTGGGAAGGGATTTTAGACCTATTTAATTAGGGAAAAAGGAAAGAAAATCAAGAAAATCCCTTTTCCCCTTGTTTTGCAATCTCTCTCTCTCTCTCTCTCTCTCTCTCTCTCCTAGCCGACCTCACCAAGAAACCCTAGCCGCCTTCTAGCCGCACCCCCACTCTGCTCATCCAGCGCACCAGCACCGGCCAAGACACCGCCAGCGCACACGAGCATCCCAGCCGTCCCAGTCCAGCGCGCAGCGCACATGCCCAGCCAGCTCTCACGCACCAGTCGCTTCCAGACGCGCCGCACCGACCGACGGAGTCGGGCCGCCCAGACGCGCCGCACCGACCAGATCGGGTCGCCCAGATCGCCATGCGCCGTCCCGCACCAAAGCCGCCACACCGCGCCAAGCGCGCGCGCCGCCCCGCGCGCGCGCGCTTCAAAGATCGTCCGCGTCTGCGTGCTCGTACCGCTTCGTCGCGTCGCGCGCCACAGCGTGCTGCGCCACGCTTCGCGATCCTTGCGCAGCCAGCGCCAGCGCCGCGTGCCCTCGCCGCGCCAGCCACCCAGCCAGCGCCCGTTAGCGCCAGCGCGCCCAGCTGCCCAGCCTGCACTCAAAGGCGCCAAAATCGCCCCCTTCTTTGCGAGACCCGTGCCTTCTCGGTTGGTAATTCCCGAACCTATCCCTTTTAGATTTTTAAGCTGCTGGCTGCTGTATATTTATTTAGGATGCCTTTAAAATGCTTAGGTTGCTCTGTTTCGCTTTAAAGCTCGAGGGTCACTATTTGATTGTGAAAGTTATTTCTACTCGTTTCCAGGTAAGGATTTCTTACCGTGGTTGTGTGGACCCTGCGATGCTATCATGATTGTGCCTTGTATGCTTGGTTGTTGTTATGAGTATGTTAGCTATTGAACAGCTTGTGTTTGAAATCTTGCTAGCATGTTGCTTGTTGTTCATGTTAGTGCCATGCTAGGTTTGTTCTTCCAGCATGCCATGTCTTGTGATTGTATGAAATTTCCAGTGGGTAGGTTACATGTTTTCTCTTGCTTCCATATCGTGTTGCTCTTGTGTCCCCGATATATTCTCATTAGTTCCATGCAAGGGGTTTAATTATCTTGGCATACCTTGTTCTATTTTATCCTGTTAGTTCCGTGCCGGGCATAGGCGGGTGATGTATAGTGTAGAAGACTCAGAGGGGTAACTAGTTTAGGTCCCGCTCGGGTAAGACCCCGATGGACATCTGGAGGTGTAAGACCCTGATGGGCATCCTAGGTGTGTAAGTCCCCGATGGGCATCACTGAGTTGGAGGTGTAAGACCCTGATGGGCATCCTAGGTGTGTAAGGCCCCACTGGGCATCACTGATTCTGAAGGTGTAAGGCCCCGATGGGCATCCTAGTTGTGTAAGGCCCCACTGGGCATCACTGATTCTGAAGGTGTAAGGCCCCGATGGGCATCCTAGCTGTGTAAGGCCCCACTGGGCATCACTGATTCTGAAGGTGTAATGCCCCGATGGGCATCCTAGTTGTGTAAGGCCCCACTGGGCATCACTGATTCTGAAGGTGTAAGGCCCCGATGGGCATCCTAGCTGTGTAAGGCCCCACTGGGCATCACTGATTCTGAAGGTGTAAGGCCCCGATGGGCATCCTAGCTGTGTAAGGCCCCACTGGGCATCACTGATTCTGGAGGTGTAAGGCCCCGATGGGCATCCTAGGTGTGTAAGGCCCCACTGGGCATCACTGAGTCGTAGGTGTGTAAGGCCCCACTGGGCATCACTGAGTCCTAGGTTGTGTAAGGCCCGAAGGGCATCCAAGTGTAGAACCTAGGATAGGCAGTAGATGAAAGCCCTTGAATAGGCTCGCTCTAGAAGTAGCTCATAGCCTAATTGTTTTATTTGCATGTATACTAGGGTGCTAGATGACTGATGTATCGTATTGTACCCCGGTTGGGGATTCTTACTGAGTATGTTTATACTCACCCTTATTTATGTGGTTTTTCCACCAGGTAACTTGGGACAACACCAGGATGGCTAGCGGAGGGAGCTGTTTGATCATGGGGGGCTGCCGGCACTCTGTCGTTTATTGTTTTCAATCATTTATTCAGCATGTAATTTGTAACAGCCCGGATTTTAGTTAAATATAAAATAAGGTTTAAAAGATGTTTTTGGAAGACTCGAACCCTCGGCCTCAAAGAGAGATGGGAGTTTGGAATTAATTAAGGAAAATAAATGCGTCAACTTGGGTTTGAAGGAGGGAAGCCTTGGGAAGGGAATTTTAGATTTCCAAGCTTATTTAATTTGAGGAAGAAAGAAAAAGAAAAAAAAAAAAAAAAGAAAACACTCCTCTCGCAAAACCCTCTCCCCACACCCTCGCCGCCGCCGCCCACCCTCGCCGTCGCACCTGTCCAGCTCGCCGTCGCACCTGCCTAGCCCGTCGCCGCACCGATCAGCCAGCCCGTCGCCGCAAGACGTGCGCCGCCTGCCACTCGTCGTCGATTGTGCGCCCAGCGTCGCCATCGCCGCCGCCGTCGCCCAGCGCCACAGCTCATCGCCGCACCGCCGCGCGCCCAGCGTCCCTCCGACCGATCGCACCGCGAGATCGCGTCTCAAGACACACCGTGTGGTGCCGCCCGTCCGTCGTGCCTCGGCGTCGCCCGCCGCGCCCGCTGCCCTGCGAGCCCACTCGCCGCGCGGTTCGTCCGCGACGCGACGCCCGCTTCGGCACCCAAAGACCGTCTGCGTCACGCGCCCGGACGCTGACCGCGTCTGCAGACCGTCGGCCGGCCGCCGCGTCACACGCCCCGCCACAGACGCTGAGGGCCACGCTGCCCCTTGCACCAGCGCACTACACGCGCCCGCGCCCTACTGCTGCACCACCACCGCCAGCGAGCGGCCCAGCCCGATCGACGATCGCGCACAAGAATACTACGCTCCGCCCGCGACGCCGCGCTGCTGCACGCTGCCTTGCCGAGCACGGTGCCTTCTCGCTTAGTAAATTCTCGAGGCTGACCCTTTGGACTTTTTGTGCTTTTTAGGCTCATTGCTGTTGGTTAACTAGGTTGATTTTTATTACTTGCTTAGGTTGTCGGGTTCGCTTAGAAGCTCGAGAGTCATCCGTTGATCGTTGGTTCTATTCACTTCAGGTAAGGATTTCTTACCGGGGTTGTGTGGACCCTGCGAATACTTTGATAGCATGCCATGTGTTGTGTTTGTATGGAATTTCTAGTGGATAGGTTGCTTGCTCTTTCTTGTTCCAGGTGATTTTGTGCTTGAGATTCCTGATATATCCTGTTAGTTATCATGCTAGGAGTTAAATTGTCTCGGCATAACCGTGACCTTGTTATCCTGTTAGTGCCATGCTAGGAATTGGCGGATGATGTATAGTGTAAGAGATTGTAGAGGTAACTAGCGCGTCCCGCTCGGGGAAGGCCCCGATGGACATACGGAGGTGTAAGACCCCGATGGGCATCCTAAGTGTATAAGTCCCCGATGGGCATCACTGAGTGGGAGGTGTAAGACCCCGATGGGCATCCTAGGTGTATAAGTCCCCGATGGGCATCACTGAGTTGGAGGTGTAAGACCCGATGGGCATCCTAGGTGTATAAGTCCCCGATGGGCATCACTGAGTTGGAGGTGTAAGACCCCGATGGGCATCCTAGGTGTATAAGTCCCCGATGGGCATCACTGAGTGGGAGGTGTAAGACCCCGATGGGCATCCTAGGTGTATAAGTCCCCGATGGGCATCACTGAGTTGGAGGTGTAAGACCCCGATGGGCATCCTAGGTGTATAAGTCCCCGATGGGCATCACTGAGTTGGAGGTGTAAGACCCTGATGGGCATCCTAGGTGTATAAGTCCCCAGACGGGTATCACCGAGTTGGAGGTGTAAGACCACGATGGGCATCCTAGGTGTATAAGTCCCCGAAGGGCAACACTGAGTTCTAGGTTGTGTAAGCCTCGAATAGGCAAGCCCAAGAGTGACGTTCTGTTGACCCATCTGTTTGCTCTGAGTCTTTGCATGGTTGCATGTCCGTGTGCTAAATGATATGTCTTCGTATTGTACCCCGGTTGGGGATTCTTACTGAGTAACTCGTTGCTCACCCTTATTTTCTGTGGTTTTCCACCAGGTAACTTGGGACATCGGCAGGATGGCTAGGAGGAGGCTGCTGGATGATCATGGATAGCTGACTCTGGGATGCATATTCTTTTATTGTTTTCTTATGATTTAGCATGTAGTGGGACTTGAGTCCCTAGGAAAAATACTCAAAAACCTATTTTATGTTTCTCGTACCGTTTCCCTTGATTTGTTATTAAGAAAGTACTGATCAGTCATCTACCTGTTTATTTTAAATGGAATTATATTTTACTTTTTTTTTAATGTACTTACCTCAAGGAATTAAATTTTCAAACTCTGAATGACGTTTTACATTCCTAGACATGCATGCTAAGTAAGGATCTAGGTTAGAGACCGCCTCTTTTGGGTCGGGTCCTTACATAATTGGACAGGAGTCCTAGGGGAATGATGTTTAAGTTGTTTAAACTGTTTTGAATGTTCTTTTATAAATACTGGCCAGGCTTATTTTACCTTGATTGGATTTGCTTATGAAAATTGTTGGTTACGTTTTAAGTGTTCCCCGTTTCCAAATGTTTTGAAAAAGTTTTAAATATGAGCACTAAACCGCTTGTTGAAAAATTTAACTTGCATGTTGAGTGAGGACCTAGGTTTAGGACCGTATTCCAGGCTGGGTCCTTACAGTATCCAATCCTTAGGCCGGAAGAAAGAGACTTCCCATGACTCCAGATCTTGTTTTATGAGCTCGTCGAGCCATGATCTGTGTTGGTAGCTGTTTGCTTGCATGCTTTGGTACTAGATGACTGTTTATATCGTATTGTACCCCGGTTGGGGATTCTTACTGAGTAATTCGTTACTCACCCTTATTTTTGTGGTTTTTCCACAGGTAACCATGGTACGAGACAGGATGGCTGGAGGAGGAGCTATGATCATGGAAAACCCGTTGTTCAACTCTGAGTCTTATGTTTATGTTATGATTTAAATGTTCTCTGAATGCATGTAGTTGGGCACGGAGCCCTAGGGTGTTTTCTGAATGTATTTTCGGATTCTAGCATTGTTGTAACTATTGTAAAGTTTGTATGTTTTAAATGAATCTCTGATCAGAGTAAGTTTTGTAAATGTATTTGACTTGGAACAGGTGCTTGGAAACAGGGACAGGTTCCAGGAATTGATGTTGATTTATAATGGATATTTTATGTTTTAGTTTTTACTTAGAATCCGAACACCATCTTGCAAATTTTCTGTAGATTTGTATGCATGCATTGAGGTAACGACCTATTTTAGAAGCCTTTCTGGTCGTCGTTACTGAGTTGGTATCGAGCTCGAGTCATAGATTCTCGTAGACTCGACCTTTTTGTTGTAGGTCGTTTTTCCATGATCATCAGCACTCTGACAGTCATCAGGTACGCCTAAGTTTACTATTTTAAAGAAAGGGGTAAGAATTTACAATACTTTTCATCTAGTGTTTGCCTTGTGTAGTGTTGTGGAGCGGAGACGAGCAGGTTCTGACTCGTTGTTGGTTTGGGCTTAGAGAGCCATCATGCCAACTTTCCCGCAGTGCGAGGAGTTTGATAGCAGCTTGTTGAGGTATCCAGATAGATTCGGATGCCCCTGGGACGTCGTCCCCGAGGGAGGCAGAGCTTAGACTCCCATAGGCCATTGTGGCCCAATTGCTGCTTTTCCCCTAGTGAGAGGGTGGAGGTGCTTTGTGCAGATCGCCAGTATGTTGATCGCACTCGCAGGAGCAGGGCGCTTGGCATGTCCGACCGAGGAGTTGGACCGATCGTGTTGATGTTGAGGCCGCGCCCGTGGTTGTTGTTAGGCCCGCAGCCGAGTTGGCCCCGGCGCTTGAGTTGCCTAGAGGAGGGGGTAGAGGCTAGCACGCCTCAGAGTGTGACTCCTTGAGCAGAGTGTGCTCCAGCCATGAGAGATTTGATGGCAGGTCTTTAGCTATCAGAGAGCGGAGACCCAGGCGCACTTTGTAGCCCGTAGTGAGGAGTCCCGGGCACAGATAGCCCAGCTGGCAGAGTTTGTTTCAGCATTCCCCCCAGTAGCTCTTGTAGCCCCAGAGGTTCCTGGGAGGGCATGATCAGCAGGTTTATTCAGATGAGGTTGTTGGCGTTGATGGAGCCGCCCAGTTTGGCAAGTGGATGCCTATAGAGCTCGATGTTTTAGAAAGTCCTGCTGCTAGTAGTAAAGCGGTTGGCCGGGTTTGAGTTTAGCATCCGTGTGTTGGGATGCCCTGCTGTTCAGAGGCCGAGGTGTGCCGCCTCTGTCTTTGTTTGGTACAAAGAGTGGTGGTGGAAGTCCCTTGAGAGAGGTGGACTAGCAGAGTCTCCACTAGTCGCCCGATTGATTGGCAAGTTGCCGTGTTAGTTGCTTGAGGCAATGTAGAGACATCTTTGCTCCCTTGCAAGCCTGCTGTTGTTTAACAGCACAGTTTCCTCAGATGTTTGGTAGAGTTGAGCACTCTTCCTTGGTGAGCTCCTAGAGTGGAGCTAGTCTTTGCTTGTTGAGAGAGATCCAAACGAGTTTTGTTGAGCATCATGAGGAGATGCAAGAGTAGGCTGTGAGTCTTCGGTTTGATGAGATGCCATAGGCATGGTTGTTTGAGTTTGAGCCCTCGTATGCCTAGCCAGAGTTGTTGTCACTTGAGGTAGTGACCTTGCTGGCCCCATCTGTAGTGAGATGTGGATTTGGTAGTAGTAGCACTTGAGGTGCATTGGTTGGTGTGCCACTTTGGCACTAAGTCTGGTTCAGGCTTGAGTTTGGCTTGGGCATAGCAGATGGTTCTATGCCGTCTGGAGTTCAGCGCACTCCTTTAGCCTTGGATCCGTTTATGGCAGCTGCACCTGTTTAGTTCGTGCCAGAGGGCAAGTTCAGTGGTAGTCGAAGGACTACAAGCAAAAGGATGCTCGAGAGGAGCCGGAGTCTCTTCCCAGTGTTTCTGGAGGTTGAGTAAGTCAGCAGATTTGCGGTTGGTAATTGTTGGTGCTCGTGAGTCTCACGCTAGTGTTAAGGCCAAGAGATTCCTTGTGGTTGGTAGTGCGGCCAACTACCTTCGAGTTCCTTGATCTGAGGAGAGTTGAGCATCGTAGATGTGAGTTCGGTCCAGTAGAGGGACCCTGAGTTGGATGCTCATGAGATGAGCTGGATGCCTATGAGGCGAGTTGGATGCCTTTGAGGCGAGATGAGTTGATGCCTTGCGAGAGGATTTGGATGCCTTATGGGTAAGCACCCTTGGTAGAGGCTTGGTATAAAGTGAGTTCGGTGTGGCATGGTTATGCTTTTGTAGAGCATGGTTGCCTCAGCTTTGAGCATCGTGTGGAGTTGGAACTTTTGGTGTTCCTTTGGTTAGAGTTCTGTTGGAAACTGAACAAGAGCGGTGGTAGCAAAGCCGCGCAGTTTCTATTCGCCTTGGCTAAGAGAGTTGTTCGGATCCTTTCCTTGGGTAGAAGCCTTGTTGTGGCTGATGTTTGAGTAGGAGGACGACGCATTCGGTAGAGTTTCGGGTCCTCTTGGTTCCCAAGGAGTTGGAGTTGGCTAGCATGGTTGTGATGCTGGAAAATGGATTTGTTTGTCCAGGCAGTTGGCTGTTAGCTCGTTTGTCGACAGTGTGTGTCGAGGGTTGCCGAAGAACCCTAGGTTGAGGAGAGCCTCTCCAGAGCTCAGTCAGGCCCAGCTAGTGAGTTCAGTTGGCAAGCTGGAGGCGTGTAGTTTGTAGCCTCGGTTGAGTTGCTAGCAGTCTTCGTAGACTAGCAAGCCAGTGTTGGTTTGGAGTAGAGTCCGGATTGGTTCCGGTGCGGTGGCAAGTTGATGCTTGGTGTTGACCAAGGTGTGGTTTGGAGTTGCTGGAAGTTAGTTTTGTTCGTGGGGCGAGTGGTTTGTGCCCTGTTGGTTGTTTTCCTGTTTCCAGGATGTTGAGTTGCCCCGTTTGGCATTTGGAGGTTCAGTCTAAGATGGACCCCTGTTGTTACCCCGTGAGATTTAGATGTTGTTGCTCTAGTGGAGCAAGACAATGAGCGTATGTGGAGCTCTCTGTCCTTCGGTTGTCTGCTTGTAGAGCCGTTTCCTCCTGGGAGTTGTCAGATTTCTCCCGTAGCCATGAGTCGATGGTAGAGGTGCTAGCAAGAGGGAAAAGTTTGTTGGCTGCTTAGAAGCAGTTGTTTGTCCAGTTAGGTGGACTCTTGGATGGTGTTCCAGAGGCTGCAGTAAGGGTTGTTTTGCCTCTTGTGAGTGTTGGGCCAAGGTTTGGTCCTCTTGTTGTTTCGAGAGCTAGTTCGGTTCTAGCTGGAGGGCGTTGCCCTGAGGTCTTATTCCTAGTCAGGAAGTTATGGGAGTTGAGCCCTCCCTCGGCAGTTGAGTAAGTGCTGTTAGTTCAGGATTGGTGATCCGATTGGTTGAGTTTTCCCTTGGGTGTTGCTTCCAAGAGAGTTGGTTGCTGTTGCCTTGGGTTTGAACAAGTCAGCGAGCTTGTGAGAAGTTCGCTGCCCTTCAGAGTTTGCTTGCTGGGAAGTCGTTTCCCGTTTGGCAGGAGTCAGCTTAGCTCTTGAGTTGTGTAGTTGATCAGAGTAGCGCAGTGGTCAGCCAACGAGAGGGTCCCAGCTTTGTGTTGTTAGCAAGCAAGAGTTGTTTGTCCCCGCAAGGGCGGTGGCCAGCCAGTAAGAGTTGTTTCTGGCAAGTTGTTGGTTCTTTGGGGATTGAAGATTTCCCTTTCCCCCTAGTCTCTGTGGTGGTTGAGTTGCTCCCTGGATGTCAGCCTCGAGAGTTAGCTTCTGAGGTAGTCTTGCAGATTCTTGTGGCTCAGGATCCGTAAGCTTTGAGGTTGTCGATTTCCGTTTTCCTCGTGAGGTTTCGGGAGTGGAGCTTCTGGTTGGAAGATGAGTTAGGCTTAAGCTTAAAGGAAGAAGTCCTTTGCATAGCCAGTTGGATTTTAAGAGTTGAGTGAGTTGGCACAGAGGTGCCGTGGCTTTGTTTGGCAAGCTGTTGAGCTGTTTTCCTCAAGGTGTTGTGTCGCAGTTAGCTGCGTGATGGTTTAGTCCTTGCAGCCCGAGTTTTTCCTTGAGAGGAATGTTGGTTGTCCCTTGCCTGGCAGTGTTTTCTTTGGCCAGTTGCTGGTAGGTTTGCTCCAAAAAGTTGCGTTCGGCCGATGAGGAGTTCTAGTTTGTTGGTTTGGCCGAGTGGAGCCTGTGTCTGGCCCTTGTCTTTTAGAGGTGGTCGTAGCTGAAGTTTCAGCTGGTGTGAGTGTTGTTAGCTGTTGGGTATACCAGGATGGTTCCCCTTGCCTTTTAGATCGGTCGCCAGTTGGTGATTCGATTGGATTTCGTTAAGGCTGTAGGCAAGGTTTGAGGTTCGCTAGTCTCTGTGAAGTAAGAGTAGGCCGTTTGGTTTTCTAGAACCTGTAAGGTTCAGTTGTTTGGCCAGTTTGTTGTAGGGTTGAGGCTGTTTGTTAACAACTGTGAGCTTCCAGAGAAGTTTTGCTAGTTCGTGGTGTAGAGTTTCAGAGCTTGTGGCCCGTCCTCGAGTTTGCTGTGAGTAGCACCGTTTGAGAGTTGGTGCGAGTTGAGGATGTGATTGCCGTCTGTTCCTCTTCGAGTTCGATGTATGCCCAGTCTTGGTTGAGATAGGTTGTGGCGATCGATGGCATTGTGGCCTTGAGTTTTTGAGAACCCAAGAGGGTTTGGTTCTCGAAGAAGGTTGGTGTTGTTTTGGCCGAGAAGTTCATTGGTCGATCAAGTGGAGTTTTCCCGAGTCAAGTTTCGTCTTAGGACTTTCGAGGACGAAAGTCTTAAAAGGAGGGAGTATTGTAACAGCCCAGTTTCCTATTCTAGTTTTCGAGGTGCCTTCGGGTCAAGATTCGGTTGTTGGTTGGGTCATTAGAGCGGTTTTGACCCTTAGGGGTATTTTGGGTCTTTGGCTCACCTGCAGGCGGGATTTGTGGTTTTCGTGGGCTTCGAGGAAGCTCCCCGCTTTGTCGAGGCTTGTTTTTTGTGGATTGCTAGTCCCGAGGTGTTTGGGCTAGTCGATTGGATGCTCGGTTGTGGTTTGGGCTTTGGCAAAGTGATGGTTGGTTGTCTGCTTCCTTTGGGATTCGAGCCCGGGCCCTTATTGTTGGTTTGGGAGTTGGATTTAAGTGAGTTTTATTTGTTGGAAAAGATTGCTTCGGTCGGGTCTCGAAGGAGGAAGCTGGGAAATGGGATTTTAAGGTTTTAATTTGGATAAAAAGTGGATAAGGATGGAAATAGGATTAAAATCCCATTTATTCTTTTATTTTCCCATTTTTCTTTTATTTTCCCATTTTCCTTTTCTTTTCTTTTTATTTTTCTCTTTTCTCTCTCTCTCTCTCTCTCTCTCTCTCTCTCTCTCTCTCTCTCTCTCTCTCTCTCTCTCTCTCTCTCTCTCTCTAGCCCCCACCTAGCCGAGCCAAATTTCCCCTTGCTCGCCTAACCCAACCAAACTCGAGCGCCTAGCCCTGCTCGCGTCGCCCACCCACCACTGCCAAGCCTCGCACTCGAAGCCGCCCGGCCTCGCCCGGCCGAGCGCTATGCGTCGCCAGCCCCAGCCCCGAGTCGCTTGCGCCATCGCCCAGCGTCGCCTAGCCCGCGCGCCCTCGCCTCGCCTCGTCCGTGTCCCCACCGCGATCAGGCCGAGCCGTGTCGCGACGCCGTCACCCGACCTGTGGCGCGGGCGCCCGCCACGCGCCCTATGTCGCTCGCGTGCCTTCCGCGCGCAGCCAGTGCCCCCATCGCCCGTCCGCGAGCAGCGCCCGCCGAGCCTGTCGCGCCGCGCCCATCCATCTGCGCTGTCTGCTCATGCGCTTCATCGCTGCCTGCCGTGCGGCTTGCCGGCCCGAGTCGTACCGCGCCTCGTGAGTTACTCCCGAGCCGAGCCCTGTTTATTTGATTGTATTTAGGTCTATTTTATGATTATTGATGTGTTTGTTTGGCTCGATATAGGTTGCTCAGGTTCGATCGCAGTTAATTTTATTGTGTGTTTTTGCCTTCCGACCAGGTAAGGATTTCTTACCGGAGTTGTGTGGGCCCTGCGATATTTTCATGATATGCCTTGCTTGTTTGCTGACTGTTATGAGCATGTTAGATATAGAGCTGTTTGATTGAATTCTTGCTAGCATGTTTGCCTGATTTTACATGTTAGTGCCATGCTAGGTTTGTTCTGCCAGCATGCTTATGATTCCTGCTTAAGCTCGTAGTATCATGCTAGGTATTTGTGATTGATGTCGGTCATTGTTTGCTAGCCAGGAATCATTGGTTTTGCTCTGTACTCTTAGATAGAGTTGGAGGGTCTGTCATCATCGAGAGGCTGAGCGGACATAACGTACTTTGTCCCCACTGATCGGGAGTAAAGTGTGCGCAGCATAACGTATCATGCTTCCCCCCGGTCGCCAAGGTGGATTTAGCTGAGGTCGGGAGTAAAGTGTGCGCAGCATAACGTATCTTGCTTCCCCTTTGACCTGCCAGTTGTGGATTTAGCTACCCACTTCGGCATAGCCTAGTTTGTAGCCTGCTAGAGCGGAACCCTGCCATCGGTGTAATCCTGCCCTGGCGGTTCTTAGCTTCAGGTCGGTGGATCATGCTGCACAGATGAGCGCCAAGGGCCTCGCGCATCGTGATCGCGACACCGCTTCCGAAGTCATAGGCATGCGTGCACGCCCGCGTAGTTTGCCCTTAGGCCCCGCATTTACGCCGGTTGCGTATGATGCGCGTGTGCGCGCACACGCCAGCGTTAGTTGCCGGCCGAGAGCTCCCCGCTAATGTCGTGAGTACACCATTCCTTCCGTTAGAGCCTGACTTCGGGTACTCTCCCGTAAGTCCAGTTTAGTGCAAGGGCAAGGAGGCCCTTGAGGACATTCTAGGGATCAGTGTATTCCCCCCGAGTGACAGTGTAACAGCCTGGATTTTAGTTAAATATAAAATAAGGTTTAAAAGATGTTTTTGGAGGACTCGAACCCTCGGCCTCAAAGAGAGATGGGAGTTTGGAATTAATTAAGGAAAATAAATGCGTCAACTTGGGTTTGAAGGAGGGAAGCCTTGGGAAGGGAATTTTGGATTTCCAAGTTTATTTAATTTGAGGAAGAAAGAAAAAGAAAACAAAAAAAAGAAAGCACTCCTCTCGCAAAACCCTCTCCCCACACCCTCGCCGCCGCCGCCCACCCTCGCCGTCCGCACTGGCCCACCGCCGCCGCACTCGCCCATCCTGTCGCCAAGACCGATCAACCACCCGTCGCCGCACCTTGCGCCCCAGCACCGCTCGTCGTACCACCGTGCGCCCCAGCGCCGCTCATCGTCGCACCGTGCGCCCCAGCGCCGCCCATCGCCGCACCGTGCGCCCCAGCGCCACTCTCGCCGCACCGTGCGCGCCCCGTCGCTCTCCCGACCGACCGCACTTCGCGAGATCGCGTCTCAAAGACACCCACCGTGTGCCGTCCGTCTGCGTGCCTCTGCCGCCCGCGACGCTGCTTCCAGCCGAGCCCGCTCGTCGCGCCGGTTCTCGTCAGACGCGACGCCCGCTTCGGCACCCAAGACTGTCATGCGTCATAGCGCGCCAAGCCGCCGACCGCGTCAGACGACCGTCAGCCGCGGCCGCACGCCCCGCTGCCGCCAGACGCTGAGGGCCACGCGCCTCGCCTTTGCACTGGCACCAAGCGCCCACGCCAGCGCCGCTGCACTCAGCCGCCCAGCCAGAATAAGCAGCCCAGCCGATCGATCGCCACAAGCATAAATACTGCCGCTCCGCACGCCCCGCTCGCACGCCGCTTTGCCGAGCCGGTGCCTTCTCGGTTGGTAAATTCCCGAGGCTGACCCTTTGACTTTTTGTGCTTTTTAGCTCACGTTGGTTAACTAGGTTGACTTTTATTACTTGCTTAGGTTGTCGGGTTCGCTTAGAAGCTCGAGAGTCATCCGTTGATCGTTGGTTCTATTCACTTCGTGTAAGGATTTCTTACCGGGTTGTGTGGACCTCGCGAATACTTTGATAGCATGCCATGTGTTGTGTTTGTATGGAATTTCTAGTGGATAGGTTGCTTGCTCTTTCTTGTTCCGTGATTTTGTGCTTGAGATTCCCGATATATCCTGTTAAGTTATCATGCTAGGAGTTAAATTGTCTCGGCATAACCATGACCTTGTTATCCCAAGTTAGTGCCATGCTAGGAATTGGCGGATGATGTATAGTGTAAGAGATTGTAGAGGTAACTAGCGCGTCCCGCTCGGGAAGGCCCCGATGGACATCCGGAGGTGTAAGACCCGATGGGCATCCTAGGTGTATAAGTCCCGATGGGCATCACTGAGTGGGAGGTGTAAGACCTCGATGGGCATCCTAGGTGTATAAGTCCCCGATGGGCATCACCGAGTTGGAGGTGTAAGACCCGATGGGCATCCTAGGTGTATAAGTCCCCGATGGGCATCACCGAGTTGGAGGTGTAAGACCCTCGATGGGCATCCTAGGTGTATAAGTCCCCAAGGGCAACACCGAAGTTCTAGGTTGTGTAAGCCTCGAATAGGCAAGCCCAAGAGTGACGCTCGCTGACCCATCTGTTTGCTCTGAGTCATTGCATGGTTGCATGTCCGTGTGCTAAATGATATGTTTTCATATTGTACCCCGGTTGGTGATTCTTACTAAGTAACTCGTTGCTCACCCTTATTTTCTGTGCTTTTCCACCGTGTAACTTGGGACATCGGCAGGATGGCTAGGAGGAGGCTCTTTGGATGATCATGGATAGTGACTGGGGGATGCATATTCTTTTATTGTTTTCTTATGATTTAGCATGTAGTGGGACTTGAGTCCCTAGGAAAAGTACTCAAAACCTATTTTATGTTTCTCGTGACTGCTTCCCTTGATTTGTTTTAAGAAAGTACTTGATCACCATCTACCTGCTTATTTTAAATGGAATTATATTTTTCTTTGTTTTGAATGTACTTACCTCAAGGATTTAAATTTCAAACTCAATGACGTTTTACATTCCTAGACATGCATGTTAAGTAAGGATCTAGGTTAGAGACCGCTTTCTTTTGGTCGGGTCCTTACAGCTTGGTATCGAGCCCGAGTTTTAGGTTCTCGTAGACTCGACTCTGCAGTTGTAGGTTGTTTTCCATGATCATCAGCGCTCCGCCAGCCATCAGGTATGTCCGAAAGTTTAAGGTTAAGGGTTAAGAATTACAATACCATTTGCACCTTGCATGTATATGACTTGTTGTTGAGGAGCAGGGAAAACAGGTTCTGACTCATTGTTCGTTTGAGTGTAGATTGTCGTTATGCCAGTCACTCGTAGAGGGCAGGGAGGCTCGAGGCCGACCAGCCAGGGCATTCGTATTGATTCCGACACGGGAGGGACGTCGTCCCAAGCTGATGCTGATGTTAGGCCGCCTCAGGTGCCCTTCTCATTGTGTTGCCCTGAGGGCGTGGAGGCAACTCAGCCTCGGGAGGCTGCACCGGGAGTTGCTTTTGTGGAGTCCATGAGGGCTCTTATGGTTGGGTTGCTGTCTGACCAGAGGGCCGAGCAGAGGGCTGAGACGCAGGCTCTGTTAGCTGCACAGAGGGAGGAGTCTCGGATTCAGATAGAGCAGCTGACCGAGTTAGTTCAAAGAGAGGACCGCGCAGTGCCACCAAGACACGCCACCAAAGAGAGCCAATTGTGAACGAGGCCGTTGTGGCGGAAGGTGCTGAGGATTTGGGCAAGTGGCTAAAAGATTTCGTCAAATGGAAGCCGGAGAAGTTTAGTGCCCCCGAGAACCACCGTGGCAAACCAGTGGATTGCCGAGCTAGAGTATACTTTTATGGTAATGGCTTGTCCCGAGGTGCAATGAGCTCGATGTGCAAATACTCATGCGTTAGCCGAACAGTAAGTGGTGGTGGGATTCCACCTTGAGTGAGAGACCGGCTGGGTCTCCCCACCACACCGGGAATTCTTCAAGGCCGAGTTCAAGGCAAAATTTATCGAAGAAGAAGCCCAAGAAAAGATGATTGAGCTGCTTTTGAACCTTAAGCGTGGGTCCACCCAATCGAGGTGTATGAGAGGAAGTTTTCGAAATATGGGTACTTCGCACCGCAGCTTGATTGCTACTCCCGAGTGAAGATCGTGAAGTTTATTGCGGTCCGAGGCGTGGAGTGTCTCAGGATGTTAGGCACAGTGCCCGCAGACTTTTGCCAAGGCGGGCAATTGGCAACTATTTATGATGGAAAGTATCCTCCGAGCAGTTGTTAGTGCTTTGGTGCGTAAGGCCCCAGCAGTACTCGGGTCGGCGTAAGTTTGACGCAGAGGTAATGGTCATGGAGGCGGTCAGCGCCGTGGTACTTATCATGGCGAGACCAACACCGATCGTGATCGTGATCACCTCGCCAACAGGCGGGGAGGCCGCCACCGTATTGTAGACCCCGTGGTAAACAAAGATTGGAAAGTATCCTCCGAGCAGTTGTTAGTGCTTTGGTGCGTAAGGCCCCGTGTACTCGGGTCGGCGTAAGTTTGACGCAGAGGTAATGGTCATGGGCGGCGGCCGCCGTGGTACTTATCATGGCGAGACCAAAGACCGGGATCGTGAATCGTGATCACCCGCCAACAGGGCGTGGGAGGCCGCCACCGTATTGTAGACCCCGTGGTAAACAAAGATTGGGGGCTGTGTGGTGGTGGTAACCCTAGAGCTTGCTATAATCGTGGCAAGGAGGGGCATCAGGCCCGACATTGCAACCAGAGGGCGATGGTGGCACACAACACCTCAGCAGCGAGGAAGTGTATATGCTACGACTCGCCAGAGGTCGAGAGAGCCGACCAAGCAGCAAGGTGCACGCTCCTAGTTCTTGAACACCTCGCCTTTGTGTTGTTTGATTCGGGTTCCACCCATTCTTTTGTTTCTGCTTTGTTTTTGCCGAGCGTGCTTGCATGAATTTAGAGCCTCTAGGTTTTGAGTTATCCGTCGCTACTCCCTCGAACTAGTATGTCGGCTAGCCTGGTGAAGGTAAGGGGGACTGGTCGGATACAAGTGTCCGACTGCACTCTGCAGTTACCCTCATAGTGTTAGCTATGAGCGGTTTTGATGTGATCCTCGACATGGATTGGTTAGTGATAACCACGCTATGATTGACTGTCGTTGTAAGGAGGTGGTGTTCAGCCGCCGTGTAGGCCTACCTTTAAATTTCGGGGCACCTAGAGTGGGGTGTGTCCGCCGGTGATTTCGGCGCTTAAAGCTCACCGCTTGTTAGCTCGAGGAGCTTGGGGTTTCTTAGCTAAGTTGGTCGGGAGAACCGTGACCAGCTATCTATCGAACAGTGCCCATAGTGCAAGAGTTTGCGGATGTTTTTCCCGAAGAGTTGCCTCAGCTCACCAAGAAGAGGGAGGTGGACTTCTCAATAGAGCTTGAGCCGGGGACTCGCCTATCTCGAAAGCTCCTTATCGCATGGCGCCAGCAGAGCCAAAAGAGTTAAAAGAACAAATTGTAGGAGTTGCTTGACAGAGGATTTATTAGGCCGAGTGTGTCCTCGTGGGAGCACACCGCGTCTTTGCTTTGTTAAGAAAAAGGATGGCTCGATGCGTCTATGCATCGATTACAGGGAACCGAACAAGGTAACCATTAAGAACAAGTACCCACGCCTCGTATCGATGACTGTTTGACCACTCCGTGGAGCTTGTGTGTTTTCAAAGATTGACTTGAGGTCGGGCTACCACCGCTTGAGGATTCGGGATGCGATATTCCCAAGACAAATGCTTCAGTCGAGGTATGGGCATTATGAGTTCGTAGTCATGTCTTTCGGATCGACGAACGCCCCACCGTGCATTCATGGACATGATGGACAGAGTGTTCAAGGCGTTCTTGGACCGCTTTGTCATCGTGTTCATAGACGACATTCTTGTGTACTCCAAGTCTAAGGAGGACCATGCCTCGCACCTAAGGCGATTTTGGCAGCTTTGCGCGAGAACATGCTCTATGCGGAGTTCTCAAAGTGTGACTTTTGGCCCGAGGAGGTAGCTTTTTTCGGGACACGCTTGTGTCTAAGGAGGGAGTGGTCAGTGGACCCTTCAAGGTAGAGGCCGTTAGTTCGTGGGCCGCACTCGACGATCGTGTCGTAGATTCGTAGCTTCCCCGGTCCGCCGGATATTACCGACGCTTTCGCTTCAAAATTTTTCCGCTATAGCCGCCCGCTTTACTCGATTGACGAGGAAGGGTGTTGATTTCGTTTGGGATAGGAAGTGCGGTGAGAGTTTTGCTAAGCTAAAGAGCGCTTTGACGTCCCGCCTCGGTGTTGGCGCCCCGAGGGAATCGGGGTTTCGTGGTGTACAAAGATGCCACCAAGTTTGGTTTGGGTTGCGTTTTGATGCAACACGGTAAGGTGATAGCATACGCTTCTGTGCGCTTGAAACCGCACGAGCGTGCACTTACCCGACTCATGATATGGAGTTGGCAATGGTCGCCTCTTTGCCCTTAAGATTTGGAGGCACTACTTGTATGGGGAAAAGATTCGATTTTCTCGATCACCAAAGCCTCAAGTATTTCTTCACTCGTAAGGACTCAACATGAGGCGAGGAGGTGGTTGGAACTCGTGAAGGATTAAGACTGTGAGATATTGTATCACCCTAGAAAGGCAAATGTTGTGGCGTATGCACTAAGTAGGAAGACCTCGCATCTAGCGACGTTGGCAAATCCCAAAAGTATCATAAGGAAAGACCTCGAGAGAGCAGAAATAGCAAAGTGTTGTTAGGGGATGTTACCGCTGTGGTAGCTCGATTGACCATCCAGCCTTCGGTAAGGCAAAGGATTATTGACGCCAATTGAATGATCCTAAGTTGAAAAAGTTGTATGAAAGGGTCCAGCCGATGGTGACTTTGATTTTGAGATATTTGCGTATGGTGGCTTGAGATATAAGGGTCGGCTATGTGTCCCAAAATTGATGCCGGTATTCGTCGAATTGTTGACCGAGGCTCACACCTCGCCTTTTGCATGGCACCTGTGGGGTAACAAGATGTACCAAGATCTTAAGCGCACTTTTTGGTGGATGGGGATGAAGAGAGAGATTGCCCAGCTTGTCGGTCGGTGTCTCACTTGTCGGCAAGAAGTGAAGGCGCCAGGCGTAAAACCAAAGAGGTTGCTGCAGCCGCCTCGTGCCACAAAGGTGGAAGTGGGAGGAAATTACCATGGATTTTATTTCGTGATTGCCTAGAACCCTAGAGGATATGCACAGATTTGGGTGGTCGTTGATAGGTTGACTAAGTGTGCCCACTTCGTTCCGGCAGATAAACTACACCGTGGAGCAAAGGCACACTGCCCTTGAGCAGATAGTGAGGTACCACGGAGTGCCGCTTAAAATTATCTCCGACCGGGATTCCCGCTTTACATCACGGTTTTGGAAGGCCCTTCAGTGTGTTTGGGCACAGAGTGCAGCTACAAAGATGACCTTTCCACCCACGTGATCGATGGCCGATCGAGCGGTTAATCGGATCTTAGAGGATATGTTGCGAGCCCGCGTGTTGGATTTCCCCGCGCTTGGGATCGTGATTTGTATTTGATGGAGTTCGCCTACAACAATAGTTTTCTACCAACCATTCAGATGGCACCGCTTTGAAGCATTGTATGGTAAGCGCCGCAGATCCCCAAGATTCTGGGGAAGAGGTTGAGACAGCAGGTGTATTGGGTCCAGAGTTGCTCAGCTTGACCAATGAGGCTGTCCAGAAGATCAGAGCTCGAATGTTGACTGCCCAGAGCAGGCAGAAGAGCTACGCCGATGTCAGACGTAGAGAGTTGGAGTTTGAGATTGGCCAGCACGTGTTCCTTAAGGTGGCTTCGATGCGTGGAGTTCGAGGTTTGGTAGGAAGGGGAAGCCGAGCCCCGTGTTTGTCGGACCATTCGAGATCCTCGAGAGGATCGGGGCGTAAGCTTCGGTTAGCATTGCCGCCACTTTTGGCCGCAGCATGCATAGTGTGTTCCATGTTTCGATGCTCCGCCAGTATGTGGCAGACCCTTCGCATGTCATAGATTTCGAGCCTTTGTAGCTAAACCATGACCTGAGCTTTGAGGAAAAGCCCATAAAGATCTTAGAATTTGAGAAGAAAGTCTTGAGGAACCGAGCTATTGATTTAGTGAAAGTGCAGTGGCGGAATCAGAGAGTCGAGGAAGCTACTTAGGAGTTGGAAGGGGAGATGAGGAGAAATTACCCGGGGTTGTTTTAGTGCAAAGAACTTCCGAGGACGGAAGTCCTCCAAGGAGGGAGTATTGTAATGTATTTGGATTTTAGTTAAATATAAAATAAGATTTAAAAGATGTTTTTGGAGGACTCAACCCTCGGCCTCAAAGAGAGATGGGAGTTTGGAATTAATTAAGGAAAATAAATGCGTCAACTTGGGTTTGAAGGAGGGAAGCCTTGGGAAGGGAATTTTGGATTTCCAAGCTTATTTAATTTGAGGAAGAAAGAAAAAGAAAAAAAAAAAGCACTCTCCTCTCACAAAACCCTCTCCCCACACCCCGCGCCGCCGCCCACCCTCGCCGTCGCACTGGCCCAGCCTCGCCGTCGCACTCGCCCACCGTCGCGCCGCACCGATCACCACCAGCCCGTCGCCCGCTGCCGCCGTCGCCGCCGCCGCTGTCGTCGTCGCACCGTGCGCCCCAGCGCCGCTGCGTCGCACCGCACCCCAGCCGCCCATCGCCGCACAGTGCGCCCAGCGCCACTGCCGCCGCATCGTGGCGCCCAGCGCCGCTCGCCGCCGCCGCCGGCGCCCGCCGCCGCTCCCGACCGACCGCACCAGCGCGATCGCTGCGTCTCAAAGACACCCACCGTGTGCCATTCGTCCGCGCCTCGGCGTCGCCCGCGACGCGCATGCATAGCGAGCCCGCTTCGCCGCGCCGCGCGGCTTCGTCCGCGACGCGACGCCCGCTTCGGCACCCAAGACTGTCAAGTCATGCGCAAAGACGCTGCCGACTGCGTCGCACGACGACCAGCCGCCGGCCGCCGCCCGCCACGCTGTTTATCGCGAGGGCCACGCGCCTCGCCCTTGCACTGGCGCTCCCGCGCCCCGCGCCGCCTGCACTCACCCGCCAAAGAAGCAGCAGCCCAGCTGATCGATCGCCACAAGCGCATACGGCTGCCGCTCCGCACGCCCGCTCGCACGCCGCTTTGCCGAGCCTGGTGCCTTCTCGGTTGGTAAATTCTCGAGGCTGACCCTTTGGACTTTTTGTGCTTTTTAGCTGCTGTTGGTTAACTAGGTTGATTTTTATTACTTGCTTAGGTTGTCGGGTTCGCTTAGAAGCTCGAGAGTCATCCGTTGATCGTTGGTTCTATTCACTTCAGGTAAGGATTTCTTACCGGGGTTGTGTGGACCTCATGAATACTTTGATAGCATGCCATGTGTTGTGTTTGTATGGAATTTCTAGTGGATAGGTTGCTTGCTCTTTCTTGTTCCAGGTGATTTTGTGCTTGAGATTCCTGATATATCCTGTTGAGTTATCATGCTAGGAGTTAAATTGTCTCGGCATAACCGTGACCTTGTTATCCTGTTAGTGCCATGCTAGGAATTGGCGGATGATGTATAGTGTAAGAGATTGTAGAGGTAACTAGCGCGTCCCGCTCGGGGAAGGCCCCGATGGACATCCGGAGGTGTAAGATCCCGATGGGCATCCTAGGTGTATAAGTCCCTGATGGGCATCACTGAGTGGGAGGTGTAAGACCCCGATGGGCATCCTAGGTGTATAAGTCCCCGATGGGCATCACTGAGTTGGAGGTGTAAGACCCTGATGGGCATCCTAGGTGTATAAGTTCCCGAAGGGCAACACTGAGTTCTAGGTTGTGTAAGCCTCGAATAGGCAAGCCCAAGAGTGACGTTCTGTTGACCCATCTGTTTGCTCTGAGTCATTGCATGGTTGCATGTCCGTGTGCTAAATGATATGTTTTCGTATTGTACCCCGGTTGGGATTCTTACTTGAGTAACTCGTTGCTCACCCTTATTTTCTCTGTGGTTTTCCACCGTAACTTGGGACATCGGCAGGATGGCTAGGAGGTGGTCTGCTTGGATGATCATGGATAGTCGACTGGGATGCATATTCTTTTATTGTTTTCTTATGATTTAGCATGTAGTGGGACTTGAGTCCCTAGGAAAAGTACTCAAAAACCTATTTTATGTTTCTCGTGACCGTTTCCCTTGATTTGTTTTAAGAAAGTACCGATCACCATCATCTACCGCTTATTTTAAATGGAATTATATTTTTCTTTGTTTTGAATGTACTTACCTCAAGGATTTAAATTTCAAACTCTGAATGACGTTTTACATTCCTAGACATGCATGCTAAGTAAGGATCTAGGTTAGAGACCGTTTCTTTTGGGTCGGGTCCTTACAGACAGATACCTCGGTGATGTCCAGGATTGGTTAGTGTATCCAATCCCTAGGCCGGAAGAAAGAGACTTCCGATGACTCCAGATCTTGTTTTATGAGCTCGTTGAGCCATGATCTGTGATGGTAGCTGTTTGCTTGCATGCTTTGGTACTAGATGACTGATTATATCGTATTGTACCCCAGTTGGGGATTCTTACTGAGTAATTCGTTACTCACCCTTATTTTTGTGGTTTTTCCACAGGTAACCATGGTGCGAGACAGGATGGCTGGAGGAGGAGCTGTGATCATGGAAAACTCGTTGTTCAACTCCGAGTCTTATGTTTATGTTATGATTTAAATGTTCTCTGAATGCATGTAGTTGGGCACGGAGTCCTAGGGTGTTTTCTGAATGTATTTCCGGATTCTAGCATTGTTGTAACTATTGTAAAGTTTGTATGTTTTAAATGAATCTCTGATCAGAGTAAGTTTTGTAAATGTATTTGACTTGGAACAGGTGCTTGGAAACAGGGACGGGTTCCAGGAATTGATGTTGATTTAAAATGGATGTTTTATGTTTTAGTTTTTACTTAGAATCCGAACACCATCTTGCAAATTTTCTGTAGATTTGTATGCATGCATTGAGGTAACGGCTTATTTTAGAACCCTTTCGGGTCGGGTCGTTACATGACAGCACTCGGCTCATAAACCTCTTAACAACGCTCTCCAGAACCACAACTCATCAACGCACTGCCTTGAATAACCTTTGTTGCCACACCCTGGTGCCAACAACTCTAGCCTGAAACTGCCATGTAACGACCCGACCCGGAAGGGTTCTAACTAGGCCGTTACCTCAATGCATGCATTACAAATCTACGAGAAAATTTGCAAGAGGGTGTTCGATTCTAAGTAAAAACTAAAACATAAAACATCCATTTAAAAGTTAACAAATTTCCTGAAACTCGCCCTGTTTTCCAAGCACTGCTCCAAGACAAATACATTTACAAAACTTACTCGATCAGAGATTTATTTAAAACATACAAACTTTACAACAATGCTAGAATCCGGAAATACATTCAGAAAACACCCTAGGGCTCCGTGCCAAACTACATGCATTCAGAGAACATTTAAATCATAAACATAAAAACTCGTGAGTTGAACAACGGGTTTCCATGATCACAGCTCCTCCTCCACCCATCCTGTCTCGCACCATGGTTACCTGTGGAAAAACCACAAAAATAAGGGTCATGAACGAATTACTCAAGAAGAATCCCCAACCGGGTACAATACGATATAATCACCATCTAGTACCAAAGCATGCAAGCGAACAAATACCAACATGCATCATGGCTCAACGAGCTCATAAAACAAGATCTGAGTCATCGGAAGTCTCTTTCTTCCGCCTAATCGGGATTGGATACACCGACCAATCTCGGGACATCACCGAGGTATCTCACACTCCGGGAATACACCGATCCCTAGAATGTCTTCAAGGGCCTCCTTGCCCTTGCCACTAATCTGACTTACGGAGAGTACCCAAAGTCGCTCTAACGGAAAGAATGGTGTACTCACGACATTAGCCCGGGGGAGTTCTCCGAACCGGCAACTAACGCGTGTGCGCGCACACCGCATGCTCTCTGCAACCGGCGTAAATGCAGGGGCCTAAGGGCAAACTACGCGGGCCAGGTGCACATGCCTATGACTCGGAAGCGGTGTCACTGATCACAGTAGCGCGAGGCCCTCGACGCTCATCTGTGCAGCCTGATCCACCGACCTAAAGCTAAGAACCGGCCAAGGCAGGCTTACACCGTTGGCAGGGTTCTGCTCTAGCAGGCTACAAACTAGGCATACGCCAATGAGGTAGCTAAGTCTCATTGGCTGCCGGGAGGGGGGAGAAAAAGCAAGGTATGTTATGCTTTGCTCAATATCCGACCACTGGGGACAAAGTACGTTATGTCCGCTCTCAGCCTCTGGATGATGACAAACCCTACAACTCTATCTAAGAGTATAGAGTAAAAAGAAATGATTCCTGGCTAGCAAACAATGACCGACATCAATCACAATTACCTAGCATGATACTACGAGCTTAAGCAGGAATGATAAGCATGCTGGCAGAACAAACCTAGCATGGCACTAACATGTAAAATCAAGTAAACATGCTAGCAGAAATCAATCAAAGTTGATCTATTACTATCATGCTCATAACAGTCAGGAAACAAGCAAGGCATAATCATGAAAATATCGCAGGGCCCACACAACTTTGGTAAGAAATCCTTACCTGGTCGGAAGGCAACAACACACAATAAAAATAACTGCGATCGAACCCGAGCAACCTATAACGAGCCAAACAAACATATCAATAATCACACAATAGGCCTAAATAATAATAAAATAAACAGGGCTCGTGTAAGGACCCAACCCGAATGGGGCTCTAAATGGGCCCTTACCTCAATGCATGCATACAAATCAACACTAGAATTTGCAATAGGGTTGTTTCGGATTCTAAGTAAAAACCAAAAACCGGCAAGAGTTTATTTAAAAAGTCAATACAAAATTCTTGAAACTCCGTCCTGCTTTCCAAGCACTGCTCCAAGACAAATACATTTCCAAAACTTACTCTCGATCAGAGATTTATTAAAAACATACAACTTTACAACATTTACAACAATGCTAGAATCCGGAAATACATTCATAAAACAACCTAGGGCTCCGTGCCCAACTACATGCATTCAGAGGACATTTAAAACATAAATACAAGACATAAGACTCAGAGTTGAACATCGGGTTTTCCATGATCACAGCTCCTCCTCCACCCATCCCGCCTCGCGCCATGGTTTCTGAAAGATAAGTAAGGGTGAGTAACGAATTACTCAAGAAGAATCCCAACCGGGGTACAATACGATATAATCAATCATCTAGTACCAAAGCATGCAACCAACAAATACCAACATGATCATAGCTCAACGAGCTTACAAAGAAAGATCTCGAGTCTTCTAAGTCTCCTACTTCCGCCTAATGATTGGTTATCCTAACCAATCCTCGGGACATCTCTCGAGGTCTTTCTCCTCACCCACTTGATCACCAAAACCGATCCCAAGGATGTCCTCAAGGGCCTCTTACCCTTGCTAATAGATCTGACTATCGGAGAGTACCCAAGTCCGGCTCTAAATCGAAGGAATGGTGTACTCACGAACATTAGCCGGAAGGAGCTCTCCGAACCGGCATCTAACGCGTGCACGCACACCGCATGCTCTTCTCGCAACCGGCGTAAATGCGAGGCCTAAGGGCAAACTACGCGGGCCGTACGCATGCCTAAAACTTGGAAGCGGTGTCACTGATCACACGAGCGCGAGGCCCTCGGCGCTCATCTCATGCAAACTTGGTCCACCGACTGAAGCTAAGAACCGCCAAGGCAGCTTACACACGATGGCGAGGTTCCGCTCTAGCAGTGCTACAAACTAGGCTATGCCGAAGTGGGTAGCTAATTCCACAACCGGCTGGTCGGGCGGGGTAGCAAGATACGTTATCTCGCGCACACTTTATTCCCGACCGAGCTAAATCCACCTTAGTGACCGGGGAAGCAAGATACGTTATGCGTCGCACACTACTCCCGATCGGTGGGGACAAAGTACGTTATGTCCGCTCAGCCTCTGGATGATGACAAACCCTACAACTCTATCTAAGAGTACAGAGTAAAAAGCAATGATTCCTGGTTAGCAAGCAAAGACCGACATCAATCATACTACCTAGCATGATACTACGAGCTTAAGCAGAATCACAAACATGCTTTGGTAACAAAACCTAGCATGGCACTAACATGTAATATCAAGCAAACATGCTAGCAGAAAATCAATCAAAGCTGCTCTATTATTATCATGCTCATAACAGTCAGCAAACAAGCAAGGCAAAATCATGACAATATCCCAGGGCCCACACAACTCCGGTAAGAAATCCTTACCTGGTCGGAAGGCAACAACACACAATAAAATTAACTGCGATCGAACCCGAGCAACCTATATCGAGCCAAACAAAAACATCAAAAATCATAAAATAGCCCTAAATACTCTAAAATAAACAGGGCTCGGCTCGGGAGCAACTCACGAGCGCGGCCGACACTCGAACGAGCCATTTGCCGCGCTAGGCAACCAAAGGGGCCGGGCCGGCGCGCTAGGGGCCGTAGGGGCGCTACTGCACGGCGCGGGCGCTGGCGCGAGCCGCTGCATGGATGAGCAGCGCCGAGCGCTTGCTCGGCTAAGCTGGCGCGCGGCGCGGCTTCAAGATGAGAGACGGCATTGCGGCGCGAGCGACACGACGCGACGCGCGCGACCGGGCGCTGGGACGCGCGATCGAGCCGGGCGAGGCTCGGAGCGACATGGCGCGCGCACCGCGCGCGCGGCTCGGACAAGGCGCACTGGGCGACACGGACCAGTGCGGCGAGGGCGCGCGGGGCGACGCTGGCGAGGGCGCGAGACGCCGGGCCGGCGAGGCAGGGCGCGCGGCGGGCGAGCTCGGCCGCTCGCGACGCTGCCTGGCCGGGCTGGCTTGGGTGAGCTGTGTGCCGCGACGGTCAATGGGCGAGCCAAGGCTAGGGGTGGGCTAGGTGGGGGCTCGGGAGAGAGAAAGAGAGAGAGAAAAATTTATTTTGGGGAAAAAAAAAAGAAAAGAAAAAGAGAAATAAAAAGGAAAATGGGAAAAAAGGAAAAATGGGATTTTAAATTCCATTTTCCATCTTTATCCACTTAAAACCTCAAAATCCCATTTCCGCTTCCTCCTTCGAGACCCGATCAAAGAAATCTTTTCCAATCAATCAAACTCACTTAAATCCAACTCCCAAAGCAACACTAAAGGCTCCTGCTCGAATCCCAAAAGAATCACACAACCAACCATCACTTTGCCAAAGCCCAAACCACAACCGAGCATCCAACCGACTAGCCCAAACACCACGGGACTTGCAGCCACCAACAAACAAGCCTCGACAAAGGCAGGAGCTACCTCGAAGCCCGTAAAACCCACAAATCCTGCCCGAGAGCCAAAAGACCAAAATACCCCCCATGGGGCAAAACCGCTCTAATGACCCAACCAACAACCGAATCTTGACCCGAAGGCACCTCAAATCGAATAGGAAATCGGGTCATTATACTCGGCTCGAGTAACTCACGAGGCGGTACCGACACGCTGAACGAGCCATTTGCCAGGGCTAGGCAGCCAAAGGGGCTGGCTGGGCGAGCTGGGGCCGCAGGAGGCTCGCTGGGGAGCGCTGGCACGGGCTTTGGGGCGCTGGCACGGGCTTTGGGGCTGGCACGGGCTTTGGGGCGCTGGCTCGGCGCTGGGCTGCGCGCGGACAGGCGGGCGGGCGGCACGCGAGCGACTCAGGGCGCGCGGGCGCGGGTGCTAGCTCGGCTGGGCGACGGCGCTGCTCGGCAAGCTACAGGGCGAGGGAGTGCGACATGGGCGAGGGGACGCGCGATCTGGCGCTAGGACGCGCAACTCGAGCTGGGCGACGCGACGTGGCACTGTGCGCGGCTCGGCACAGTGTGCAGCTGGGCGACACGGACCAGGGCAGGGTGAGCTCGGGCTGGCGACGCAACGGCCTGGGCGACGCTCGGGCGAGCTGGGGCTAGCGATGGCACGACCTGGGCAGGGCGAGGGCGCGCGGGCTGGCTCGGGCAAGCTGGGCTGCTCGGGCTGGGGCTGGGCGAGCCAAGGGGCTGCTCGGGCTAGGAGGGGGGCTAGGTCGGGGAGAGAGAGAGAGAGAGAGAGAGAGAGAAAATGAATTTTGTGGAAAAAAATAAAAGAAAATGGGAAATAAAAAGGAAAATGGGAAAAAAGGGAAAAATGGGATTTTTATCTCATTTATCCATCCTTATCCATTTAAAAACCTTAAAATCACATTTCCCGGCTTCCTCCTTCGAGACCCGACCGAAGCAATCTTTTCCAATAAACAAATCTCACTTAAATTCAACTCCCAAACCAACAATAAGGGCCCGGGCTCGAATCCCAAAGGAAGCACACAACCAACCATCACTTTGCCAAAGCCCAAACCACAACGGAGCACCCAAACGAAAAGCCCAAACACCACGAGACTCGCAGCCACCAACAAACAAGCCTCGACAAAGGCAGGAGCTACCTCGAAGCCCAGAAAACCACAAATCCTGCCCGGGGAGCCAAAAGACCAAAATACCCCCAAGGGTCCAAACGGCTCTAAAACCCAACCAAACAACCGAATCTTGACCCGAAGGCACCTCGAAAACTGGAATAGGAAACTGGGTTGTTACATGTCATGCCACTACTCCACAGTAATGACATGTCCACCTGGGCGAGGTGCGAGCTATAGCTACTGAAACTAATCCACCAAAAATCTGAACTCACACAACAACCTAAACCAGCTGCCAGCTTCCACACGGACTCCTTCAAACCAACAACTTGAATGCTACGAACTCGGTAGCCTAACTATCCACACACTGCATAACCACACCAATCTACTCAACTCCAACCCGACCTAGATCACTGACTAGAAAAGTCAACTTGCTATCAACAGGGCCCCAGAGGGCTCCCTCCACCAAACTTACCTCCATGCAAGCAATGGAACGAAGCTTGCCTCAAATATGAAACACATCTCACAAGTCCAAACGATAACACATACAGGCTTAATCCTCTAGCTTAGGCTTATTACACCTTCCCACCGAAACTTCATAAACGAAACTCCACTACTCGGTTAACACCAACTACCAAGAATCAGATTAACAAAAATGGCTGGCAGAGCACAAGCCACACTAACCAGCAAGGATCCCTCAAAAGATCAAGACCCTAATCCAACCACAATGGTGTAACCTCAACCCACAACTGATACAAAGGAGTTCTTCAACTATAAAGGTGCAACAGCTTCCATGCCAACACATAAAAACCTTAACCAACTAGACCAAACACTCATAGAAGGCAGAACAACCCTTACTGCAACCTCCAGAACACCACTCAAGAGTCCGCTTAACTTGGAAAAACAACTTCTTCCAAGCAGCCAACAAACTTTTCCTCCTACTAGCACCACTACCACCAATTCCAAGACCAAGGAATAACCTGACAACTCCCAAGGAGAAACAGATCCAACCTGACAACTCCCAAGGAGAAACAGATCCTTACAAGCGGACATCCGAAGGACAGAGAGCTCCACAACCGCTCGCTGTCTTGCTCAGCTAAGCACAACATCCAACTCTCCCAAAGGCAACAACAAGAGGTCCACCACAGACTAGACCGCCAACCACGGGCAAGAGAAGACTCACCCCCAAACACCAAATAAGGGCAACTCTCAAACTCTGGAAACAGGAAAGACATCCGCCAGGGCAAAACCACTTGCCCCACGAGTAAAACTAACTTCTAGCAACTCAAAACCACACCTTGTTCAACACCAAGCACCAACTTGCCACCACACCGGAACCAATCCGGACTCTACTCCAAACAAACTTCTGCATGCTAGCCTACCAAATCTGCCAGCAACTCACCCGAGGTCTACAACCTACACGACTCCGGCTTGCAACCTGAAACTCACTACTTGGGTCTGACTGAGCTCTGGTGAAGCTCTCCACAACTAGGGTTCTTCGGTAACCCTCAACACACACTGTCGTCTAACGGTCTAACAGCCAACTGACTGAACAAACAACTTCTTTTTCCAGCATCACAACAATGCTGGCCTGCTCCGAACCTCAAAACCAAAAAGACCAGAAACGCTTCAGAATGTGTCATCCTCCTACTCAAAGCATCAGCCACATCGTAGCTTCCACCCAGGGTAAGGATTCCGAGCAACACCCTTAGCAACTACGGTCAGGAACTACGCGGCTTCACTGCAACCACCATTTGTTCAGTACCATCTGAACTCCAACCATGAACACAAGAGGTTCCACCAACCAAGCTTAGGTTCAACTCAACAAACTTGCCTAAGAAACAACCCAACTACGAGCACGGTATCCTTACAACCTCAACTAAAGCCTTACAACATCCACCTGGAGTCCAACTACTCCAAGAATTGAGCACCAGTTCTCCAATGCAAACCCTACGTGGTTCTGAAACTCTCGCCACCAGAACGAACTACAAAAAACACACTTGTGTGCACAACTCTCAACCTTCCATCAGAGATCCATGGCTAACAGGTGCTTTCCAAAAGGCAACACTAACTTCTTGCAGAGATACAATCAACCAAAGAAACACCAAAAGTTTCATCTCCACACGATACTCGAAGCTGCGGCAACCTTGCTCTACTAAAGCATAACAATGCCAAACCAAACTTACTTTATACCAAGCCTCTACCAAGTGTCCTTACACATAAGGCGTCCAACTCCTCTCATAAGGCATCCTACCAATCTCATAGGCATCCAACTAGCCTCATAGGCATCCAGCTCATCTCATAGGCATCCAACTCATCTCACGGGCATCCAACTCATGGTTCCCCTGCTGGACCGAACTCGCATCTACAATGCTCACACAACTCAGGTTTAGGCACCCGAAGGTAGTGGACCGCACTACCAACAACAAAGATCTTTTGGCCTCAGCCCTAGCGTGAGACTCACACGCACTAACACCTACCAACCGTCAACCTGCTGACTTACTCAACCACCAGTAACACTGGGAAGAGGCTCCAGCTCCTCTCGAACTTCCTTTCACATGTAGTCCTTCGACTACCACTGAACTAGCCCTCTTGCACGACCTAAACAAGTGCAACTGCCATAAACGGATCCAACAGCTAAAGAAGTGTGCTGAACTCCGGACGGGTCATAGAACCATCTGCTATACCCATGCCAAACTCAGGCCTGAACCAGACTTAGTGCCAAAGCGGCACACAACCAATGCACCTCAAGTGCCACTACTACCAAATCCACATCTTACTACAAATGGGGCCTGCAAGGTCACAACCTCAAGTGACAAAAACTATGGCTAGGCATACAAGCGCTCAAAACTCAAACAACCAGACTATGGCATCTCATCTAACTGAAGGCTCACGGCCTACTCTTGCATCTCCACATGAAGCTCAACAAAACTTTGGCCGTCTTTCTCAACATGCAGCAGCTAGCCCTACTCTAGGGGCTCACCAAAAGAAGAGTGCTCAACTCTACTAAACCACTGAGGAAACCACCAACGAATCAAGTCCGATGGGAACACTGCTCGCTGCACCCTTAACCACAGGGTTCCGGCTTACTGGCTGCAAAACAACAACACTTATAAGAGAACAAAGATGTCTCAGCAACCTCCTCGAAGGCTACCAACTCTGCAGCTACTCATTGGGCAATCAGACAATCTGCTAAGGTTCAAGATCCACACTTGAACCACCCAGGCTAGCCCCCACTGGGACCTGCTCCACAAGCATCAACATGAGCAAAAGCCAAAGCTAACTCCTCTCTTGGAGTGGTACTCTAGGGAAAAACGCCTCCACCCTCTTTCTAGGGGAAAACTAACAACTGGGCCACACCACAAGGGCCTACAGCGGTATCTGAATCTATCTGGATAGCCTGACAAGATGCTATCATACTTCTTACACTGCGGGAAGTTGGCATGATGGTGCGCTGAACCCAAACCAACAACGAGTCTGAACCTACTCGTCTCCGCTCCACAACACTACACAAGGCATACACTAGAAGAATAGTATCGTAAATTCTTAACCCTTTTCTAAAAACAGTAAACTTAGGCGTACCTGATGACTGTCGGAGCGCTGGTGATCATGGGGAAAATGACCTACAACAAAAAAGGTCACTCTACTGTAATATATGACTCGAGCTCTCACGATACCAATCAGAAAGACCCGACCCAAAAGGGGCTCTAAATGGGCCTTTACCCCAATGCATGTATTCAAAGTAAAGACAATATATAAATATGATTTCGGATTCCAAGTAAAAATTAAAACATTCAGCATTCAATCAGAAATCAAAACAGTTTACTGAAACCTATCACTATCTCCAAGCACCTGTTTCAAGACAAATACATTTCCAAAAGTTTACTCGGATCAGAGATTTATTAAAATCATTCAAAACCTTCTCAGATACAACAATGCTGGAATCCACAAAAACATTAAGAAAACATCCTAGGGCTCCGTGCCCGACTACATGCATTCAGGGGAAATAAAAAGACAAGAGTCATAATATAAGAAGGTCAGAGATGACAGCAGGTTCCCATGATCACAGCTCCTTATTCAGCCATCCTGTCTCGCACGTTGGTTACCTGTGGAAAACCACAAAATAAGGGTGAGTAACGAATTATTCAGTAAGAATCCCCAACCGGGGTACAATACGATATATATGGTCATCTAGCTGAAAGATATGCAAGCTATGAATATAAACACAGAATAGAGCACATAGCTTAAGTCCCACTTGGACCTCGGATGCCAACTCGTGGTCTTAGTCCGAATAATCCACCACACAATACGCTCTATACGAGAAACAAGTCTTGGCCTCACTGCCTCATCGCCGATACGAAAGGTGCACTAGCTCAAGATCCCGAGGAGCTCTCCGGTCGGCACTTTGCAATGAGCGTAAGCGCCGCGATCGCATGCTACTGCACTCTGGGGGGTGCAGTCTAGTGGCAAGCCGCCTGTGTCCATCACCATGCCTAACTAAATCTCCGGATCGGTGTCACCGACATAGAGGTGTGAGACTCGAACACGTGAACTATGTCACCTGAACCACCGCACTGAGGCTAAGGAACCGGCCGTGGTAGGCTTACACCAGAAGCCGCCCTTGCCCTAACAGTGGCAATCGTGGCTACTTGCCGAACACGCGAGGACGCGGCTTGGGTTGCCGGGGACAAGGCAATGCCAAGTCATAATCCCGACCGTTGGGGCATTTAACAGTCTGCCACCCTCACCCAAGATTGCAGGGCCTACCAGTCGGGTTAGCTAAACCTTAACGGGGTCCAGAGACTGAGTACTACCTCGTACGTCCCTGCCATGGATGCAAGATACTTTATGCATTCGGGCCAGGATGATGCTACCTACCTACACTCTAACCTATCATATCAATAACATACAATCCAATACAATTCAATACGTGCTCAACATATACAACGAGCCTAGCATGATACTACGAAACAAGAACAGATACGAGCATGCCAGAACGGAACAACCTAGCATGGACTAACATGAGAAACAACATAAGGAATCATGTCAGTCGGGAATTCAGAACAGAACACCTATCGCTAAACATGCTGATAAACACGAACAAACAAACAAACAACAATCACATATAATATCGCAGGGCCCACACAACTTCGGTAAGAAATTCTTACCTGGCGGCGAGGCAACTACACACAAAAACCTAAGCTGCGATCGAACCCGAGCTAGCTACCGAGAACCTAACAAAAACAATGATAATCACAATCCATATGCCTAAATATAATAAAATAAACAAGGTTCGGCTCGGGAGCAACTCACGAGGCTCGACTGACACGCGGACGGGCAGGCAGCACGGTGGGGCTGCTGTTGGGCGCTGACGGGCGCAAATGGGCAGCAGAGCTGGGCGCTGGCACGATGCTGGGGGCACTGATGGGCGCACTGGTACGGCGCTGGGGGCGGATGCGAGCGCCCGGACAAGCAGGACATGGGCGGGCGAGCGGCACAGCACGCTGGAGTTGGGCGCGGACGTCTTTGGGGCGACGGGGCGCGGCGGCGAGCTTCGGCCAAGCGATATTTTCGCGCGCCAACAAGCTGGGCGCGCGTGGGCGAGCAACAAGATGCGGCGTCTGCGAAGGCGACGCACGCGCGATGCGTGCGTCACGACGGTCTCTTCCTGGTGCTCAGGCGGCTCGCGCGACGGCTCGGGTGTCTAGGCGACCTCATCGTTGGCGCGCTGGGGTCGCTAGAAAGACCCGACCCAAAAGGGGCTCTAAATGGGCCTTTACCCCAATGCATGTAGTGAAAATAAAAGACATTATGAAGAATACATTTCGGATCCCAAGTAAAAACAGAAACATTCAACAACCCAAACATACATTTCTAAAAGCATACTCGATCGTAGATTTATTTAAACCATTAAAACAATCCACAAGTACAAATATGCTGGAATCCATAAAACGTAAGAAAACATCCTGGGGCTCTGTGCCCGCCTACATGCATTCAGGGGAAATAATAAAAAGTGAAGAGTCATGATAATTAAAATAAAATAATCGAGAGATGACAAAGAGTTCCATGATCACGCCTCCTCCTTCACCATCCTGCCTCTCCGCTTGATTACCCGTGGAAAACCACGTAATAAGGGTGAGTAACGAATTACCCAGTAAGAATCCCCAACCGGGTACAATACGATATACATGATCATCTAGAAGAATGTATGCAAGCTATGAGTACAAACACGAGCGGAGCACAAAGCTAAGTCCACACTTGGACCTCGGATGCCATCTCGTGGTCTTAGTCCGGAATACCACAACACACTAAACGCGCTTATACGGGAACAAGTCCCGGCCTCGGCCGCCATGCATCGCCGATACGAAAGGTGCACTCGCTCAAGATCCCGAGGAGCTCTCCACCGGCGCCAGAATGAGCGTAAGCGCCGCACCGCATGCTACCGCAAACTCGGGGGTGCCGGTCTAGTGGCAAGCCGCCTGTGTTCGATCCACCATGCCTAACTAAATCTCCGGATCGGTGTCACCGACATAGGGGTGTGAGACTCGACACGTGAACTATGTCACTGTACCACCGCACTGAGGCTAAGGAACCGGCCGTGGTAGGCTTACACCAGAAGCGGTCCTTGCCCTAACAGTGGCAATCAAGGGCTACGGCCGAACACGCCGAGGACGTGTCGATCGCCGGGGACGAGGCAATGCCAAGTCATCATCCCGACCGTTGGGGCATTTAACACCGCCACCCTCACCCAAGATTGCGGGGCCTACCGTTGGGATAGCTAATCCCTCACGGGGTCCAAGGACGGAGAATCTGTCTCGAACGCGTCCTTGCCAAAGATGCAAGATACTTTATGCATCGGGCCCGGATGATTCTATCTACCTCAATTCAAAACCTTAACAATAATAACGATTCAATCAATGCACCCAATACGTGCTCATCGATACAAAGAACCTAGCATGATACTACGAAGCAAGAATGTGATATCGAACATGCTAGAATAGAACAACCTAGCATGGGCTAACATGAGAAACAATACAAGAGTTCATGCCACCAGAATTGCAATGAGCACCTAGGCTAAACATGCTAGTAAACATACACAGCATACAAAACAACAATCACAAATATACCGCAGAGGTCCACACAACCTCGGTAAGAGATCCTTACCTTGGTCGGAAGACTTCTACACACAAAACCTAAGTCATGGAACAATCCCGAGCTAGCGAACGGGAACCTAGCAAACCAACAATAATCAAAGATCTAAAATATCTAAACAACAATAGAACAACAAAAGCTCGGCTCGGGAACTCACGCGCGCGACGACACGAGCTTGGGGTCTGCCGCAAGCCGCTCTCTCGCAAGGTCGGGCGCCGCGGCTGCTACGCACGGCAGTGGACACGCTACTGGTTGCGCTACCGCACGCACGCACGGACACGCCACCTGGCTGCGCTACCGCACGGCAAGCAGTGGACACGCGCGCGCGGGCGAGCGTCTCGGGCGAAGGCGCGCGCGCCGGCGCGTCTGGCGCGGCGCGCGGCGCGAGCGCTCGAGCGGGCGCGCGCGGGCGCCGGCGTCGCGATGCGACACGGCGAGTAACTTCAGCGGGACGCGCGCGCGGCGAACGCTCGGGCGGCGGCGCGCGGCGAGCGGGGGCCGGCAAGGACACGGCGAGGGCGTCGCGATGGGCGACGCGCGACGTGGCCGACGCTGCGCGCCGGCGAGACTCTCTGGCGTCGCGCGCGACGGGCGATCTCGCTTTGGGGCGAACGGCGAGAGCTCTTTGGGGACAGATCTCGGGCGTCGGCGCGAGGCTGGTTCGACCGATCTGGCGTCGGCGTGGCTGGTTCGACCGACCGGGCGTCACGGAGAGCTGGCTGGCGATGATGGTCAGCTCCTCTCTACCGGGCCGCACAACACACACACACACAACCCCTTTTTCTTACATTCGCCAACAAACACCCAAATGAGAAGATGAAGAAGACGAAGACTTACCCTAATGATGATGATCGAACCCAAGGAGAGGCAAGGATGAAGAACTCGGCAAGGCTATGGAGATGGAGAGCTTGGGCGGCCAAGAGGTGCTTTTGGAGAATAAGATGGAATAACCTAATTCTATTTCATTTAACCAAATGCACCAAAACTCCAAAATCCAAGGTTAACTAAGATGTGATGCGAGAAAGAGCAACAAGAGCACCTAATGGCTCAAATGGCACACCTCTCTACAAGCTTCCCGAGACCCGGGTTCAAACCCCTACTGCAAAGACAATTTCCTTTATTTTTACTTTTGCATCAAACCTTGCTCAAACCAAAACTCAAACTCCTCCAAAAACCTACATAAAACCATCCAATAATTTTAGTAGCCGGAAAGACATAAACGACCATGACGGCCCGACCAAATTACCAAATTACCCCTAGGGCATACCGAAGACCGGAAGAAAACCAGGTCGTTACAATCTTTGGTGCAAATCATCTGGTCAAATTCGCCGCTCGACCACGCTTGCTCGGTGGGTTGCTTGGCTGGCCGGAACGACACTCGAAGGACTCTCGGGAGAAGACTCACGCAAGATGGCTAGAGAGAAGAGGGTTGGGCGGCCATGGGGGGGTTTGGAGAATAAAACACAAAACCTAATTTCCTTTCATTTGCTGCGGAGAACTCAAGGCTAACTAGGATATGCTGCGGAGAGAGGAACAAAAACACCTGGTGGCTCAACTGGCAAGGCTCTCATCTAGCACACAAGGCCACCCTGGCTCGAACCCCGGCTGCAACACAATTTTCCTATATTTTAACTTTTGCATCTATCCTTGCTCAAACTCATCCACAAAGCCTCAAAAACTTACATAAATCCATCCAATAATTTTAGCAACTGGAAAAAGACATAAACGGCCCTGACGGCCTGACCAAATTACCAAAATACCCCTAGGGCATACCTGGAAGACCGGGATGAAAACCTTGGCTGTTACAATAGCATCATTCGGGCCAGTATGCATAAAGTATCTTGCATCCATGGCAGGGACGCACGAGGTAATACTCCGTCTATGGACCCCGTTAGGGTTTAGCTAACCCTACCGGTAGGCCCTGCAATCTTGGGTGAGGCTGGTAGTCTACGCGATGCCCCAACGGTCGGGATGATGACTTGGCAATGCCTAGTCCCCGGCAGCTGACACGTGCTCAGCGTTTTCGGCAGTAGCCCTTGATTGCCACCTGTTAGGGCAAGGACGGCTTCTTGGTGTAAGCCTACCACGACCGATTCCTTAGCCTCAGGTGCGGTGGTTCAGGCTAAAATAGTTCACGTGTCCAGGTCTCACACCCCTATGTCAGTGACACCGATCCAGAGATTTAGTTAGCATGGTGACTGGATCTGGGCAGCTTGCCACTTAACCCGGCTACCCCCCGGGTCTGCAGTAGCATGCAGTGCGTGCTTACGCTCATTACAGCGCCGACTGGAGAGCTCCTCAGGATTGTGAGCCAGTGCACCTTTCGTATCGACAGTAGACAGGCTGAGGCCGAGACTTGTTTCTCGTATAGGGCGTATTGTGTGGTGGATTTTCCGGACTATGACCCTGAGTTGGCATCCGAGGTTTGTAAGTGGATTTAAGGTATGTGCTCTATTCTGTGTTTATATTCATAGCTTGCATATCTTTCGGCTAGATGACCATGTATATCGTATTGTACCCCGGTTGGGGATTCTTACTGAGTAATTCGTTACTCACCCTTATTTTGTGGTTTTTCCACAGGCAACCAAGGTGCGAGACAGGATGGCTGAAGGAGGAGTTGTGATCATGGGAACCTGCTGTTGTCTCTGATTTTTATATTATGACTCTTTGCCTTTTTATTTCCCCTGAATGCATGTAGTCGGGCACGGAGCCCAAGGATGTTTTCTCATTGTTTTTGTGGATTCCAGCATTGTTGTATCTGAGAAGGTTTGGAATGATTTTAATAAATCTCTGATCAGAGTAAACTTTTGGAAATGTATTTGTCTTGAAACAGTTGCTTGGAGACAGGGACAGGTTCCAGTAAATTGTATTGATTTCTGATTGAATGCTGAATGTTTTAATTTTAATTGGAATCCATAAACATATTTGTATAATGTCCTTACTTTGAATGCATGAATTGGGGTAAAGTTCCATTTAGAGCCCCTTTTGGGTCGGGTCTTTACAGTTGGTATCAGAGCTCAGAGTCATAGATTCTGTAGACTGACCTTTTGTTGTAGGTCGTTTTCCCCATGATCACCAGCACTCCGACAGTCATCAGGTACGCCTAAGTTTACTGTTTTTAGAAAAGGGTTAAGAATTTACAATACTTTTCGTCTAGTGTATGCCTTGTTTAGTGTTGTGGAGTGGAGACGAGCAGGTTCTGACTCGTGGTTGGTTTGGGTCTAGAGCACCATCATGCCAACTTCCCGCAGTGTAAGATGTATGTTAGCAGCTTGTCAGGGTATCCAGATAGATTCAGATACCGCTGGGACATCGTTCCAGAGGGAGGTAGAGATTAGACTCCCGTAGGCCCTTGTGGTGTGGCCCAGTTGTTAGTTTCCCCTAGAGAGAGGGTGGAGGTGTTTTGCCCTAGAGACCCACTCCAGGAGAGGAGTTAGCTTTGGCTTTGCTCGTGTTGATGCTTGTGGAGCAGGTCCTAGTGTGGACTAGCCTGGGTAGCTCAAGTGTTGATCTTGAGCCTTAGTAGATTGTTTGATTGCCCAGTGAGTAGCTGCAGAGTTGGTAGCTGTAAAAAACCCGACCCAAAAGGGGCTCTAAATGGGCCTTTACCCCAATGCATGTATTCAAAATAAAAGACATTATGAAAAATAAGTTTCGGATCCCAAGTAAAAACAGAAACATTCAACAATCAAAACATACATTTCTAAAAGCATACTCTGATCAGAGATTTATTTAAACCATTAAAACAATCCACAAGTACAAATATGCTGGAATCCATAAAACGTAAGAAAACATCCTGGGGATCTGTGCCCGTCTACATGCATTCAGGGGAAATAACAAAAGTCAAGAGTCATGATAAAATAAAATAATCAGAGATGACGGCAGGATTCCATGATCACAGCTTCCCTTCACCACTGTCTCCCGCCTTGATTACCTGTGGAAAACCACATAATAAGGGTGAGTAACGAATTACCCAGTAAGAATCCCCAACCGGGGTACAATACGATATACATGATCATCTAGAAGAATGTATGCAAGCTATGAGTACAAACACAGAGCGGAGCACATAGCTAAGTCCACATTTGGACCTCGGATGCCAACTCAGGGTCTTAGTCCGGAAATACCACAACATACTAAACGCGCTATACGGGAACAAGTCCCGGCCTCGGCGTCTCATCGTCGTCGATACGAAAGGTGCACTAGCTCAAGATCCCGAGGAGCTCTCCGTCGTGTACCAGAATGAGCGTAAGGATGCACCGCGTGCTTCTACAGCACTATGGGGTGCCGGTCTAGTGGCAAGCCGCCCATATCCGGATACCACGCCTAACTAAATCTCTGGATCGGTGTCACCGACATAGGGGTGTGAGACACGGACACGCGAACTATGTCACCGTACCACCGCACACGAGGCTAAGGAACGGGTCATGGTAGGCTTGCACCAGAAGTCGTCCTTACCTTAACAGTGGCAATCAAGGGCTCTCTTGTCCGAACACGCCGAGGACGTCTTTACCGCCGGGACTAGGCATTGCCAAGTCATCATCCCGACCGCTTGGGGCATCGCTTAGACTACCACCCTCACCCAAGATTGCGGGGCCTACCGGTTGGGATAGCTAATCCCTCACGGGGTCCAAGGACGGAGAACTGTCTCGAACGTCCTTGCCATAGATGCAAGATACTTTATGCATCGGGCCCGATGATGCTATCTACCAATTCTAAACCTTAACAATAATAACGATTCAATCAATGCGGTCCAATACGTGCTCAACAGATACGAGGAACCTAGCATGATACTACGAAGCAAGAACAGTATCGAACATGCTAGAATAGAACAACCTAGCATGGGCTAACATGAGAAACAATACAAGAGTTCATGCCATCAGAATTGAGACAGAGCACCTAGGGCTAAACATGCTAGTAATCATACACAGCATACAAAACAACAATCACAAATATACCGCAGGTCCACACAACCCCTGTGAAGAAATCCTTACCTTGGTCTAAGACTTCTACACACAAATTCCTAGGCTGCGAACACTTCCGAGCTAGCTATCGAGAACCTACAAACATAGTAACAATCATAACCATATCATTAAAAATATAATAAAACAAAGAGGCTCGGCTCAGGAGCACTCACACGGCACCGCGACACGAAAGCAAAGGCGCTGGCGGCGGTACCTGCACTGGCCAAGCTGGGCTGCAGGCTGCACTGCACGCACGCGTCTGCTGCCAAGTACAAGATGGGCGCCAAGGCGCGGTCAGAAGACCCGACCCAAAAGAAGCGGTCTCTAACCTAGATCCTTACTTAGCATGCATGCCTAGGAATGTAAAACACCATCCATTCTACAGTGTTTAAAACTTTTGCAATTAATGAGAACTTTAAACAAACCACGAAGCCAATGTAAAAATCAAGAGTAATTGACTGATCGGTGCTTTTCTTAAAAACAAAACAAGAGTACTGTGACGAGAACCATAAAATAGTTTGAGTGTTTTCCCTAGGGACTCAAGTCCCACTACATGCTAAATCATAAAGAAAACAATAAAAGAACATGCATCCCAGAGTCAGTCTTTCCATGATCATCCAAATAGCCTCCTCCTAGCCATCCCGCCGATGTCCCAAGTTACCCGTGGAAAAACCACGAAATAAGGGTGAGTATAAACATACTCAAGAAGAATCCCCAACCGGGTACAATACGATACATCAGTCATCTAGCACCCTAGTATACATGCAAATAAAACAATGACTTAGAGCAAAACGGTTGAGTTAGGCTATGAGCTACTTCTAGAGCGAGCCTATTCAAGGGCTTTCATCTACTCCCTATCCTAGGTTTTACACTTGGATGCCCTTCGGCCTTACACAACCTAGGACTCGGTCTTTGTCCATCGGGGACTTACACCTCCAACTCGGTGATGCCCATCGGTCTTACACACCTAGGATGCCCATCGTGTCTTACACCTCCAACTCGGTGATGCCCATCGGGTCTCTTACACACCTAGGATGCCCATCGTGGTCTTACACCTCCAACTCAGGTGATGCCCATCGAGGACTTACACACCTAGGATGCCCATCGGGGTCTTACACCTCCAACTCGGTGATGCCCATCGGGTCTTACACACCTAGGATACCCATCGTGGTCTTACACCTCCTACTCGGTGATGCCCATCGGGACTTACACACCTAGGATGCCCATCGGGTCTTACACCTCCAACTCGGTGATGCCCATCGGGGACTTACACACCTAGGATGCCCATCGTGGTCTTACACCTCCTACTCGGTGATGCCCATCGGGACTTACACACCTAGGATGCCCATCGGGTCTTACACCTCCTACTCGGTGATGCCCATCGGGACTTACACACCTAGGATGCCCATCGTGTCTTACACCTCCTACTCAGTGATGCCCATCGGGGACTTACACACCTAGGATGCCCATCGGGGTCTTACACCTCCTACTCGGTGATGCCCATCGGGACTTACACACCTAGGATGCCCATCGGGTCTTACACCTCCAGATGTCCATCGGGTCCTACCCGAGCGGGACCTAAACTAGTTACCCCTACAGTCTTCTACACTATAAATTACCTGCCCATGCCTGGCATGGAACTAACAGGATAAAATAGAACAAGGTATGCCAAGATAATTAAACCCCTTGCATGGAACTAACAATATATCGGGACACAAGAGCAACACGATATGGAAGCAAGAGAAAACATGTAACCTATCCACCGGAAATTTTCATACAATCACAAGACATGGCATGCTTTGGAAGAACAACCTAGCATGGAACTAACATGAACAACAAGCAAAGATGCTAGCAAGATTTCAAACACAAGTCGCTCAATAGCTAACATACTCATAACAACAACCAAGCATACAAAGCACAATCATGATAGCATCGCAGGTCCACACAACCACGGTAAGAAATCCTTACACTGAAACAAGCGTAAAATAACTACCATAAGCCAACCAAACGACTCCCGAGCTTCTAAGTGAACCCGAGCAACCTAAGCATTTAATAAAAATATCCTAATTAAATAACAACAACCAAACAACTTAGGGTCCAAAAGAGTGGAGGCTCGGGAATTTACCAACCGAGAAGGCACTAGATCTCGGTCCCATCTATCTCGGCAAAACAGGCACTTTCGGCGGCAAGTGGGCAGAGCAGACGTGCACTGGGCGAGCAGCAGTGCAAGCCGGCGGGCGCTGCTGGCGCTGGCTGGCGCGCCGGCGGGCTATTCTGGCGCGCTGGCTTGCGCGCGTGCGCTGTGAGGGACGAAGCGCCAGTGACACGGGCGCTGGCGCGGGCGCGCTGGGCGCGGAATCGATTGGGCGATGGCGTCTGGTGCGCGCGCGACGGCGCGCGCGCGGACGGGGCAACGCGGGCGGCGGCGCTGGCTGGCGCTCTGGGCGCTGGTCGCCTGGCCGCGACCGATCCGCTTCTTTGGCTGGGGTCTGCTTCACGACGATGGGGCCGCTTGGTGTGCGATCTGGGCTGGCCGCTCGACCGGGCGCTCGGCTGGCCGGGACGGCTCGGTGAGGCTCGGTTGGGTTTCTTGGTGAGGTCGGCCAGGAGAGAGAGAGGAAGAGAGAGAGAGAGAGAGAGAAGTGGTAAAACAAGGGAATTGAATTTTTTTGATTTTCTTTCCTTTTCCTAATTTAAATAGGTCTTGGTGACCTAAATCCCTTCCCAAGCTTCCTCCTTCGAGTCCCTACCAAACAAACTTATTTAAAAATAAGACTCACTTTTCCTACAAACTCCCTAAGACCATTTAGGGCAAGGGCTCAAAACCCAATGGAAGCACCAAAATTACAATTAATTTTGCCATTTTCTAAAACACCTCCAAACTTCCAAACAACTTGCCCAAACCTCTCGGGTCTTGCAACCAACAACCATTAAGCTTCGAAAAAGGCAGGAATGACCCTGGAATCCTGAAAATCCACAAAACCCTGACCGGGGGCAAAAGACCAAAATGCCCCTAAGGGTTAAAATAGCTCTAACGGCCCATCCGAACATCCGAATAATGACCCGAAATCACCTGGGTAACCGAAATAGAAAACTGGGCCGTTACAATACTCCCTCCTTTTAAGACTTTCGTCCTCGAAAGTCCTAAGACGACACAAAACTCTAGGAAAACTCCACTGATTCTTAACCAACCAAGCTCCCTGTTAAGACAACACAAATCCTTCTTCGAAACCGAACCCTCTTGGTTTCCCAAAGGCTCCAAGCCCAAAAGACACCGAGTCTGCCACAAACTATCTCAACCAAAACTGAACTAACACTGAGCTTCGAAGAAATCATGCGATAGCTAGTCGGTGAGTCACACCCTCTGACTCGCACGAACTCTCAACGGTCTTAAAATCTTAGGGCTCACTTAGCCCTGCTAACCCAACTCTAACGCCTCTCTACTGGCGCTACTCACAAAAAACTTGACTCACTAGAACACGACCACAACACTTAAACAACCATCTTGAAGAGCACCGACGCACTGAAGCCAGGGGCACATACCTGGTTCACCAGACGGCTAACGCCACTCACACTAGCCGAAACTTCACTACGGCCACCCATGAACGACAAGGTCCGTGGAACAGCTCCACTCAACCAAACTAATAAACGGAGCCCTCTTGGCCGACAACAACTTTCCAATGCAATCCGACCAGCCACCGCCTAAGAGAATATCGCCAAATAAGGAAACAAACAACATAACTTTCTAAAAAATCTCGAGCAAAGAAGGAATAAAACAACACGCGGCTACTTGCAACACAACACCTCGAGGATAACGACTCAAAGGTTTTACCAACCATTTCCACGGCACCTCTGTGCCAACCCACTCAATCGTGGCTCACTTATAACGCCAATCGCGAACGCACACCAACTAGGAACAGAGCCCGAGAAGGGCCGACTCTGCAGAAACTCAAACCAAGTCTTACAACGAGCGGCTCCCTCCAAGCCGCCACTCAACCCTTAAGTCCATCTGGCCGCTCTAAGGACTTCCTCCTTATAGCTAGACCTAGCTCTCCTTCCGATCCGAAACTCCACCCACGAAACATCGCGAGGAATAAGGATAGCGACGACCACAAGCTTGCGGATCATGAGCAACTCGGGTCAAGCAAGACTACCTCAAAAGTTAATACTCGAATCGGCATCCACGGTGCAACTCAACGACCAAGGAACTAGGGGTTCTACAAACTCCAAGGACCCAACAACCTTCCAACAACAACTCAAGCCCTTGAACTGGCCGCCTCCGCCCTCGCGGGGACAAACAACTTTCCGCTTGCTAACAAGCCAACGCAGGACACTCTCGGCCGGGCCGACGGCTACGCCACTCAAATCAACTACACAACTCGGAGCTAAGTCGACTCCTCCTCTTCAGTGGACGATTTCCCGGCAGAAGCGGACTTCCATGAAGGACGATGAACTTCACACACGCTAGTTGTCCTACTCATCGAAGGCAACAACAACCAATTCCCTTGAAAGCAACAATCGAGGGATTCCACAATCGCTTGCACCACCAACTTAGAACTAGCAAGATTTACTCAACCTCCGAGGAGGGGTCAACTCCCAAAACTTCCCGACTAGGAACAAGTCCTCGTGGCAACTCCACTTGCTCGAACGAAGCTAGCTCTAGAAACCACATGGGAACCAAACCTTGGTCAACGCCAAGCACCACCTTGCTAAGAATTCTGAAAACCAACGCAGAGGCTACTAAGAACAACTCTAGCTTGCCAAACGACTACAAGCATCCAACAACTCAACCGAGGGACACTGCTTGGGTCTGACTGAGCTCCGGTTCCTCAACACGAAACCTTCGTGGTTCCCAAAACATACACCACGGAACGAGCTACACAAAAAAGTACACCGACGTGTACAACTCCAACTTGATTCCTTAAGATCCAAACCAATAAGTACTCTCACACAAGGCAACTTTTGCCTCCCAATAGAGCCACAACTAGCAAGGAGCAACAAGAGTTCAACCCACTCGTGGTCAACTCACCACGGAACGCCACATTGGTCCACTCACTCTTACAAGAGCATAGCCACACCAAGCTAACTTACCTCATACCAATGGTCCACTAAACGTGCTCCGATCAACCTTCCAACTCATGGCTCTAACATCGGATCAACCACGCATCATCGATGCCAACCCTACTCATATTAGGGTAACTCCAGGTAGTAGTCGAGTCACACTACCATCCAACCGGCTCACAAGCCCCACAACACAAAGCGCGAGAACTCGGACGCGCTAGCCCTTAACAACCAACACATCCTTTGTACCTAGCTCTCGGTGACCTCGAAGGCTCCTACTTATCCCTCGAACAACCTCACTCTTGTAGTTCTCTTACTACCACCGAGCTAGATCTCTTATGCAACCCAAACAGTGCAATCTCGGAAGTGGGTACAAGACTAGTGGGGATGCCAAACTTCAAGTGGGTCTTGGAACCATCTGCACAAAAAGTACCAACCGGCCCGACTCTAGGCCTCCTCTCAAAGCTTGGTGCCAACAGCACTACATCCTTAACAACACAAACATCTCTTTACGGGCTTTAAGTCCCTCTCGAGGGAAGGGAAGGTCACACTCCAGTGTGGGGCAATGGCACTCAACACAAGGGTCTCAACACTCGAGTAGATTATTCTCTGACATCACGACTAACAGACAAGCCACGGCCCACTCCTGCATCCCACTCGATGCTCAACAAATACTCAGGCCAACCCTAGGGTGGCAAAGACTGCTCCACTCTTGGAACATGCTAACGTAAGGTGCTTCTCTCTCTAATAGCCACCAAAAACCACGGACGGATTAAGTCTTGACAAGTAAACTCCACACTACCCCTGGCTACGAGGGTACTAACGGAAGTGGCTACAAAGCGATCGCAGTTTGTAGGAGGACAAGATGTCTCTACATCTTCCTCAAAAGCTACTAACTTAGCAACTTGCCAATCGACCGGGTGGTCGGTGGAGACTCTGCCGTCCGCCTCTCATAGGGGACTTCCACCACCACACTGCTGCATCAAACAACACCAGAACGGCACGCCTCGACCTCTGAACATCAGGTCATCGGCCTTTGAACACCAGGTCATCCCAACACCTGGATGATAAACTCGATCCTGGACAACTACCTCGCACGCCAAAGATGGGTCTCAAAACATCCAGCTCTCAGAGGTTCCACTAGCCAAACTCGGCGGCTCGATCAACGCCAACTAACTTATCAAAGATAACTTTGTTGATCGATCCCTCCCGAGCCTCCGGGCAACTGGAGCTACAAGGAGGGGTGTCTCCTAAATAAACTCTGCCACCGGGCTATCTGCGCCAAGACTTCCCATTACGCTACGCTACAAATTGCGCCTAGGTCTCCGCTCTCTGTTAGCTAAAAGACTCGCCATCAATTCTCGCATGGTGGAGCACACTCTGCTCAAGGTCTCACTCGAGGCGTGCTAGACTCTACCCCTTACTCTTGGCAACTCATCTGCCAGGGCCAAAGGTGGCCTACGGGTCTAAACGACCCTGGACGAGGTCTCATCATCAACATGAACGGTCCAACTCCTCGGTTGGAGATACCAAACGTCCCTGCTCCTCAATGTGTAATCAACAACTGGCGGTCTACACAAAACATAAAAACTAGCCCACGCTGGGGCTCTCACTGCCCAACAAGGGTAACACATGTATACTAGATGCAGTATTGTAATTCTTAACCCTTAACTTTAAACTTACGGACATACCTGATGGCTGGCGGAGCGCTGATGATCATGGAAAACAACCTACAACTGCAGGTCAGTCTACAGGACCCTATAACTCGAGCTCTGATACCAACTGTAAAGACCCGACCCAAAAGAAGCGGTCTCTAACCTAGATCCTTACTTAGCATGCATGCCTAGGAATGTAAAACACCATCCATTCTACAGGTTTAAAACTTTTGCAATTAACAGAACTTTAAACAAACCACAGAAGCCAATGTAAAAATCAAGAGTAATTGACTGATCAGTGCTTTTCTTAAAAACAAAACAAGAGTACGGTACGAGAACCATAAAATAGTTTGAGTGTTTTCCCTAGGGACTCAAGTCCCACTACATGCTAAATCATAAAGAAAACAATAAAAGAACATGCATCCCAGAGTCAGCTTTCCATGATCATCCAGCCGCCTCCTCCTAGCCATCCTGCCGATGTCCCAAGTTACCTGGTGGAAAAACCACAGAAATAAGGGTGAGTATAAACATACTCAGTAAGAATCCCCAACCGGGGTACAATACGATACATCAGTCATCTAGCACCCTAGTATACATGCAAATAAAACAATGACTTAGAGCAAAACGGTTGAGTTAGGCTATGAGCTACTTCTAGAGCGAGCCTATTCAAGGGCTTTCATCTACTCCCTATCCTAGGTTTTACACTTGGATGCCCTTCGGGCCTTACACAACCTAGGACTCGGTGCTGTCCAGTCGGGGACTTACACCTCCAACTCGGTGATGCCCATCGGGTCTTACACACCTAGGATGCCCATCGTGGTCTTACACCTCCAACTCGGTGATGCCCATCGGGTCTTACACACCTAGGATGCCCATCGTGGTCTTACACCTCCAACTCGGTGATGCCCATCGAGGACTTACACACCTAGGATGCCCATCGGGTCTTACACCTCCAACTCGGTGATGCCCATCGGGTCTTACACACCTAGGATACCCATCGTGGTCTTACACCTCCTACTCGGTGATGCCCATCGAGGACTTACACACCTAGGATGCCCATCGGGTCTTACACCTCCAACTCGGTGATGCCCATCGGGGACTTACACACCTAGGATGCCCATCGGTCTTACACCTCCTACTCGGTGATGCCCATCGGGACTTACACACCTAGGATGCCCATCGGGTCTTACACCTCCTACTCGGTGATGCCCATCGAGACTTACACACCTAGGATGCCCATCGTGGTCTTACACCTCCTACTCGGTGATGCCCATCGGGACTTACACACCTAGGATGCCCATCGGGTCTTACACCTCCTACTCAGTGATGCCCATCGAGGACTTACACACCTAGGATGCCCATCGGGTCTTACACCTCCGTATGTCCATCGGGTCCTACCCGAGCGGGACCTAAACTAGTTACCCCTACGCCTTCTACACTATAAATTACCCGCCCATGCCCGGCATGGAACTAACAGATAAAATAGAACAAGGTATGCCAAGATAATTAAACCCCTTGCATGGAACTAACAGAATATATCGGGGACACAAGAGCAACACGATATGGAAGCAAGAGAAAACATGTAACCTATCCACTGGAAATTTTCATACAATCACAAGACATGGCATGCCGAAGAACAACCTAGCATGGAACTAACATGAACAACAAGCAAGCATGCTAGCAAGATTTCAAACACAAGCCGCTCAATAGCTAACATACTCTTAACAACAACCAAGCATACAAAGCACAATCATGATAGCATCGCAGGGTCACACAACCCACGGTAAGAAATCCTTACACAGAAAACAAGCGAGAAAATAACTACCATAAGCCAACCAAACGACTCCCGAGCTTCTAAGTGAACCCGAGCAACCTAAGCATTTAATAAAAATATCCTAATTAAATAACAACGACCAAACAACTTAGGGTCCAAAAGAGTGGAGGCTCGGGAATTTACCAACCGAGAAGGCACTAGATCTCGGTCCCATCTATCTCGGCAAAGCAGGCACTCGGCGGCAAGTGGGCGGGCGGGACGTGCACCGGGCGCAGCAGGCTGGCGCTGGCGGCGCTTTGGCGCTGGCTTGGCGCGGCGGCCGGCTGGCGCTGGCTGGCGCTGGCGTGTGTGCGGTGGGGACGAATGGCCAGTGACACGGGCGCTGGCGCGGCGCGGCTGGCGCGAATCGATTAAGCGATGGCGTCAGTGCGCGCGACGGCGCGCGCGACGGGAACGCGCGGCGGCGGCGCTGGCTTTGGCGTCTGGCGCTGGGCTGCTGGCTGCGACCGATCTATTCTTTGGTGAAGTCTCTGCTGCGGCGATGAAATTTCTTTGGTGCGATCTGCTGGCCGCTCGACTGGCCGCTCGGCTGGCCGGGACGGGCTCGGTGAGGCTCGGTTGGGTTTCTTGGTGAGGTCGGCCGAGAGAGAGAGAAGAGAGAGAGAGAGAGAGAGAAGTGGTAAAACAAGGGAATTGAATTTTTTGATTTTCTTTCCTTTTCCTAATTTAAATAGGTCTTGGTGACCTAAATCCCTTCCCCGGCTTCCTCCTTCGAGTCCCGGCCCAAACAAACTTATTTAAAAATAAGACTCACTTTTCCTACAAACTCCTAAGACCATTTAGGGCAAGGGCTCAAAACCCAATGGAAGCACCAAAATTACAATTAATTTTGCCATTTTCTAAAACACCTCCAAACTTCCAAACAACTTGCCCAAACCTCTGGGTCTTGCAACCAACAACCATTAAGCTTGAAAAAGGCGAGAATGACCACGGAATCCTGAAAATCCACAAAACCCGACCGGGGCAAAAGACCAAAATGCCCCTAAGGGTTAAAATAGCTCTAACGGCCCATCCGAACATCCGAATAATGACCCGAAATCACCTGGTAACCGAATAGAGAAATCGGGCGTTACGGCAAATGGCCGCACACGAGACAGACGGGACTCGGCGGCGGCGCGGCACGGCACGCGGCGCCGCGGCGCCGGCGTGCGGTGCGACACACGGCGAAGCTGCTTTCGCGAGGGACGCGCGCGTGGCGAACGTCTTGGCGTCGCGGGCGAGCGGTTCGGCAAGCGGACACGGCGAGGCGTGCGATGGGCGACGCGACGACGCTAAAGACGCGCGGCGCCGGCGAGACCTCTCTCGTCGCGGCGAGCGACGGGCGAGAGACGAACGATTTATCTGGCTGCTTCTTGGCGCGATCCGGCGTCGCGGCGCAGGCTGCCGAGCAGATCTGGGCGTGGGGCCGGGCTGCCGACGAAACGGCAAAGCTGCTAAGGCGGATCTGGCGTCGCGGCGGGCCGCCGGCAGATCTGGCGTGTGCGAGCTGGCGGTTGGACGCGCCACGATTGCTTCTGGCCGGGCTTCTCTCTTCTCCGGTGTTCAATCAACACAAACACACTTGGCCAAACAAAGACACCAAACGGATGAGAAGAAGAAGAGGAAGATCGATACCTACCCGAATGATGATGATCGATCCAAAGGAGCCGCAAGGATGAAGAACTCGGCAAGGCAATGGAGAGGAGAGCTTGTGCGGCCAAGAGGAGTTTTGGAGAAGAAGATGGAATAAACCTAATTCTATTTCATTTAACCAAATGCACCAAAACTCCAAAATCCAAGGTTAACTAAGATGTGATGCAGAAAGAGTAACAAGAGCACCTAATGGCTCAATTGGCACACATCTCTACAAGCTTCCCGGAGACCAGGTTTCAAACCCCTATTGCAAAGACAAATTCCTTTATTTTTACTTTTGCATCAAACCTTGCTCAAACCAAACCACAAACCCCTCCAAAACCTACAAAAACCATCCAATAATTTTAGTAATCGGAAAAGACACAAACGACCACGACGGCCCGACCAAATTACCAAATTACCCCTAGGGCATACCGGAAGACCGGAAGAAAAACCTGGGTCGTTACAATATTCCCTCCTTTTTATGACTTTCGTCCTCGAAAGTCCTTAAGACAGAAACAGCTCAGGGTAATGCAACCTCATCTCGTCCTCCCGCTCCCAAGTGGCTTCCTCAGAACCCCGACTCTTCCACTGAACCTTTACCAAACGAATCTCGCGATTACGCAATGTCTTGGTCTCAAAGGCAAGGATCCTCACTGGCTTCTCCTCGAAGTTCAAATCCTCATTCAGCTGCAAAGGCTCAAAGTCCACAATGTGCGACGGGTCCGGCACATATTGCCTCAACATCGATACATGGAAAACACTATGCACCGCTGATAGTGACGGAGGTAGGGCTAACCGGTAAGCAACTCTGCCAATCCTCTCTAGGATCTCAAATGGACCAACAAAACGGGGACTCAACTTCCCACGCTTACCAAACCTCAGAACACCTCGCATCGGAGCAACCTTAAGGAACACATGCTGACCAACCTCAAACTCCAAATCTCGACGCCGAACATCGGCGTAACTCTTCTACTGCTCTCGAGCTGTCAACATACGAGCTCTAATCTTACTGCCTTTGCACCATTGGTCAAGCTGCAGTAACTCGGGACCCAAAACTCGTCTATCACCGACCTCTTCCCGAAACACACGGGGACCGACAACGCTTACCATACAAAGCCTCGAATGGAGCCATCTCAATCGTCGATCGTAATCGTTGTTATAGGCAAACTCCATCAAAATCTGAATCTTCGGTCCCAATCGCACGGGAAATCCAACACACAAGCCTTCAACATATCCTCGAGAATCGATTCACTCTCTCGATCGACCATCCGTTTGAGGGTGAAAAGTTGTCTTTGAAATCGCACTCGTGCCCAAACCCTTCTGGAGCGCTCTCCGAAAACGAAGTGAACCATGAGTCACGATCGGACACAATCCTCACCGCACACCATGATAACGGATGATCTGCTCCAAAAACAATCTGCGCCACTGTTCCACGGTATAAGTGTCTCTACCGGGAATGAAGTGTGCGCTCTTGGTCAAACGGTCGACTATCACCCAAATCTGAGAGAACTTCCTCGAGTCCTTGGCAAACCAGAGATAAAGTCCATGGAGATCTCTTCCCATTTCCACTGGGTACACTCGATGGGCGCAACAAACCAGTGGCCTCTGCACTGGGTGCCTTCACTTGCGACAAGTGAGACACCTACCGACAAACTCTGCCACATCTCTCTTCATTCCCATCCACGGTAAGGTGCGCTTAGGTCTCGATACATCTTGGTACCCCGGGGTGCCAAGCAAAATAGGAACTGTGGGCCTCAGGAGAGTAACTCTGCTGCAAAACTCGCAATGTCCGGAACACACAACCGCCTCTATAAGTCAACCCACCGTCTCGTGAATATACAAAGTCAAAGTCACCGTCGGCACTAACTCTATCAACCAATCTCTTAAGTGCGGGTCACCCAACCGGCTGTCTATAATCCATTTGCCTAATCGACGGCTGAATAGTCAATCGAGCTACCACGCGCGGTAACCTCACCCAACAACACTCGCAACCTCGGCCCGCTCGACCTCTCTCATAAAACTGGCCGAACTCAACAACGCCGCAGAGTGCGACGTCTTTTCTACTCAAAGCATCGGCCACTACGTTGGCTTTACCCGATGGTACAAAATCTCGCAGATCATAATCCTTTACCAACTCTAACCATCTCCTCTCGCCTCATATTCAACTCCTTCGAGTAAACAGATACTTGAGGCTCACGATGATCGGTAAACATCTCAATCCGCTCACCATACAGTAATGCCTCCAAATCTTGATTACAAACACCATCTGCGCCAACTCCATATCATGAGTCGGGTAGTTCTCATTCATACGGCTTCACTGACGGAAAGCATAGGCAATGACCTTCCCGTCTTTGCATCAACACACAACCTAATCCAAACTTGGAAGCATCATCAGAGACCACGAAACCACTGTCCCCTCCGGATCGCCAACATCAGTCTTGCCAAGTCAAATCGCGCTTGAGCCTCGGCAAAGCTCTCATCACACTCTTGTCCCAAACAAACTCGACACCCTTCCTCGCCGACGAGTGAGGGGCGAGGCTAAAGCGAAAAAGTCCTTGACGAACCGACGGTAGTAACTCGCCAAACCTGTAAAGTCGCGAATCTCGCAATCAAGTCGGCTTGGCCCATGAACTCACATTTGGAAACCACGTGGCCTAGGAAGGCCACCGCTCCAACCAGAAATCACATTTGGAAAACTTCGCATAAAGCTGGTTTTCCTCAAAGCCGCCAATACTCGCCTCAAATGCTCTGCATGGTCTTTTTAGACCTCGAATAAATCGAGAATATCGTCAATGAACACGATGATGAAGGCTGTCCAAAAATGATTTGAACACCCTATCCATCATGTCCATGAACGCGGGCCGGGCATTGGTCAATCAAACGACATGACCACAAACTCATAGTGACCATATCTAGACACAAAAGCTGTCTTAGGAATGTCGGCATCCCGATCCGCAATCGATGGTAACCGGATCTCGATCTATCTTGGAGAACACGAAGCTCCTGAAGCCGATTGAACAAATCATCGATACGGGCAACGGTACTTATTCTTCATCACACCTTATTAAGCTCGCGGTAATCAATACATAAGCGCATAGAACCTTCCTTCTTTTTCACAAACAGAATCGGTGCTCCCCACGGGGACACACTCGGACGGATGAACCCTCGATCTAACATCTCCTGCAAATCTGAATCTTGATTCCTTTAACTCACTGGAGCCATACGATCACGGAGCCTTCGAGATAGGGAGGGTCCTGGCTCGAGCTCAATTGTGAAGTCAACCTCTCTTCGGGGCAACCCCAGTAACTCCTCGAGAAACACGTCCGCAAACTCCCGCACGACGGTACACGATCAGCAGACAAATGAGGGGCGCTCTTCCCGCACAACTTGGCTAGATAGCCCCAAGCTCCATGAGCTAGCAAACGACGAGCTTTCACACTCACACCATCGGCGGGCAAACTCCACCTGGACTCCACGAAACTTAAAGTCGGGCGACTGGCGGCCTAAACACTACTTCTTTCCGGTGGCGATCGGTCAACGCGTGTGGTTAGCGACTAACCACTCCATACCAAGAATCACATCAAAACCGCTCATAGGCGTAACTATGAGCGTAGCCCCAAGCAACTCTCCTGGATATCTCGATCCGGCCATCCCTAATCTTATCTCTAGCCAACATATTAACTCCCGAAGGAGTTGCAACAGATAACTCGAAACCTAGAGGCTCTAGTCTTAACTTAGCATGCTCAACAAACAACACAGATACAAATGAATCGTGGAACCAGAATCAAACAAGACAAATGCGCAGTGATCTAAAACAAGAAGCGTACCGCCACACGCGGCATCCGTGACGCTCGGCCTCTGACGGGTCGTAGCAAACACTCGACCTGCCGCTGCTGCTGTTGGCCGATCACAAAAACGGGCCATGTGTCCCTCTCTACCACAACGGAAGCACAATCTAGGTCCAGTGACAAGCTCCGGCGTGGACTTTCCCACAAGTAGCACAAGCGGGAATCGCTGGGTCCTCCTCGCTGTCGGCCGAAAGCGGACCGAGCTCTCCACGATCTCTGCTTCAAATCGCCTTTGGGGGCGCTGCCGCCTCCCGAAAGTCAAACTTCCTCTTACGCCCCACACCGGCTGGGACAGACGCCGAACAGAGGCGGCAACAACCCGCTCAAGCAGATACTTCCCATTATAGATCGTGGCTAATCGACAGCCCTAGCATAAGTGTCGGGGGCACCGAGCCACGACATCTGGGAAACACCACGCCTCAATCCAGGATATGAACTTCCGAATCTTCACTCGGGTGGCAATCAACCGAGGAGCAAAATATCCATACTCTGAGAACTTGCGCTCATAATCCTCAATGGAATCGTAACCACGCTTGAGTGTGGAAGAGCTCCACCATCTTCTCTTGAGCCTCATCACCGATGAACTTTACCTTGAACTCACTTTTGAAGAACTCCCAAGTAGCGGGTGGAGACCCGGTGGTCTCTCGCTCAAGGTGGACTCCCACCACCATCTCATTTGTGCCTCCTAGCACATGAGCCGCACACCTCGGCCTCTCGAATATCGGGGCACACTATGATCGGAAAGTGTACTCCAATTGGGCAATCCACCTAGCCGCCGCTAACGCATCACCGTGGTGGCATCAAACTTCTCGAAGCTTCCACTTCACAAAATCCTTCACCACCTACCCAATTCCTCGGCACCCTCTCGCCATATCTCGCCTCTGGGGCTACTTGCTCTCGAGGAGCCGGAGGTGCTCTTGAGCTCTCTTGAACCAATCGAGTCACCGCTCGATCTGGGCTCGGGACTCTTCCCGCTGCGCTGCCAACAAGGCACAGGTCTCGCCCTCTGGTCACTCAACATGCTGACCATAAAAGCCCTCATAGACTCGGCAAACTCTGCTCCGGGAAGCGATCTCACACGCGCTTCGATCGCCTCAACGCCCGCTCTAGGCGTAACGGGAGGAGCCGCAGTGGAATGCCATCGATGTCGGCTTGGGGCGATGTCCTGCAGATGTCGATCCGATCCTGATACCTCGACACGCTCGAACCTCCTCTCGATGCGGGTGGTAGCATCTTTGGCGATCTACATCCAAACCAACAACTAATCAAAACACGCTGTCACCACTCCACAACACCAAACAAGGCATACACTAGATGATAGGTATTGTAAATTCTTAACCCTTTTCCTTTCTAAAACAATAAATCTAGGCGTACTGATGATGGTATCTGAGTGCTTGTGATCATGGAAGGATGACCTACAACAAAGGTCAGTCTACAGAATCTATGACTCTGAGCTCTGATACCAACTGTAAAAAACCCGACCCAAAAGGGGCTCTAAATGGGCCTTTAACCCAATGCATGTATTCAAAATAAAAGACATTATGAAAAATAAGTTTCGGATCCCAAGTAAAAACAGAAACATTCAACAATCAAAACATACATTTCTAAAAGCATACTCTGATCAGAGATTTATTTAAACCATTAAAACAATCCACAAGTACAAATATGCTGGAATCCATAAAACGTAAGAAAACATCTTGGGGCTCTGTGCCCGTCTACATGCATTCAGGGGAAATAACAAAAGTCAAGAGTCATGATAAAATAAAATAATCAGAGATGACGGCATGATTCCATGATCACAGCTTCCCCTTCAGCCATCCTGTCTCCCGCCTTGATTACCTGTGGAAAACCACAGAATAAGGGTGAGTAACGAATTACCCAGTAAGAATCCCCAACCGGGTACAATACGATATACATGATCATCTAGAAGAATGTATGCAAGCTATGAGTACAAACACAGAGCGGAGCACATAGCTAAGTCCACACTTGGACCTCGGATGCCAACTCGTGGTCTTAGTCCGGAAATACCACAACATACTAAGCGCGCTATACGGGAACAAGTCCCGGCCTCGGCTGTCTCATGTCGATCTGAAAGGTGCACTAGCTCAAGATCCCGAGGAGCTCTCCGGTCGGCGCTGTAATGAGCGTAAGGATGCACCGCGTGCTTCTACTGACTATGGGGGTGCCGGTCTAGTGGCAAGTCGCCCATATCCGGATACCACGCCTAACTAAATCTCTGGATCGGTGTCACCGACATAGGGGTGTGAGACACGGACACGTGAACTATGTCACCTGTACCACCGCACTGAGGCTAAGGAACGGGTCATGGTAGGCTTGCACCAGAAGCCGTCCTTACCTTAACAGTGGCAATCAAGGGCTCTTGCCGAACACGCTGAGGACGTGCCGGCTGCCGGGGACTAGGCATTGCCAAGTCATCATCCCGACCGTTGGGGCATCGCTTAGACTACCACCCTCACCCAAGATTGCAGGGCCTACCGGTTGGGATAGCTAATCCCTCACGGGGTCCAAGGACGGAGAACTGTCTCGAACGTCCTTGCCATAGATGCAAGATACTTTATGCATCGGGCCCGGATGATGCTATCTACCTGAATTCTAAACCTTAACAATAATAACGATTCAATCAATGCAGTCCAATACGTGCTCAACAGATACAAGGAACCTAGCATGATACTACGAAGCAAGCAATGTATCGAACATGCTAGAATAGAACAACCTAGCATGGGCTAACATGAGAAACAATACAAGAGTTCATGCCACAGAATTGAGCACAGAGCACCTAGGGCTAAACATGCTAGTAATCATACACAGGCATACAAAACAACAATCACAAATATACCGCAGGGTCCACACAACCCCGGTAAGAAATCCTTACCTTGGTCGGAAGACTTCTACACACAAATTCCTAGGCTGCGAACACTTCCGAGCTAGCTATCGAGAACCTACAAACATAGTAACAATCATAACCATATCCCTAAAAATATAATAAAACAGCAGGCTCGGCTCGGGAGCACTCACACGGCACCGCGACACGAAGCAAAGGCGCTGCTGGCAGCCGGGCACTACCGAAGCTGGCGGCGCTGGCCGCTGGCTGCACGGCGCGGCGGCGCGCATCTGCAGCGCGCGGATGAACGCTGGGCGCGGTATGCACACGGACACGACAGACGGGACTCGGCAGCGAGCGGCACGCGCACGCGCGCGCGGCGCCGGGCGTGCGATCGCGAACACGGCGAAGCTACTCGGCGAGGACGCGCGCGCAGCGCGAACGTCTTGGCGTCGCGGCGGCGGCGGGTTCGGCAAGCCGACACGGCGCGAGGGCGCGATAAGCGCGCGACGCGACGCACCGGACGCGCGGCGCTGCGCGAGGCCTCTGGCGTCGCGCGAGCGACGGGCGAGGACGAACGACGATCTGGGCTGCTGCTTTGGCGCGATCCGGCGCGTCGGGCGGCTGCCGGCGATCTGGGCGTGGGGGCCGGCCGCCGACGAACGGAAAAGGCCGCTAGGCGGATCTCGCGCGCGGCGCGGCTGCCGACAGATCTGGGCGTCTGAAGCCGGCGGTTGGACGCGCCACGATTGCTGCTGGGTCGGGCTTCTCTCGGTGGCCGCAATCAACACAAACACACTTGGCGAAACAAAGACACCAAACGGATGAGAAGAAGAAGAGGAAGATCGATACCTACCCGAATGATGATGATCGATCCAAAGGAGCTGCAAGGATGAAGAACTCGGCAAGGCAATGGAGAGGGAGAGCTTGTGCGGCCAAGAGGAGTTTTGGAGAAGAAGATGGAATAAACCTAATTCTATTTCATTTAACCAAATGCACCAAAACTCCAAAGTCCAAGGTTAACTAAGATGTGATGCAGAAAGAGTAACAAGAGCACCTAATGGCTCAATTGGCACACATCTCTACAAGCTTCCAGAGACCCGGTTCAAACCCATACTGCAAAGACAAATTCCTTTATTTTTACTTTTGCATCAAACCTTGCTCAAACCAAACCACAAACCCCTCCAAAAACCTACAAAAACCATCCAATAATTTTAGTAACTGGAAAAGACACAAACGACCCTGACGGCCCGACCAAATTACCAAATTACCCCTAGGGCATACCTGGAAGACCGGGAAGAAAAACCTGGGTCGTTACAGTAGCTTTCGAGGAGGTTAATGAGGTATCTTTGTGCTCTTGTAGGGTGTTGTTGTTTGCAGCCAGTAAGCCGGAACCCTGTGGTTAAGGGTGCAGCGAGCAGTGTTCCCATCGGACTTGATCCGTTGGTGGTTTCCTCAGTTGTTTGGTAGTGTTGAGCACTCTTCTTTTGGTGAGCCCTAGAGAAGGGCTAGCTGCTGCATGTTGTGAGAGCCGGCCAGAGTTTTGTTTAGCATCATGTGGAGAGGCAAGAGTGGGCCGTGAGCCTTCAGTTTGATGAAATGCCATAGTCTGGTTGTTTGAGTTTGAGCTCTTGTATGCCTAGCCATAGTTTTTGTCACTTGAGGTGCATTGGTTGGTGTGCCGCTTTGGCTCTAAGTCTGGTTCAGGCCTGAGTTTGGCATGGGTATAGCAGATGGTTCAATGACCCGTCCGGAGTTCAGCACACTCCTTTAGCCTTTGGATCCGTTTGTGGCAGTTGCACCTGTTTAAGTCACGCAAGAGGGCTAGTTCAGTGGTAGTCGAAGGAATACAAGCGAAATGATGTTCAAGAGGAGCTGGAGCCGCTTCCCAGTGTTACTGAGGGTTGAGTAAGTCAGCAGGTTGACGGTTGGTAGGTGTTAGTGCGTGCGAGTCTCATGCTAGGGCTGAGGCCAAGAGATCTTTGTGGTTGGTAGTGCGGTCCACTACCTTCGGGTGCCTAAACCTGAGTTGAGTGAGCATTGTAGATGCGAGTTCGGTCCAGCAGGGGGACCATGAGTTGGACGCTCATGAGATGAGCTGGATGCCTATGAGATGAGTTGGATGCCTATGAGATGAGCTTAATGCTTATGAGAGGAGTTGGACGCCTTATGTGTAAGCACACTTGGTAGAGACTTGGTATAAAGTAAGTTCGGTTTGGCATTGTTATGCTTTAGTAGAGCAAGGTTGCTCAGCTTCGAGTATCGTGTGAAGATGGAACTTTTGGTGTTTCTTTGGTTGATTGTATCTCTGCCAGAAGCTAGTGTTGCCTTTTGGAAAGCACCTGTTAGTCTTTGATCTCTGAAGGAAGGTTGAGAGTTGTGCACACAAGTGTGTTTTGGGTAGTTCGTTCTGGTGGCGAGAGTTTCAGAACCATGTAAAGTTTGCATGGGAGAACTGGTGCTTAGTTCTTGGAGAAGTTGGACTCCAGGTGGATGTTGTAAGGCTTTAGTTGAGGTTGTAAGGATACCGTGCTCGTAGTTGGGTTGTTGCTTAGGCAAGTTTGTTATGTTGAACCTAAGCTTGGTTGGTGGAACCTCTTGTGTTCATGGTTGGAGTTCAGATGGTACTGAACAAATGGTGGTTGTAGTGGAGCCGCGTAGTTCCTGACCGTAGTTGCTAAGGGTGTTGCTCGGAATCCTTACCCTTGGTGGAAGCTACGATGTGGCTGATGCTTTGAGTAGGAGGATGACACATTCTGAAGCGTTTCTGGTCTTTTTGGTTTCGAGGTTCGGAGCAGGCCAGCATGGTTGTGATGCTGGGAAAAGGAGTTGTTTGTTCAGCAGCTTGGGTGTTTAGACCGTTAGACGACAAAGGTGTGTCGAGGGTTGCCGAAGAACCCTAGTTGTGGAGAGCCTCACCAGAGCTCAGTCAGGCCCAGGTAGTGAGTTTCAGTTGGCAAGCCGGAGTCGTGTAGGTTGTAGCCTAGGGTGAGTTGCTGGCAGTCTTGGTAGGCTGGCAAGCTAGTGTTTGTTTGGAGTAGAGTCCGGATTTTTTCCGGTGTGGTGGCAAGTTGGTGCTTGGTGTTGACCAAGGTGTGGTTTTTGAGTTGCTAGAAGTTAGCTTTGCTCGTGGGGCGAGTGGTTTGTGCCCTGTTGGTTTTTTTCCTGTTTCCAGGATGTTGAGACTTTCCCCCTTTGGTGTTTGGAGGTGTGTCTTGGCTAGTGTGTGGTTGGAGGTTCAGTCTGTGGTGGACCCCCTATTGTTGCCCCGTGAGACTTAGGTGTTGTTTCTTTAGCTGAGCAAGACAGAGAGCGTGTGTGGAGCTCTCTGTCCTTCGGTTGTCCGCTTGTAAGGATCTGTTTCTCCTTGGGAGTTGTCAGGTTATTCCTTGGTATTGGAATTGGTGGTAGTGGTGCTAGTAGGAGGAAAAGTTTGTTTGCTGCTTGGAAGCAGTTGTTTGTCCAAGTTAAGCGGACTCTTGAGTGGTGTTCTAGAGGTTGCAGTAAGGGTTGTTCTGCTCCTATGAGTGTTTGGCCTAGTTGGATAAGGTTTTTGTGTGTTGGCATGGAAGCTGCTGCACCTTGATAGTTGAAGAACTCCTTTGTATCGGTTGTGGGTTGAGGTTGCACCATTGTGGTTGGATTAGGGTCTTGACCTTTGAGGGATCCTTGCTGGTTAGTGTGGCTTGTGCTCTGCCAGCCATTTTTGGTATTCTGGTTCTTGGTAGTTGGCGTTAACCGAGTAGTGGAGTTCTGTTTATGAAGTTTCGGTGGGAAGGTGCAATAAGCCTAGCTAGAGGGTTAAGCCTGTATGTGTTATCATTTGGACTTGTGATATGTGTTTCATATTTGAGGCAAGCTTCGTCCCGTTGCTTGCATGGAGGTAAGTTTGGTGGAGGGAGCCCTCTGGGGCCCGGTTGTTTGGCAGGCTGACTTGTCTAGACAGTGATTTGAGTCAAGCTAGAGTTGAGTGGATTGGCATAGCTATGCAGTTTGTAGTTGTTTGGGCTTCCGAGTTCGTAGCACTCAAGTTCTTGGGTTGTAAGTTTCGTGTGGGAGCTGTCAGTTAGTCGAGGTTGTTGTGTGAGTTAAGATTTTTGGAGGGTTGGTTTCAGTAGCTAGAGCTCGCACCTCGTCTCGTGTGGAGAGGCCATTTCTTTGGAGTAGAGGCATGTCAGTTTCAGGCTGGAGTTGTTGGCACCAGGGTGTGGCAACAAAGGTTTTTCTAGGCAGTGCGTTGATGAACCGTGGTTCTGGAGAGCGTTGTTAAGAGGCTTATGAGCTGAGTGCAGTCCTGTAGTGTTTTCACCTTCTAACCGATGGCCTTTTGGGAGGAGTGAGCCGGATCCTTCAGAACTTGTTGTGAGTTGGTGTTTCCGTGGTTAGGCAGCGGGAGACCAGTGTTGGTTTTATGAGTTTGCCTTGGGTAGCAGTTCCCAGCTGTTAGTTCATATAGTTCCGTTGAGGCGTTGTATTGTAAGTGTTGCAGGTTTCTAGTGTTCTGTGAAAAGGTTGGTGGCCGTCAGTTTTTTTTTGGGTCCTGAGTTGTTGTAGCTGATCAGCAGTGCAGTGAAAAAGTGTAGAGCTCGTATGTTGGTAGCCCAGAGCAGGTAGAAGTGTTACGCCGGTGTACGACGTCGAGTTTTAGAGTTTGAGGTTTGGTAAGCGTGGGAAGTTGAGTCCCCGTTTCGTGAGGTTCGTTTGGTAAAAGTTCAGTGGAGGAGTCAGAGTTTAGAGGAGGTCGCTCGTGAGCGGGGAAGACGGGATGAGATTGCAGTATCCTGTGCTATTTCAGTCTTAAGGACTTTCGAGGACGAAAGTAATAAACAGAAGGGAATATTGTAACGGCCGAGGTTTTCATCCCGGTCTTCCAAGTATGCCCTAGGGGTATTTTGGTAATTTGGTCAGGCCGTCAGGGCCGTTTATGTCTTTTTCCAGTTGCTAAAATTATTGGATGGGTTTATGTAGGTTTTTGAGGCTTTGTGGATGGGTTTGAGCAAGGATAGATGCAAAAGTAAAAATAAAGGAAAATTGTGTTGCAGCTCGAATTCGAACCTGGGCCTCCGGGAAAGCCTGTGGGGATGCGTGCAAGTTGAGCTATGGAGAGCTCTTGTTGCTCTTTCTGCGTCATATTATGGTTAGCCTTGGATCTTGGAGTTTTGGTGCATTTGGTTAAATGAAAAGGAAATTAGGTTTTTTTGTTCTTTATTCTCCAAAACTCCCCTTTGCCGTCCAAGCCTTGTCTCCCTAGCTCTCCAAGCCGAATTTCATCCCCTTTGCAGCCCCGAGGTTCAATCATCATTCCAGGTAAGTCTTCATCCTCTTCATCTTCTCGATTGGGTGTTCTTGCTGGCCGAAGGTAAGAAGAAGAGCTTGTGTGTGTGTGTGTGTTTGTTGCAGGCCGCCCAAATCTGCCCAGCAGCCGAGCCAGACTCCCAGATTGCCCCAGCACGCCATCGCTCACCTGTCGCAGCCCAGATCGCTCGCGCGCGCGTTCTCGCCCGTGCTGCTCGTCCGCGTCCGCGTCGGCCGCGCGTCCTCGCCGTCGCCGTGTCCAGCCGCCCAGTCCAGTCAGCCTGCGGCGCCCAAATGCCGCTGCCATCGCTGCTCGCTGTAGCAGCCAGCCCAGACCCCAACAAAATACCACGACCACTCGGCCCGTGTCACCGTCTTTGTGTGAGTGCCCCCGAGCCGAGCCTGCCTGTTTTATTAATTTTTAGGCCTATGGTTGTGATTATTGCTATGTTTGTTAGGTTCTCGATAGCTAGCTCGGGAGTGATCGCAGCTTAGGATTTTGTGTGTAGAAGCCTCCCTACCAAGGTAAGGATTTCTTACAGGAGTTGTGTGGGCCCTGCGGTATTATATGTGATTGCTGTTTGTATGTTTGTTTGTGATTATTAGCATGTATAGTGTTAGGTGCTCTGTTCTGAATTCCCGACTGGCATGATTTCTTATGTTGTTTTCTCATGTTAGTCCATTCTAGGTTGTTCCGTTCTGGCATGCTCGTATTCTTTCTTGCTTCGTAGTATCATGCTAGGTTCGTTGTATCTGTTGAGCACGTAATGGATTGTATTGGATTGCTTGCTGTTGATATGATAGGTTAGAGTTCAGGTAGATAGCATCATCCGCGCCAGTATGCTCGTTATCTTGCATCCATGGCAGGGACGCACGAGGTAATACTCTGTCCCTAGACCCCGTTAGGGTTTAGCTAACCCTACCGGTAGGCCCTGCAATCTTGGGTGAGGGTGGTAGTCTGCGCGATGCCCCAACGGTCTGGATGATGACTTGGCAATGCCTAGTCCCCAGGAGCTGACACGTCCTCAGCGTGTTCGGCAGTAGCCCTTGATAGCCACCTGTTAGGGCAAGGACGGCTTCCTGATGTAAGCCTACCACGACCGATTCCTTAGCCTCAGGTGCGGTGGTTCAGGCTGACATAGTTCACGTGTCCAGGTCTCACACCCCTATGTCAGTGACACCGATCCAGAGATTTAGTTAGGCATGGTGACTGGATCTGGGCAGCTTGCCACTAAACCGGGCTACCCCCCGAGTCTGCAGTAGCATGCGGTGCGTGCTTAAGCTCATTACAGCGCCGACTGGAGAGCTCCTCAGGATTGTGAGCCAGTGCACCTTTCGTATCGACAGTAGATAGGCTGAGGCCGAGACTTGTTTCTCGTATAGGGCGTATTGTGTGGTGGATTTTCCGGACTAAGACCCTGAGTTGGCATCCGAGGTTTGTAAGTGGATTTAAGGTATGTGCTCTATTCTGTGTTTATATTCATAGCTTGCATATCTTTCGGCTAGATGACCATGTATATCGTATTGTACCCCGGTTGGATATTCTTACTGAGTAATTCGTTACTCACCCTTATTTTGTGGTTTTTCCACAGGCAACCAAGGTGCGAGACAGGATGGCTGAAGGAGGAGCTGTGATCATGGGAACTCTGCTGCATCTCGATTTTTATATTATGACTCTTTGCCTTTTTATTTCCCCTGAATGCATGTAGTCGGGCACGGAGCCCTAGGATGTTTTCTCATTGTTTTTGTGGATTCCAGCATTGTTGTATCTGAGAAGGTTTTGAATGATTTTAATAAATCTCTAATCAGAGTAAACTTTTGGAAATGTATTTGTCTTGAAACAGTTGCTTGGAGACAGGGACAGGTTTCAGTAAACTCTATTGATTTTTGATTGAATGCTGAATGTTTTAATTTTAATTGGAATCCATAAACATATTTGTATAATGTCCTTACTTTGAATGCATGCATTGGGGTAAAGGCCCATTTAGAGCCCCTTTTGGGTCGGGTCTTTACAGTTGGTATCAGAGCTCAGAGTCGTAGATTCTGTGAGACCGACCTTTTTGTTGTAGTCGTTTTCCCCATGATCACCAAAGACTCAGACGATCCATCAGTACGCCTAAGTTTACTGTTTTTAGAAAAAGGGTTAAGAATTTACAATACTTTTCGTCTAGTGTATGCCTTGTTTAGTGTTGTGGAGACGAGCAGGTTCTGACTCATGGTTGGTTTGGGTCTAGAGCACCATCATGCCAACTTCCCGCAGTGTAAGATGTATGTTAGCAGCTTGTCAGGGTATCCAGATAGATTCAGATACCGCTGGGACATCGTTCTAGAGGGAGGTAGAGATTAGACTCCCGTAGGCCCTTGTGGTGTGGCCCAGTTGTTAGTTTCCCCTAGAGAGAGGGTGGAGGTGTTTTGCCCTGGAGACCCACTCCAGGAGAGGAGTTAGCTTTGGCTTTGCTCGTGTTGATGCTTGTGGAGCAGGTCCTAGTGTGGACTAGCCTGGGTAGCTCAAGTGTTGATCTTGAGCCTTAGCAGATTGTTTGATTGCATGCATTGGGGTAAAGGCCCATTTAGAGCCCCTTTTGGGTCGGGTCTTTACACCTGGGGCTCAACTTGCCTCACTTTCCAAACCTTAACACCCTACGCATAGGTGCTACCTTCAAAAAAACATGTTGACCCACCTCAAACTCCAAATCTCTACGCCTCACATCGGCGTAACTTTTCTGCCTACTTTGTGATGTCAGCATGCGAGCCCCGATCTTCTGCACTGCGTCGTTCGTCATCTCAAGTAACTCGGGTCCCAGAACCTGTCTATCACCAACCTCCTCCCAGAACACTGGGGATCTGCATCGCTTACCATACAACGCCTCGAATGGGGCCATCTAAATAGTCGACTGATAGCTGTTGTTGTAGGCGAACTCCATCAAATACAGGTACTGGTCCCAACTACCTGGAAAGTCCAAAACACAGGCTCTCAACTTATCTTCCAGAATCTGATTCACCCTCTCGGTCTGCCATCGGTTTGAGGGTGGAAGGCGATCTTGGCCGCACTCGGCCCCAAACCCTTCTGGAGCGCTCTCCATAAAAGAGATGTGAACAGAGAATCCCGATCTGACACTATCTTCACGGGTACTCCATGGTACCGCACAATCTGCTCCAGGAATAACTGTGCCCACTGTTCCACGGTATAACTAATCCTCCAGGGAATAAAGTGTGCACTCTTAGTCAGCCGGTCCACTACTACCCAGATCTGAGTAAACCCTCTCGGTGTCCTCGGCAACCCAGAGATATAATCCATCGAAATCTCGTCCCACTTCCACTGTGGAACACTTAATGGCTGCAATAAACACGCAGGCTTCTGTCTGAGAGCCTTCACTTGCTGATAAGTGAGTCACCAGCTAACAAACTCCGCTATATCCCACTTCATGCCCATCCACCAAAACGTCTGCTTGAGATCCTGATACATCTTGGTACCTCCTGGGTGCCAAGTGAAAGCGGAACTATGTGCCTCGGTGAGCAACTCGGCTCGAATCCCTGCGTCGTCTGGGACGCACAACCGACCTCTGTATCTCAAGCCTCCGTCTGGTGCCACAACAAAGTCGAAGTCGCCATCAGCCTCAACTCTCTCGAGCAATCTCTTTAACTTGGGATCACTCAGCTGGCTGTCGATGATCCTCTGCTTAAGCCACGGCTGAACTGATAACTGGGCTAACCTGGCCGTAACTTGTAAGAACCCGACCCAAAATACGGTCCCAAACCTAGGTTCTCACTCAGCATGCAAGTTAAATACTTCATCAAGCGGTTTAGTGCTCATATTTAAAACCTTTCAACACATTTAAAAGCGGGGACACTTAAAATATAAACAACAACCTTCATTTAAGCAAACCAACAAAGTAAAACAAGCCTGGCCAGTGTTTATAAAATCATACAATACAATTTAAACAACTTTTAAAAACATCCCCCTAGGACTCCTGTTAGTCTACATGCTGAACAAATTATGCAAACAATAAAAGATGAGTGCTTCGCGGCTCCCATGATCAATCGCTCCTCCGCTAGCCGTCCCGATGTTGTCCCAAGTTACCTGGTGGAAAAACCACAGAAATAAGGGTGAGTATAAACATACTCAGTAAGAATCCCCAACCGGGGTACAATACGATACATCAATCATTTCGCACCCTAGTATACATGCAAACAGTTACCAACACAGATCATAGCTCAACGAGCTTACAAGGAAGAATCTGGAATCCTCGGAAGTCTCCTACGTCCGACCTAATGATTGGTTCTCATAACCAATCTCAGGACATCTCCGAGGGTCTTTCTCCCTCGGCCAATTGATAAGCTCAAAAACCGATCCCAAAGATGTCCGACACCCTCGAGGGTCTTTCTCCCTCGACCATATGATCAGCTCAAAAGCCAATCCCAATGGGTGTCCTCCAGGGTCTCTTACCCTCGCTAATAAATCTGGACTATCGGGAGAGTACCCAAGTCCGCTCTCTAAACTAGAAGGAACTGTGTACTCACGAACATTAGCCCGGGGGAGCTCTCCGAACCGGCGACTAACACGTGTGCACGCACACCGCATGCTGCTGCAACCGGCGTAAATGTGGGGGCCTAAATGCAAACTACGCGGGATAGGTACGCATGCCTAAAGACTCGGAAGCGGTGTCACTGAACACAGTAGTGCGAGGCCCTCGGCACTCATCTGTGCAGCCTGTACCATCGACTGGCTAAGAACCGCCAAGGCGGCTTGCACCGCTGGCGGTGGTTCCGCTCTAGCGAGCTACAAACTAGGCTTATGCCGATGTGGTAGCCAAATCCACATCGGCTGCCGGGGGAAGCAATGTACGTTATGCTTCGCTCTACTCCCGACCGGTGGGGACAAAGTACGTTATGTCCGCTCGGCCTGGATGATGACAAACCCTACTATACTAGCTAAGAGTACAAAATAACTGATTCCTGGCTAAACATACATATCAACATCAATCACACATAACCTAGCTTGATACTACGAACTTAAAGAAGGAATCATAGGCATGCTGGAAGAACAAACCTAGCATGGCACTAACATGTACAATCAGGAAAACATGCTAGCAAGAGATCAAACATAGCTGTCCTATCACTATCATGCTCATAACAGTAAACATGCATACAAGGCACAATCAAGGAAGCATCGCAGGGTCCACACAACCACGGTAGGAAATCCTTACCTGGGAACAAGCAGAATTAGCTATCAAATAACAACCAAGCGACCCTCGAGCTTCTTAGCGAACCCGAGCAACCTAAGCATTTAATAAAAACACCTAAGTAAATAAAACAGCTGCCAACAGCTTAACATCTAAAAGCGGAAAGGCTCGGGAATTACCAACCGAGAAGACACGCGGTCTCGGCAGCAAGGGGCAGGAATGGGCGTTGCTAGTGCGGCAGGGGCGCTGGCGCTGGCGAGGCTGTAACGGCCCAGTTTTCTATTTCGGTTACCCAGGTGATTTCGGGTCATTATTCGGATGTTCGGATGGGCCGTTAGAGCTATTTTAACCCTTAGGGGCATTTTGGTCTTTTGCCCCCGGTCAGGGTTTTGTGGATTTTCAGGATTCCAGGGTCATTCCTGCCTTTGTCGAAGCTTATTGGTTGTTGGTTGCAAGACCCGAGAGGTTTGGGCAAGTTGTTTGGAAGTTTGGAGGTGTTTTAGAAAATGGCAAAATTAATTGTAATTTTGGTGCTTCCATTGGGTTTTGAGCCCTTGCCCTAAATGGTCTTAGGGAGTTTGTAGGAAAAGAGAGTCTTATTTTAAAATAAGTTTGTTTGGGCCGGGTTTTGAAAGAGGAAGCTTTGGGAAGGGATTTTAGACCCATTTAAATTAGGAAAAGGGAAGAAAATCAAGAAAGTCCTATTCCCCTTGTTTTGCAATCTCTCTCTCTCTCTCTCTCTCTCTCTCTCTCTCTCTCTCTCTCTCTCTCTCTAGCCTCACTAAGAAACCCTAGCCGCCCTAGCCGCACCCCCGCTCACCATGCTCAAATTTCAGCGCGCACCAGCAGCCAAAGCCAGCGGCATGCCCAGGCGCGCCCACACACCCTGCATCGCCCATGCCAGGCGTGCCCAGTCGCACTGCCTCGCCCAGCCCAGACGCGTCGCGCCGTTCCGCACCAGGCAGCCCAAACGCGTCGCGCCGTTCCACACCAGCCGCCAGAGCGCGCGCGCGCGCGCTCCGCTTTGCCGCCCCAGACGCGTCGCCGCCAGCGCCTTGTCCTCGCGAACCCGACGTCCCGCCTTGCCGCGCGCGCGCGCCAGCGCCAGCGCCAGCGCCCTGCGCAGCGGCGCGCGCCGTCCCTTGCTTGCTTGCTGCCGAGGCGCGTGCCTTCTCGGTTGGTAAATTCCCGAGCCTCAACCCTTTGGACTTCCCGATTTTAGATGTCTTTTATTAATTAGGATATTTTATTACTTGCTTAGGTTGCTCGGGTTCGCTTAAAAGCTCGAGGGTCGTTATTTGATTCGGGATAGTTAACCTCCACTTATTTCCGGTAAGGATTTCTTACCGGGGTTGTGTGGACCTGCGAATAGTTGATAGCACGCTGATTCATCTGTAATTATATGAGTTTCTAGTGATAGGTTACATGTTTTCTTTTGATTCATGTTCGTGTGACATGTTTACATCCCGTTAGTTCCATGTTAGGCCTTCCTATCTTGATAGAACCATGCTGCCATTTGTATGCTGCTAGATCCAAGTTACGGTTAGATGTGTGATGTATAGTATAGAGGACCGTAGAGGCAACTAGCTTGGGGTCCCGCTCGGGCAAGACCCGATGGACATTTGGAGGTGTAAGGCCCTATGGGCATCCTAGGTGTGTAAGGCCCACTGGGCATCACTGATTCTGGAGGTGTAAGGCCCTATGGGCATCCTAGGTGTGTAAGGCCCACTGGGCATCACTGATTCCGGAGGTGTAAGGCCCTATGGGCATCCTAGGTGTGTAAGGCCCTATGGGCATCCTAGGTGTGTAAGGCCCACTGGGCATCACTGATACTGAAGGTGTAAGGCCCGATGGGCATCCTAAGTGTGTAAGGCCCCACTGGGCATCACTGTGTCCTAAGTGTGTAAGGCCCCACTGGGCATCACTGAGTCCTAGATTGTGTAAGGCCCGAAGGGCATCCAAGCGTAGGACCTAGGAGAGGCTGTTGATGGAAGCCCTTGAATAGGCTCGTCCTAGAAGTAGCCCATAGCCTAAACAACCGTTTCTGCTCTAAGTCATTATATGGTTGCATGTCCGTGTGCTAAATGAGATGGTTTCGTATTGTACCCCAGTTGGGGATTCTTACTGAGTAACTCGTTGCTCACCCTTATTTCTGTGGTTTTCCACCAGGTAACTTGGGACAGAGACTGGATGGCTAGGAGGAGGCTGCTGGATGATCATGGATAGCTGACTCTGAGTTGCACGTTCTTTCATTGTGTTTATGATTTAGCATGTAGTGGGACTTGAGTCCCTAGGAAAAATACTCAAAAACTATTTGATGATTCTCATACCGTTTCCCTTGATTTGTTTTAAGAAATCTACTGATCGATCGTTTACTTGTTTTTATTTAATTGGAATAATGGATTTGTTTTAAATATGTCTCTTTGCAAAAGTTTTAAATTTCAAGCTCTGAATGACGTTTTACATTCTTAATCATGCATGCTTAGTAAGGACCTTAGGTTAGAGACCGTTTCTTGGGTCGGGTCCTTACAGTTGGTATCAGAGCTCAGAGTTATAGGTTCTGTAGACTGACCTGCAGTTGTAGGTTGTTTTCCATGATCATCAGCGCTCCGACAGCCATCAGGTATGTCCATAAGTTTAAGGTTAATGGTTAAGAATTACAATCGCATCTAGTATACATGTGTTACCCTTGTTGGGCGGTGAGAGCCCAGCGTGGGGCTAGTTTTTATGCCTTGTGTAGACCGCCATTGTTGATTACACATTGAGGAGCGGGCGTTTGGTATGTCCAATCGAGGAGTTGGACTGATCGTGTTGTTGTTGAGACCACGTCCAGGGTTGTCTAGACCCGTAGGCCAGTTTTGGCCCTGGCAGTTGAGCAGCCAAGAGGAGGGGGTAGAGGCTAGTCTACCTCAGAGCGAGACTCCTTGAGCAAAGTGTGCTCCCGCCATGAGAGAGTTGATGGCGGTCTTTTTAGCTATCGAGAGGCGGAGACCCGGGCGCAGTTGTAGCGCGTAGTGAGGAGTCCCGGTGCGAGATAGCCTAGTTGATGAGTTTATTTAGGAGACACCCCTAGTAGCTCCAGTAACCCGAGGTTTCGGAAGGGCTTAATCAGCAGAGTTCATGCTTTGATGAGTTAGTTGGAATTATTCGAGCTGCCGAGTTTGGCAAGCAGAAGCGAGGTGGTTGACCAGGATGGAGTTATCATCCGAGTGTTGGGATGACTTGATGTTCAAAGGCCAAGGCGTGCCGTTCTGGTGCGTTGATACAGCCAGTTTGGTGGTGGAAGTCCCTTGAGAGAGGTGGACCAGCAGAGTCTCCACCATCGCCTTGGTCTATTGGCAAGTTGCCGTGTTAGTAGCTTTTGAGAAGGATGTAGAGACATCCTGTCCCTTGCAAGCTTCTTTGTCGTTTCTGACCCAGTTCTTTTAGTACCCTCGTAGCCAGGGGGTAGTGTGGAGTTTGCTTGTCAGGGCTTAATCCGTTTGTGGATTTCAGCGGGCTAGTAGAGTGGAGCACTCTTTTGTTTGGATGTTCCAATTGTGGAACAAGTTGTTGCCACCCGAGGAGTTGGCCTGAGCTTTTGTTGAGCATCGAGTGGGATGCAGAAGTTGGCCTGAGCTATTATTGAGCATCGAGTGGGATGCAGGAGTAGGCCGTGGCATGTCTGTTAGGCGAGATGCTAGAGATTAGACTGCTCGAGTATTTGGACTCTTGTGCTGAGTGCCATTGCCCCGTCAATTGGAGTGTGACCTTCCTTTTCTTCAAAGGGGTATAAAGCTCGTTTAGGGCTGATTTGTGTTGTAAAGGATGTAGTGCCTGTTGGCACCAAGCTTTGAGAGGAGGCCTAGATTCAGGCCAGTTGGCACTTTTGTGCAGGAGGTTCCATGGTCGCCGAGAGTATAGCATCCCCGCTAGTCTTGTACCCATTTCCTGAGGTTGCACCTGTTTGGGTTGCATAAGAGATCTAGCTAGGTGGTAGTCAGAGGACTACAAGTATGAGGTTTTCGAGGGAAAATAGGAGCATTTCAGAGTCACCGAGAGTTGGGTACCAAAGGATGTTGTAGGCTGTTAAGAGCTAGCGCGTTCGAGTTCTCGCGCCTGTTTGTGAGCTTGTGAGCCAGTTTGTTGGTAGCATGATTCGGCTACCCTTTGAGTTACCCTAGTATGGGTAGTGTTGGCATCAAGGATACGTGATTAATCCAAAGTTAGAGCCATGAGTTGGATGGTCGATTGAAGCACGCGTTAGTGGGCACATTGGCTTGAGATATGTTAGCTTGGTATGGATGTGCTCTTGTAAGAGTGAGTTGGCCAATGTGGCTTTTCGTGGTGAGTTGGCCCGAGAGGGTTTTAACTCTTGTTGCTCCCTGGTTAGTAGTGGCTCTGTTGGAGGCAAAAGTTGCCCTGTGTGAAAATCCTTGTTGGCTTTGGATCTTAAGGAATCTGGTTGGAGCCGTACACGCCTTGGCAGTACTTTTGTGTAACTCGTTAAAGTGGTTTATGTTTGTGAAACCACGAGAGGTTCGTGTTGAGGAACCAGTGCTCAGTCTTTGAGGTGTCAAGACTTTAGTTCTTGGCAAGTGCCCTAGCTTTGGTTGTAAGGATGTCGTGCTCGTAGCCGGGTTGTTGTTTAAGCAAGTTTTGCTAGTTGGACCTTAGCCTGGTTAGAGTTCAGTTGGAACTGAACAAGAGCGGTGGTAGCAAAGCCGCGTAGTTTCTGATCGTCATGGCTAAGAGAGTTTTTCGGATCCTTACCTTGGGCAGAAGGTTTGTTGTGGCTAATGTTGGAGTAGGAGGACGGCGCATTCTGTAGCGTTTCCGGTCCTTTTGGTTTTCAAGCAGTTGGAGTTGGCCAGCGTAGTTGAGATGCTGGAGAGGGTTGTGCCCGTGTAGCCGGTTGTCTGTTAGATCGTTTGACGACCGTGTGTGTCGGAGGATGATCGGAGGATCCCTAGGTTGTGGAGAGCCTCTCCAGAGCTCAGCCACCCAAGTAGTGTTCCTCGGGTGAGTTGCTTGCGGATTTGGTAGACTAGTAAGCTAGTGTTTGTTTGGAGTAGAGTCCTGATTGGTTCCGGTGAGGTGGCTAGTTGGTGTTTGGTGTTGACCAAGTTTTGGTTCTCTTGTTGTTTCAAGAGCTAGCTCGGTTCGAGCAAGAGGGCGTTGCCCTGAGGACCTGTTCCTAGTAAAGAAGATTTGGGAGTTGACCCCTCCCTCGGTGGTTGAGTAAGTTCTGCTTGTTCTGGATTGGTGGTCCAATCGGTTGAGGTTTCCCCTTGGGTGTTGCTTCCAAGAGAGTTGGTTGTTGTTGCTCTTGGGTTTGAGCTAGTCAGCGAGCATGTGTGATGTTCGCTGCCCTTCAGAGGTTCGCTTGCTGGGAAATCGTTTCCCGTTGAGGAGTAGTCAGTGTAGCTCTTGAGTTGTGTAGTTGATCAGAGTAGCGCGGTGGTTAGCCAATGAGAGGGGTCCCTGCCTTGGGTTGTTAGCAAGCAAAAGTTGTTTGTCCCATAGGGCGGAGGCCACCAGTTTTAAGAGTTGAGTTTTGGCCGGAAAGTCGCATTGGTTCTTTGGGATTTGAAGAAAACCCTAGTTTGTTTGGTGGTTGAGTTGCACCATGGATGCCCGCCTCGAGTATTATCTTTGGAGATAGCCTCGTCGGTCCGTTTCCCTTGCGATGTTCCGAGTGTGGAGTTTCTAGCCTCAAGATGAGTTAGGCCTAGGCTAAAAGGAGAAAGTCCTTTGAATAGCCAGTTGGACTTAAAAGTTGAGTGGCAGCTTGGAGGCGAGCCTTGCTCGTTATAAGCTTGGGTTGAGTTTCTGCAGAGCAAGCCCTTCTTGGGCTTTGTTCCTAGTTGATGTGCGTTCGCAGTTGGCGTTATAGCTGAGCCACAGTTGAGTGGGTTGGCACAGAGATGTCGTGGCATTGGTTGGAAACCTTTGAGTTGTTATCCTCCAGCTATTGTGTTGCTAGTAGCCGCGTGATGTTTTATTCTTTGCTGCTCGAGGTATCCGTGAGAGGAATGTTGTTAGTTTTCCTGTCTGGCAATGTTCACCTTGGCCAGTGGCTGAACGGATTGCATTGGAAAGTTTGTTGTCGGCCGATGAGGGGCTCATGTTTTTTTTTTAGTTTGGCTGATTGGAACCTGTTCCTGGACCTTGTCATTCAGGGGTGGCCGAAGCTGAAGTTTCATCTAGTGTGAGTGGTGGTAGCCGCTTGGTGAACCAGAAAAGTGCCCCTTGGCTTTGGTGCTTCGATTTCTCGTAAGATGGTTACTTTAGTGTTGTGGACGCATGCTAGTTGGAGAAGGTTGCCTAGGGATCAGTCACCAGTTGGTAGTTCGAATTGGATTTCGTTAAGGATTGTAGGCAACCAGTGGGGTTCGCAGGTCTCTTGCGAAGTAAGAGTAGACCGTTTGTTTCAAACACAGGAGGTTCAGGTTGTTTGGTCAGCATGGTGAAGGGTCGAGGCTGTTTGATAACAGCTATGAGCATTCAGAGAAGTTACGCCGGAGCGTGGCGTAGAGTTTTAGAGCTTGTGACCCGTCCACGAGTTTGCTGTGAGTAGCGTCGTAGAGAGGCGTTCCGAGTTTGGTTAGCAGGGCTAAGTGAGCCCTAAGATTTTAAGACCGTTTGAGAGTTGGTGCGAGTTAGAGGGTGTGACTCACCGACTAGCTATCGCATGACTTCTTCGAAGCTCAGTGTTAGTTCAGTTTTGGTTGAGATAGTTTGTGGCAGACTCGGTGTCTTTTGGGCTTGGAGCCTTTGGGAAACCAAGAGGTTTCGGTTTCGAAGAAGGATTTGTGTTGTCTTAACCGGGAGCTTGGTTGGTTAAGAATCAGTGGAGTTTTCCTAGAGTTATTTTCGTCTTAGGACTTTCGAGGACGAAAGTCTTAAAAGGAGGGAGTATTGTAACGGCCCAGTTTTCTATTTCGGTTACCCAGGTGATTTCGGGTCATTATTTGGATGTTCGGATGGGCCGTTAGAGCTATTTTAACCCTTAGGGGCATTTTGGTCTTTTGCCCCCGGTCGTGGTTTTGTGGATTTTCGAGATTCGGGGTCATTCCCGCTTTGTCGAAGCTTATTGGTTGTTGGTTGCAAGACCCGAGAGGTTTGGGCAAGTTGTTTGGAAGTTTGGAGGTGTTTTAGAAAATGGCAAAATTAATTGTAATTTTGGTGCTTCCATTGGGTTTTGAGCCCTTGCCTAAATGGTCTTAGGGAGTTTGTAGGAAAAGAGAGTCTTATTTTAAAATAAGTTTGTTTGGGCTGGGTTTTGAAAGAGGAAGCTTTGGGAAGGGATTTTAGACCCATTTAAATTAGGAAAAGGGAAGAAAATCAAGAAAGTCCTTTTCCCCTTGTTTTGCAATCTCTCTCTCTCTCTCTCTCTCTCTCTCTCTCTCTCTCCTAGCCGACCTCACCAAGAAAACCTAGCCGCCCTAGCCGCACCCCCGCTCAGCCATGCTCAGCCTAGGCGCACCAGCAGCCCAAAGAAATTTCATGCCCAGCGCGCCCAGACACCTGCATCGCCCATGCGGCGCGCCCGATCGCCTTCGCCTCGCCCAGCCAGACGCTGTCGCGCCGTTCCGCACCGTGCGGCCCAGACGCGTCGCGTCGTTCCGCACCAGCGCCCGACGCGCGCGCGCGCTTTGCTGCTGCTTTGCCGCGCCCGCCGCCGCCGCCGCGCGTCTGGCGAACCCGACGTCCCGCCTTGCCGCGCGCGCGAGCCAGCTCAGCGCCAACCTCGCCAGCGCCAGCGCCCGGCGCCAGCCCAGCGCACGCGCTCCTGCGCCAAGCGGCGCCCGTCCTTGCGCTAGCTGCCGAGACGTGTGCCTTCTCGGTTAGTAAATTCCCGAGCCTCCACCCTTTGGACTTCCCGATTTTAGATGTTTGTTTATTAATTAGGATATTTTATTACTTGCTTAGGTTGCTCGGGTTCGCTTAAAAGCTCGAGGGTCGTTATTTGATTCGGGATAGTTAACCTCCACTTATTTCCAGGTAAGGATTCTTACCCGGGGTTGTGTGGACCATGCGAATAGTTGATAGCACGCTGATTACTGTAATTATATGAGTTTCTAGTGATAGGTTACATGTTTTCTTTTGATTCATGTTCGTGACATGTTTACATCCCGTTAGTTCCATGTTAGGCCTTCCTATCTTGATAGAACCATGCTGCCATTTGTATGCTGCTAGATCCAAGTTACGGTTAGATGTGTGATGTATAGTATAGAGGACCGTAGAGGCAACTAGCTTGGGGTCCCGCTCGGGCAAGACCCGATGGACATCTGGAGGTGTAAGGCCCTATGGGCATCCTAGGTGTGTAAGGCCCACTGGGCATCACTGATTCTGGAGGTGTAAGGCCCTATGGGCATCCTAGGTGTGTAAGGCCCACTGGGCATCACTGATTCCGGAGGTGTAAGGCCCTATGGGCATCCTAGGTGTGTAAGGCCCACTGGGCATCACTGATACTGAAGGTGTAAGGCCCGATGGGCATCCTAAATGTGTAAGGCCCCACTGGGCATCACTGTGTCCTAAGTGTGTAAGGCCCCACTGGGCATCACTGAGTCCTAGATTGTGTAAGGCCCGAAGGGCATCCAAGCGTAGGACCTAGGAGAGGCTGTTGATGGAAGCCCTTGAATAGGCTCGTCCTAGAAGTAGCCCATAGCCTAAACCAACCGTTTCTGCTCTAAGTCATTCTATGGTTGCATGTCCGTGTGCTAAATGAGATGGTTTCGTATTGTACCCCGGTTGGGGATTCTTACTGAGTAACTCGTTGCTCACCCTTATTTCTGTGGTTTTCCACCAGGTAACTTGGGGACAGAGGATGGATGGCTAGGAGGAGGCTCTTTGGATGATCATGGATAGTTGACTCTGAGTTGCACGTTCTTTCATTGTGTTTATGATTTAGCATGTAGTGGGACTTGAGTCCCTAGGAAAAATACTCAAAAACTATTTGATGATTCTCATACCGTTTCCCTTGATTTGTTTTAAGAAAGTACTGATCAGTCGTTTACTTGTTTTTATTTAATTGGAATAATGGATTTGTTTTAAATATGTCTACTGCAAAGTTTTAAATTTCAAGCTCTGAATGACGTTTTACATTCTTAATCATGCATGCTTAGTAAGGACCTTAGGTTAGAGACCGTTTCTTTGGTCGGGTCCTTACGAGCTTGTATCGAGCTCGAGTTATAGGTTCTGTGGATCGACTGCGCAGTTGTAGGTTGTTTTCCATGATCATCGACTCTCAAGCGACCATCGTGTATGTCCATAAGTTTAAGGTTAATGGTTAAGAATTACATATCGCATCTAGTATACATGTGTTACCCTTGTTGGGCGGTGAGAGCCCAGCGTGGGCTAGTTTTTATGCCTTGTGTAGACCGCCAGATTGTTGATTACACATTGAGGAGCAGGGGCGTTTGGTATGTCCAATCGAGGAGTTGGACTGATCGTGTTGTTGTTGAGACCACGTCCAGGGTTGTCTAGACCCGTAGGCCAGTTTTGGCCCTGGCAGTTGAGCAGCCAAGAGGAGGGGGTAGAGGCTAGTCTACCTCAGAGCGAGACTCCTTGAGCAAAGTGTGCTCCCGCCATGAGAGAGTTGATGGCGAGTCTTTTAGCTATCGAGAGGCGAGACCCGAGCGCAGATTGTAGCGCGTAGTGAGGAGTCCCGGTGCGAGATAGCCTAGTTGACAAAGTTTATTTAGGAGACACCCCTAGTAGCTCCAGTAACCCGGAGGTTTCCTGAAGGGCTTAATCAGCGAGTTCATCTTTGATGAGTTAGTTGGAATTATTCGAGCCGCCGAGTTTGGCAAGCGAAGCGAGGTGGTTGACCAGACGAAGTTATCATCCGAGTGTTGGGATGACTTGATGTTCAAAGGCCAAGGCGTGTCGTTACTGTGCTTTGATATCCTGGCAGCTTGGTGGTGGAAGTCCCTTGAGAGAGGTGGACCAGCAGAGTCTCCACCAGTCGCCCGGTCTATTGGCAAGTTGCCGTGTTAGTAGCTTTTGAGAAGGATGTAGAGACATCCTGTCCCCTTGCAAGCCTGCTGTCGTTTTACAGCCAGTTCTTTTAGTACCCTCGTAGCCAGGGGGTAGTGTGGAGTTTGCTTGTCAGGGCTTAATCCGTTTGTGGATTTCAGCGGGCTAGTAGAGTGGAGCACTCTTTTGTTTGGATGTTCCAATTGTGGAACAAGTTGTTGCCACCCGAGGAGTTGGCTTTGAGCTTTTGTTGAGCATCGAGTGGGATGCGAGAAGTTGGCTGAGCTATTATTGAGCATCGAGTGGGATGCGGGAGTAGGCCGTGGCATGTCATTAAGCGAGATGCTAGAGATTAGACTTGCTCGAGTATTTGGACTCTTGTCTTTGAGTGCCATTGCCCCGCAATTGGAGTGTGACCTTCCTTTTCTTCAAAGGTATAAAGCTCGTTTAGGGCTGATTTGTGTTGTAAAGGATGTAGTGCTGTTGGCACCAAGCTTTGAGAGGAGGCCTAGATTCAGCGGTTGGCACTTTTGTGCAGGAGGTTCCATGGTCGCCGAGAGTATAGCATCCCCGCCAATCTTGTACCCATTTCTTGAGGTTGCACCTGTTTGGGTTGCATAAGAGATCTAGCTAGGTGGTAGTCAGAGGACTACAAGTATGAGGTTTTCGAGGGAAAATAGGAGCATTTCAGAGTCACCGAGAGTTGGGTACCAAAGGATGTTGTAGGCTGTTAAGAGCTAGCGCGTTCGAGTTCTAGCGCCTGTTTGTGAGCTTGTGAGCCAGTTTGTTGGTAGCATGATTCGGCTACCCTTTGAGTTACCCTAGTATGGGTAGTGTTGGCATCAAGGATACGTGATTAATCCAGTGTTAGAGCCATGAGTTGGATGGCTGATCGAAGCACGTTTAGTGGGCACATTGGCTTGAGATATGTTAGCTTGGTATGGATGTGCTCTTGTAAGAGTGAGTTGGCCAATGTGGCTTTTCGTGGTGAGTTGGCCCGAGAGGGTTTTAACTCTTGTTGCTCCCTGGTTAGTAGTGGCTCTGTTGGAGGCAAAAGTTGCCACAATGTGAAAATCCTTGTTGGCTTTGGATCTTAAGGAATCTGGTTGGAGCCGTATACACGTCGGTGTACTTTTGTGTAACTCGTTCCGTGGTTTATGTTTGTGAAACCACGAGAGGTTCGTGTTGAGGAACCAATTGCTCGATCTTTGAGGTGTCAAGACTTTAGTTCTTGGCAAGTGCCCTAGCTTTGGTTGTAAGGATGTCGTGCTCGTAGTCGGGTTGTTGTTTAAGCAAGTTTTGCTAGTTGGACCTTAGCTTTGGTTAGAGTTCAGGTTGGAACCCGAACAAGAGCGGTGGTAGCAAAGCGCGTAGTTTCGATCGTCATGGCTAAGAGAGTTGTTCGGATCCTTACCTTGGGCGTAAGGTTTGTTGTGGCTAATGTTGGAGTAGGAGGACGGCGCGTTCATGGCGTTCCCGGTCCTTTTGGTTTTCAAGCGCTTGGAGTTGGCCAGCGTAGTTGAGATCTTTGGAGAGGGTTGTGCCCGTGTAGCCGGTTGTCTGTTAGATCGTTTGACGACCGTGTGTGTCGGAGGATGATCGGAGGATCCCTAGGTTGTGGAGAGCCTCTCCAGAGCTCAGCCACCCAAGTAGTGTTCCTCGGGTGAGTTGCTTGCGGATTTGGTAGACTAGTAAGCTAGTGTTTGTTTGGAGTAGAGTCCGGATTGGTTCCGGTGAGGTGGCTAGTTGGTGTTTGGTGTTGACCAAGTTTTGGTTCTCTTGTTGTTTCAAGAGCTAGCTCGGTTCGAGCAAGAGGGCGTTGCCCTGAGGACCTGTTCCTAATCAAGAAGTTTTGGGAGTTGACCCCTCCCTCGGTGGTTGAGTAAGTTCTGCTTGTTCAGGATTGGTGGTCCAATCGGTTGAGGTTTCCCCTTGGGTGTTGCTTCCAAGAGAGTTGGTTGTTGTTGCCCTTGGGTTTGAGCTAGTCAGCGAGCATGTGTGATGTTCGCTGCCCTTCAGAGGTTCGCTTGCTGGGAAATCGTTTCCCGTTGAGGAGTAGTCGGTGTAGCTCTTGAGTTGTGTAGTTGATCGAGTAGCGCAGTGGTTAGCCCAGCGAGAGGGTCCCTGCCTTGGGTTGTTAGCAAGCAAAAAGTTGTTTGTCCCCGCAAGGGCGGAGGCCAGCCAGTTTAAGAGTTGAGTTTTTGCTGGAAAGCTGTTGGTTCTTTGGGATTTGAAGAAAACCCTAGTTTGTTTAGTGGTTGAGTTGCACCATGGATGCCCGCCTCGAGTATTATCTTTGGAGATAGCCTCGTCGGTCCGTTTCCCTTGCGATGTTCCGAGTGTGGAGTTTCTAGCCGCAAGATGAGTTAGGCCTAGGCTAAAAGGAGAAAGTCCTTTGAGTAGCCAGTTGGACTTAAAAGTTGAGTGGCAGCTTGGAGGCGAGCCTTGCTCGTTATAAGCTTGGGTTGAGTTTCTGCAGAGCAAGCCCTTCTTGGGCTTTGTTCCTAGTTGATGTGCGTTCGCAGTTGGCGTTATAGCTGAGCCACAGTTGAGTGGGTTGGCACAGAGATTTCGTGGCATTGGTTGGAAACCTTTGAGTTGTTATCCTCCAGCTATTGTGTTGCTAGTAGCCGCGTGATGTTTTATTCTTTGCTGCTCCAGCTATAAGGCACAATCAAGAAAGCATCGCAGGGTCCACACAACCACGGTAAGGAATCCTTACCTGGAAACGAGCAGAAATAACCTTCACAATCAAATAATGACCCTCGAGCTTTAAAGCGAAACCGAGCAACCTAAGCATTTTAAAAACATCCTAAATAAATATCACAGACCAACGACTTAAAAATCTACAAGGGATAGGTTCGGGAATTACCAACCGAGAAGGCACGGGGTCTCGGCAAAGAAGAGAGCAAGGTATTCTTTGGCGCCGGTAGTGGTAAAGCGTGGGCGCTGCGCTGGGCCGTCTTTGGCGTGCTGGCGAGGCTGGCGCTGGCGCTGCTCGCACGCGCGCAAGGCGAGACGTCGGGTCAGCGAGGGCAGCGCGCGGCGGCGCGTCTGGCGCGCTGAAGCCTTACTGGCGCGCGGGCGCGGCGAAGCGGAGCGCGCGCGCGCGCTCTGGGCGGCTCGTGCGGAGCAATGCGCGCGACGCTGCGTCTGGGGCTGGGCGAGGCAATCTGGCCCGGGCTCGCTGGCATGGGCGATCACGAGCGTCTGGGCGCGCTGGGCATGGGCATCTTCTGCGATGCAGTGCGGCGTGGTGGGGGCGGTGGTGGTGCGATCTGGGCGGCGTGGCCGGGCAGTGGCGGCGCGATCCGTGTGGGGATGGGCCGAGCGGCTAGGGTTTGGTTTCTTGGTGAGGGGCTCAAGGAGAGAGAGAGAGAGAGAGAGAGAGAGAGAGAGAGAGAGAGAGAGAGAGAGAGAGAGATTTTTCCAAAACAAGGGGAATAGGATTTTCTTTTCCTTTTCCTAATTTAAATGGGTCTAAAATCCCTTCCCAAGGCTTTCTCTTGCGGGTCCCGGCTAAAGAAATTCTTTTCTTTTTAACTAAATCTTCTTTTTCTAAAAACTCCAATTTCACCATTAGGGCAAGGGTTCAAATCTCAATGAGACCAATTAATTTTCAATTAATTTTCCCATTAACCTAAATGCTACCAAACTTCTAAACAACTAACTCAGACTCCTTGGGTTTTGCAATCAACATCAACAAGCCACAACGAAAGGCCTAATGACCTCGAAATCCTCGAAAATCCTCAACCTCTGGCCGGGGAGAAGAAAGACCAAAATACCCTTAAAGGTTATAAAGCTCTAACAGCCTAACCGATTGCCCCAATACTTAACCGAGAGTACTTGGGAAATTGGAATGGAAAACTGGGCCGTTACAATACTCCCTCCTTTTAAGACTTTCGTCCTCGAAAGTCCTAAGACGAAAACAACTCTAGGAAATCTCCACTGATCCTTAACCAACCAAATTCCCGGTCGAGACAACACTAAATCTTCTTCGAAATCCAAACCCCCATTGGGTTCCCAAAGGCTCAAGCCACAAGCCATCCAGTCTGCCACAAACTATCTCAACCAAGGCTGGGCATACACCGAACTTCGAAGAAATAGATGTGATGGTGCTAACGGTAATACACATCCTCAAACTCGCACTAGCTCTCAAACGATCTTAAAATCTTAGGGCTCACTTAACCCTGCTAGCCCAACTCAGAACGCCTCTCTATGGCGCTACTCTCAGCAAACTTTTGGACAGGTCACAAGCTCTAAAACTCTACGCCACGCTCCAGCGTAACTTCTCTGAATGCTCATAGCTGTTATCAAACAGCCTCGACCCTTCACCATGCTGACCAAACAACTGAACCTCCCAGGTTTTAGAAACTAAACGGCCTACTCATACTTCGCAAGAGACCTGCGAACCCCACTGGTTGCCTACAATCCTTAACGAAATCCAATTCGAACCACCAACTGGTGACTGATCCCTAGGTAACCTTCTCCAACTAGCATGCGTCCACAACACTAAAGCAACCATCTTACGAGAAATCGAAGCACCAAAGCCAAGGGCACTTTTCTGGTTCACCAAACGGCTACCACCACTCACACTAGCTGATACTTCAGCTTCGGCAACCCCTGAACGACAGGGTCCAAGAACAGGCTTGTAAAGACCCGACCCAAAAGGGGCTCTAAATGGGCCTTTACCCCAATGCATGTAGTGAAAAAGTAAAAGACATTATGAAAATACATTTCGGATCCCAAGTAAAAACAGAAACATTCAACAACCAAAACATACATTTCTAAAAGCATACTCGATCGAGAGATTTATTTAAACCATTAAAACAATCCACAAGTACAAATATGCTGGAATCCATAAAACGTAAGAAAACATCCGGGGCTCTGTGCCCGTCTACATGCATTCGGGGAAATAACAAAAGTCAAGAGTCATGATAAATAAAATAGAATAATCGGAGATGACAAAGAGGATTCCATGATCACGGCTTCCCCTTCACCATCCTGTCTCCCGCCTTGATTACACTGTGGAAAACCACGGAATAAGGGTGAGTAACGAATTACCAGTAAGAATCCCCAACCGGGGTACAATACGATATACATGATCATCTAGAAGAATGTATGCGGGCTATGAGTACAAACACAGAGCGGAGCACATAGCTAAGTCCACACTTGGACCTCGGATGCCATCTCGGGGTCTTAGTCCTAAAAATACCACAACACACTAAACGCGCTTATACGGGAACAAGTCCCGCCTCGGCGACTACTGTCGTCACGTAAAGGTGCACTAGCTCAAGATCCCGAGGAGCTCTCCGATCAGCGTTGTAATGAGCGTAAGCGCGCCGCATGCTCACCGCAAACTCGGGGTGCCGGGTCTAGTGGCAAGCCGCCCGAGTTCGATCCACCATGCCTAACTAAATCTCTGGATCGGTGTCACCGACATAGGGGTGTGAGACTCGGACACGTGAACTATGTCGGCTGAACCACCGCACCGAGGCTAAGGAACCGGCCGTGGTAGGCTTACACCGAAGCGGTCCTTGCCCTAACAGTGGCAATCAAGGGCTACGGCCGAACACGCCGAGGACGTGCCGATCGCCGGGGCGAGGCAATGCCAAGTCATCATCCCGGCCGTTGGGGCATTTAACGATCGCCACCCTCACCCAAGATTGCGGGGCCTACCGGTTGGGATAGCTAATCCCTCACGGGGTCCAAGGACGGAGAATCTGTCTCGAACGTCCTTGCCATAGATGCAAGATACTTTATGCATCGGGCCCGGATGATACTATCTACCCGAATTCTAAACCTTAACAATAATAATAATAACAATTCAATCAATGCGGTCCAATACGTGCTCCAACAGATACAAGGAACCTAGCATGATACTACGAAGCAAGAATGATATCGAACATGCTAGAATAGAACAACCTAGCATGGGCTAACATGAGAAACAATACAAGAGTTCATGCGATCGTCAGAATTGAGCAGAGCACCTAGGGCTAAACATGCTAGTAATCATACACAGGCATACAAAACAACAATCACAAATATACTGCAGGTCCACACAACCCCGGTAAGAAATCCTTACCTTGGTCGGAAGACTTCTACACACAAATCCTAAGTCGCGGAACAATCCCGAGCTAGCGGCGGGAACCTAGCAAACCAACAATAATCGGCATCTAAAATATCTAAACAACAATAGAACGACAAGCTCGGCTCGGGGAACTCACGCGCGCGCGCGACACGAGCTTGGGGTCTGCGGCATCTTGCACGGCAAGGGCGCGCTACCAGGCTGCGTACTGCACGGCACACAGCAGGCACGCCAGCGCTGCCGCTGGCTGCCACGGCAGGACGCTTGCTACTGCCGCTACGCGCCCGGCACGCAACGGCAGCACGCGAGCACGTCTGCCTGGGCGTAGCTGCGTCTGCGTCTGGCGCTGCGCGCGCGGCGTGCGCGTCGCGATCGGACACGGCGAGCGGCTTCAGCGAGGACGCGCGCGCGCGCGAACGCGTGGCTGGCGGCGCGCGCGGGCGAGCTGCTCGGGTGAAGGCCTCTGGCCGCGAGCGATGGCGAGCAGCTTCGGACGAAGGCCTCTCGCGCGCGATCGGCGTCGCGATCTGTCTTCTTCGGACGAACGAACAAAAGGCTGCTAGAGACCGATCCGGCGTCGCGAGCGATCGGCATTGGACGCGTCGGCGCGCGAGGACCTCTGGCGTCTGGCGATCGATCGGCGTCTGTCTTCTTTGGACGAACGGCGAGGCTGCTAGGACAGATCTGGGCGTCGGGCGATCGGCTGGGCGTCGCGCGACAGCAGAGGCGATCTGTCTTCTTGTTGGGCTTCACTCGGCTGGCTGCAATCAACACAACACACACAACACACCTCTTTTCACTTGGCCAAACGCACACCAAACGGATGAGAAGAAGAAGAAGAAGATCAATACTTACCCGGAATGATGATGATCGAACCCAAGGAGATGCAAGGATGAAGAATCGGCAAGGCTATGGAGAGGGAGAGCTTGGGCGGCCAAGAGGTGTTTTGGAGAAGAAGATGGAATAACCTAATTCTATTTCATTTAACCAAATGCACCAAAACTCCAAAATCCAAGGTTAACTAAGATGTGATGCAGAAAGAGCAACAAGAGCACCTAATGGCTCAATTGGCACACATCTCTACAAGCTTCCCAAGAGACCCGAGTTCAAACCCCGGCTGCAGCACAATTTCCTTTATTTTTACTTTTGCCTCAAACCTTGCTCAACCAAACCTCAAACTCCTCCAAAAACCTACATAAACCATCCAATAATTTTAGTAGCTGGAAAAGACACAAACGACCATGACGGCCCGACAAAATTACCAAATTACCCCTAGGGCATACCTAGAAGACCGGGAAGAAAAACTTGGGTCGTTACAATATTCCCTCCTTTTTATGACTTTCGTCCTCGAAAGTCCTTAAGACAGAAACAGCTCAGGGTAATGCAACCTCATCTCGTCTTCCCGCTCCCAAGTGGCTTCCTCAGAACCCCGATTCTTCCACTGAACCTTTACCAAACGAATCTCGCGATTACGCAACGTCTTGGTCTCAAAGGCAAGGATCCTCACTGGCTTCTCCTCGAAGTTCAAATCCTCATTCACCGAAAAGGCTCAAAGTCCACAATGTGCGACGGGTCCGGCACATCTTGCCTCAACATCGATACATGAAAAACACTATGCACCGATAGTAGACGAGGTAGGGCTAACCGGTAAGCAACTCTGCCAATCCTCTCTAGGATCTCAAATGGACCAACAAAGCGGGGACTCAACTTCCCACGCTTGCAAACCTCGGAACACCTCGCATCGGAGCAACCTTAAGGAACACATGCGACCAACCTCAAACTCCAAATCTCGGCGCCGAACATCGGCGTAACTCTTCTACTGCTCGCGAAGTCAACATACGAGCTCTAATCTTACGCCTTTGCACCATTGGTCAAGCTGCGATGGTCGGGACCCAAAACACGTCTATCACCAACCTCTTCCCGAACACGGGGGGCCGACAACGCTTACCATACAATGCCTCGAATGGAGCCATCAGATATCGTCGATCGTAATCTGTTGTTGTAGGCAAACTCCATCAAAATCTGAATCTGGTCCCAAGCGCACGGAAATCCAACACACAAGCCCTCAACATATCCTCGAGAATCGATTCACTCTCTCGATCGACCATCCGTCTGCGAGGGTGAAAAGTCATCTTTGGCGCACTCTGTGCCCAAACCCTTACGGCGCTCTCGAAACGAGAAAGTGAACCATGAGTCACGATCGGACACAATCCTCACCGGCACACCATGATAACGGATGATCTGCTCCAAAAAACAATTTGCGCCTTTGTTCCCACGGTATAAGTGTCTCTACCGGAATGAAGTGTGCGCTCTTGATCAAACGGTCGACTATCACCCAAATCGAGAGAACTTCCTCGGAGTCCTTGGCAAACCAGATATAAAGTCCATGGAGATCTCTTCCCATTTCCACTGGGTACACTCGATGGTCGCAACAAACCAGTGGCCTCTGCACTGGTGCCTTCACTTGCGACAAGTGAGACACCTACCGACAAACTCTGCCACATCTCTCTTCATTCCCATCCACGGAAAGGTGCGCTTAAGGTCTGATACATCTTGGTACCCCGGGGTGCCAAGCAAAAGGGCTGTGGGCCTCAGAGAGCAACTCGGCTGCATCGCAAACCTGCAATGTCCGGAACACACAACCGGCCTCTATAAGTCAACCCACCATGCGGGAATATACAAAGTCAAAGTCACCGTCGGCACTAACTCTGTCAACCAATCTCTTAAGTGCGGGGTCACCCAACTGGTGTTTCTATAATCCATTTGCCGAATCGGCGGGTGAGCAGTCAATCGAGCTACCACAGCGGTAACCTCTCCCAACAACACTGCAACCTCGGCCCGCTCGAACTCTCTCTCTAAGCGGGCTGGGAACTCAACAACGTCGCAGAGTGCGGCGTCTTTACTGCTCAAAGCATCGGCCACTACATTGGCTTTACCCGGATGGTACAAAATCTCGCAGATCATAATCCTTTACCAACTCTAACCATCTCCTCTGCCTCATATTCAACTCCTTACGAGTAAACAGATACTTGAGGCTCGGTGATCGGTAAACATCTGAATCCGCTCACCATACGGGTAATGCCTCCAAATCTTGATTGCAAACACCACTGCTTTGCCAACTCCATATCATGAGTCGGGTAGTTCTGCTCATACGGCTTGACTCACGGGAAGCATAGCAATGACCTTCTTCCGTCTTTGCATCAACACACAACCTAATCCAAACTTGGAAGCATCACTCAGAGACCACGAAACCACTGTCCCCTCCGGATCGCCAACAGTCTTTGAAGTCAAAGCTGCGCTTGAGCACAGCAAAGCTCTCATCACACTGCTTTGTCCCCAAACAAACTCGACACCCTTCCTCGTCGGGACGAGTGAGGCGAGGCTAAAGCGAAGAAGTCCTTGACGAACCGAGCGGTAGTAACACCGCCAAACCCGAGAAAGCTGCGAATCTCGGCAATCGAAGTCGGCTTGGCCCATGAACTCACGGCCTCAATCTTCGCGGGGTCCACGGCTATACCATCTCTCGAAACCACGTGGCCTAGGAAGGCCACCGCTCCAACCAGAAATCACATTTGGAAAACTTCGCATAAAGCTGGTTTTCCCTCAAAGCCGCCAATACTCGCCTCGGATGCTCTGCATGGTCTTCTTTAGACCTCGAATAAATCGAGAAATATCGTCAATGAACACAATGACGAAAAAGCGTCCAAAAATGATTTGAACACCCTATCCATCATGTCCATGAACGCAAACAGGGCATTGGTCAATCAAACGACATGACCACAAACTCATAGTGACCATATCTAGACACGAAAGTGTCTTAGGAATGTCGGCATCCCGATCCGCAATGATGGTAACCGGATCTCGGATCTATCTTGGAGAACACTGAAGCTCCTGAAGTGATCGAACAAATCATCGATCTGGGGCAACGGATACTTATTCTTCATCACACCTTATTAAGCTCGCGGTAATCAATACATAAGCGCATAGAACCATCCTTCCTTTTCACAAAGCAGAATCGTGTCCCCCACGGGGACACACTTGGACGGATGAACCCTCGGTCTAACATCTCCTGCAACCCAATCTTCGGTTCCTTTAACTCCATTGGCGCGCCATGCGATCGGGGCCTTCGAGATAGGGAGGGTCCACGGCTCGAGCTCAATAATGAAGTCAACCTCTCTCTTTGGGGCAACCCCAGTAACTCCTCGAAACACGTCCGCAAACTCCTGCACGGCCGTGCTGATCAGCAGACACGAGGGGCGGCTCTTCCCGGACAACTTGGCTAGATAGCCCCAAGCTCCATCGGCTAGCAAGCGGCGTGCTTTCACGGTGACACCATCGGCGGGCAAACTCCACCACGGACTCCACGAAACTTAAAGTGGGCGACACGGCGGCTGAACACTACTTCTTTTCCGGTGGCGGTCAATCAGCGCGTGGTTAGCGACTAACCACTCCATACCAAGAATCACATCAAAACCGCTCATAGGCGTAACTATGAGCGTGGCCTAAGCAACTCTCCTGATATCTCGATCCGGCCATCCTAATCTTATCTCTAGCCAACATACTAACTCTCGAAGGAGTTGCAACAGATAACTCAAAACCTAGAGGCTCTAATCTCAACTTAGCATGCTCGAAGAAACAACACAGATACAAATGAATCGTAGAACCGAGAATCAAACAAGACAAATGCGCGGTGATCTAAAACAAGAAGCGTGCACGCCATACGGTGGCATCCGTGACGCTCGGCCTCTGACGGTCGTCGTAGCAAACACTCGACCACTATTTGCTGCATTGGGCCGAGCCGCCATAGTGGTGATGATCACAAAAACGGGCCATGTACCCCTCTCTACCACAACGGAAGCACAATCTAGGTCGGTGACAAGCTCGGCGTGGACTTTCCCAAAGTAGCACAAGCGGGCGCTGGGTCCTCCTCTGCTGTCGGGGCCGAACGCGGTGGAGCTCTCCGTGATCTCTGTTCGAAGCGCCCTTGGCGTGGCTGGCGCCTCCACGAAAGTCAAACTTCCTCTTACGCCCCACAGTACCTTGCTGGGACGGGGCCAGGCCGAGCAGGAGCGGCAACAACCCGCTCGGCGGGGATACTTCCCATTATAGATCGTGGCTAATCGGACAGGCCCTAGCATAAGTGTCGGGGGCACGAGCCACGACATCTGGGGAAACACCACCTCAATCCGGATATGAACTTCCGAATCTTGACTCAAGGTGGCAATCAAGCGAGGAGCAAAATATCCATACTCCGAGAACTTGCGCTCATATTCCTCAATGGAATCGAACCACCGCTTGAGTGTTACGAAGAGCTCCACCATCTTCTCTTGAGCCTCATCAGCGATGAACTTTACCTTGAACTCGGCCTTGAAGAACTCCCGGTGGCGGGTGGAGACCCGGTGGTCTCTCGCTCAAGGTGGACTCCCACCACCATCTCGCCAGGCCTCCTAGCACATGAGCCGCACATCTCGGCCTCTGAATATCGGGGCACACCATGATCGGGAAGGTGTACTCCAAATGGGCAATCCACACAGGCTGCCGCTAACGCATCACCGGTGGCATCAAACTTCTCGAGCTTCCACTTCACAAAATCCTTGACCACCTACCCAATTCCTCGGCACCCTCTGCCATATCTCCTCTGGGGGCTACTTGCTCTGAGGAGCCGGAGGTGCTCTTGAGCTCTCTTTGAACCAATCGAGTCACCGCTCGTCTGGGCTCGGACTCTTCCCGTTGCGCCGCCAACAAGGCACAGGTCTCGCCCTCTGGTCACTCAACATGCGACCATAAAAGCCCTCATAGACTCGGCAAACTCTGCTCCGAGAAGCGATCTCACGGCGCTCGATCGCCTCAACGCCCGCTCTAGGCGTAACGGGAGGAGCTGCTTTGGTGGAATGCCATCGATGTCGGCTTGGGGCGATGTCCTGCGATGTCGAATCCGATCCACGATACCTCGACACGCTCTCGAACCTCCTCTCCGATGCGGGTGGTAGCATCTTTGGCGATCTACATCCAAACCAACAACGAATCAAAACACACTGTCACCATTCCACAACACCAAACAAGGCATACACTAGATGATAGGTATTGTAAATTCTTAACCCTTTTCCTTTCTAAAACAATAAATCTAGGCGTGCACATTGGTAGCCAGTGATGATCATGGAAAACGACCTACAACAAAAGGTCGGTCTACAGAATCTATGACTCACGAGCTCACGATACCAAGCTGTAAAGACCCGACCCAAAGGGGCTCTAAATGGGCCTTTACCCCAATGCATGTAGTGAAAAAGTAAAAGACATTATGAAAATACATTTGGATCCCAAGTAAAAACAAAACCATTCAACAACCAAAACATACATTTCTAAAAGCATACTCGATCGGAGATTTATTTAAACCATTAAAACAATCCACAAGTACAAATATCTTTGGAATCCATAAAACGTAAGAAAACATCCGGGCTCTGTGCCCGTCTACATGCATTCGGGGGAAATAACAAAAGTCAAGAGTCATGATAAATAAAATAGAATAATCGGAGATGACAAAGGAGATTCCATGATCACGGCTTCCCCCTTGACCATCCTGTCTCCCCTTGATTACACTGTGGAAAACCCACGAGAATAAGGGTGAGTAAACGAATTACCAGTAAGAATCCCCAACCGGGTACAATCGATATACATGATCATCTAGAAGAATGTATGCGAGGCTATGAGTACAAACACGGGCGGAGCACATAGCTAAGTCCACACTTGGACCTCGGATGCCATCTCGGGTCTTAGTCCGGAAAAATACCACAACACACTAAGCGCGCTATCTCTGGGAACAAGTCCCGGCCTCGGCGACTCTCGCCGATCTGAAAGGTGCAACTGCTCAAGATCCCGAGAGAGCTCTCGATCGTACCGTAATGAGCGTAAGCGCGCCGCATGCTACTCGCAAACTCTGGGTGCCGGGTCTAGTGGCAAGCTGCCGGTTGATAACGAACCGAGTTTTTCTTCCGGTCTTCGGTATGCCTAGGGGTAATTTGGTAATTTGGTGGGCCGTCGAGAGTCGTTTGTGTCTTTTCGATTACTAAAATTATTGGATGGTTTTGTAGGTTTTGGAGGGGTTTGTGGTTTGGTTTGAGCAAGGTTTGTTGCAAAAGTAAAAATAAAGGGATTTGTCTTTGCAGTAGGGTTTGAACCGGGTCTCTGGGAAGCTTGTAGAGAGGTGTGCCAATTGAGCCATTAGGTGCTCTTGTTGCTCTTTACGCATCACATCTTAGTTAACCTTGGATTTTGGAGTTTTGGTGCATTTGGTTAAATGAAATAGAAATAGGTTATTTCATCTCCTTCTCCAAAACATCTCTTGGCACGCCCAAGCTCTCCATCTCCATAGCCTTGCCGAGTTCTTCATCCTTGCATCTCCTTGGGTTCGATCATCATCATTCCGGGTAAGTCTTCGTCTTCTTCATCTTCTCATTTGGGTGTTTCTTTGGCGAATGTAAGAAAAAGGAGTTGTGTGTGTGTGTGTTGTGCGCGGCGGTAGAAGTCGGCCAGAGGCTCGTCGCATCGGCCCGGCTCAGTCAGCGAGACCGCCCACATGTCGCACGCCCGCGCCCTCGCCGGCGGCGCTCGTCGGCCGATCGCTTACGGTCCGTCGATCGCGCTCGCCCGATCGCTGTCGCCGCCCGAGCGCCGCGCCTCGCCGTTCGCCGCTTACGCGAATCGCGAGCCGATCGCTCGCCGCGCCGGTCGAGTCCCGCGCGCGCGCCCGCGCCGCGTCCGCCGATCGCCGCGCGCGCGCGACGCGCGCGCGCCCGCGCGCCGCGCGCGCGCCGTCGAGCGCTTCGCCGCGCGCGCGTGTCCCGCTGCTTGCCGTGCGGTAGCGCGCGCGGCCAGCGCGTGTCGTCCGTGCCCGTAGCGCAACGGTAGCGTGTCCTGCCCGTGCCCGGTAGCGCGCCCGCGCCCGACCTTGCGAGCCCGACTTGCGGCGACCCCAAGCTCGTGTCGTCGCGCGCGCGTGAGTTCCGAGAGCCGAGCTTGCATTCTATTGTTGTTTAGATATTTAGATCTTGATTATTGTTGGTTTGCTAGGTTCCTTTCGCTAGCTCGGGATTGTTCATGACTTAGGATTTGTGTGTAAAAGTCTTCCGACAAGGTAAGGATTTCTTCACCGGGGTTGTGTGGACCTGCGGTATATTTGTGATTGTTGTTTTGTATGCACATGTATGATTACTAGCATGTTTATCTCTAGGTGCTCTGTTGAATTCTGGTGGCATGATCTCTTGTATTGTTTCTCATGTTAGCCCATGCTAGGTTGTTACATTCTAGCATGTTCGATATCTGTTCTTGCTTCGTAGTATCATGCTAGGTTCTTTGTATCGATGAGCACGTATTGGGTGCATTGATTGAATCGTTATTATTGTTAAGGTTTAGAATTCGGGTAGATAGCATCATCGGGCCCGATGCATAAAGTATCTTGCATCTATGGCAGGGCGATCGAGAGCGATTCTCAGTCCTTGGACCCGTGAGGATTAGCTATCCCAGCCGGTAGGCCACGCAATCTTGGGTGAGGTGGTAGTCTAGCGATGCCCCAATGGTCGGGATGATGACTTGGCAATGCCTAGTCCGGCGGCCGGCGCGTCCTCGGCGTGTTCGCGTAGCCCTGATTGCCACGATAAGGTAGGGGCGGCTTCTGGTGTAAGCCTACCATGACCCGTTCCTTAGCCTCAGTGCGGTGAGTGCGGTGACATAGTTCACGTGTCGAGTCTCACACCCCTATGTCGGTGACACCGATCCGGAGATTTAGTTAGGCGTGGTATCCGGATATGGGCGACTTGCCACTGGGCCGGCACCCCCCATAGTGCAGTAGAAGCCGCGGTGCATCCTTTCGCTCATTCTGGCGCCATTGGAGAGCTCCTCGGGATCTTGAGCGATTGCACCTTTACGTATCGATAGTAGGCGGTGAGGCGGGACTTGTTCCGTATAGTGCGTTTAGTGTGTTGTGGTATTTCCGGACTAAGACCAGAGTTGGCATCAGAGGTCCAAGTGTGGACTTAGCTATGTGCTCAGCTCTGTGTTTGTACTCATAGCTTGCATACATTCTTCTAGATGATCATGTATATCGTATTGTACCCGGTTGGGGATTCTTCTTTGGGTAATTCGTTACTCACCCTTATTACGTAGTTTTCCACGGGTAATCAAGCGGGAGGCGGGATGGGTGAAGGAGGAGCTATGATCATGGGACTGCTTTGTCATCTCGATTGTTTTATTTTAATTATCATGACTCTTCACTTTTTATTATTTCCCTGAATGCATGTAGGCGGACACAGAGCCCAGGATGTTTTCTTACGTTTTATGGATTCCGGCATATTGGTACTTGTGGATTGTTTTAATGTTTTAATTAAATCTCACGATCAGTGTGCTTTTAGAAATGTATGTTTTGGTTGTTGAATGTTTACATTTTTACTTGGAATCAAAAATGTACTTTTCATAATGTCTTTTATTTTCACTACATGCATTGGGGTAAAGGCCCATTTAGAGCCCCTTTTGGGTGGGTCTTTCTGATTGGTATCGAGCTTCGAGTCATAGATTACATGGCCCGACCTTTGTTGTAGAGTCGTTTTCCATGATCATCGACACTCAAGCGGTCATCAGTGCGCCTAGATTTATTGTTTTAGAAAGGAAAAGGGTTAAAATTTACAATACCTATCATCTAGTGTATGCCTTGTTTGGTGTTGTGGAATGGTGTGACGAGTTTTGATTCGTTGTTGGTTTGGATGTAGATCGCCCGACATGCGATCCCCGTCGTCTGGGAGAGGAGGTTCGAGAGCGGTCGAGAGTATCGGGATCGGATCGTCTGCGGGGGACATCGTCCCAAGGCGACAACGATGGCATTCCACCAGGCGGCTCCTCTGTTACGCCTAGGCGGGCGTTGAGCGTGGCGCCGAGAGGCGCTCTGGAGCGAGTTTCTTTGAGTCTATGAGGGCTTTTATGGTCGGCATGTTGAGTGACGAGAGCGAGAGACCCGAGCCTTGTTAGCGTATGGCGGGAAAGAGTCCGAGCCCGGATCGGCGGTGACTCGATTGGTTCGTGAGCTCGATAGCACCTCGGCTCCACGGGGCAAGTAGCCCCCGAGGCGGATATGGCGGAGTGCTTGAGGAATTGGGTAGGTGGTGAAGGATTTTGTGAAGTGGAAGCTTGAGAAGTTTGATGCCACCGGTGATGCGTTATCGGCGGCCAGTGGATTGCCCATTTGGAGTACACCTTCACGATCATGGTGTGCCCCGATATTGAGAGGCCGAGATGTGCGGCTCATGTGCTAGGAGGCCTGCCGAGATGGTGGTGGGAGTCCACCTTGAGCGAGAGACCAGGTGGGTCTCCACACGCTACTTGGGAGTTCTTCAAAGGTGAGTTCAAGGTAAAGTTCATCGGTGATGAGGCTCGGGAGAAGATGGTGGAGCTCTTCGAGAACACAAGCGAGGGTTACGATTCCATTGAGAATATGGCGCAAGTTCTCGAGTATGGATATTTTGCTCCTCGATTGATTGCCACCCCAGTGAAGGTCGGAAGTTCATATACTGGATTGGCGGTGTTTCCCGAGATGTCGAGGCTCGGGCCCACGACACTTATGCTAGAAGTACATCGATTAGCCACGATCTATAATGGGAAGTATCTGCTGGCGGGGTTGTTGCGCTCTGTTCGGCGTCTGTCCGCGGTGTGTGGGCGAAGAAGAAGTTTGACTTTGGGGGTGGCGGCGGCGTCGCCAAGGCGATTCAAAGCGGGATCGGCGCAGGGCCCCCGTCCGTTTTCAGCTCTCGCGGCGGGCGGTCGAGCGAGTTCTGCTTGTGCTTCTTGCGGGAGGACCCTGCTGGAGCTTGCGAGCGGGGCCCGAGTGTGTTTCGTTGTGGTAAAGAGGACATATGATCCGTTTACATCCTCGGCCCGGCTATGGCGGCTCGGCCAGTAGCGGCGGCGAGTCGAGTGTTTGCTCGACGACCGTCGAGAGAGCCGCCAGCGTCACGGATGCGGCGTGGCGAGTGCGCTTCTTGTTTTAGATCAACTGCGCATTTGTCTTGTTTGATTACAGTTCTACGCATTCATTTGTATCTGTGTTGTTTCTTGAGCATGCTAAGTTAAGACTAGAGCCTCTAGGTTTTGAGTTATCTGTTGCAACTCCTTCGGGAGTTAGTATGTTGGCTAGAGATAAGATTAAGGATGGCGGGATCGAGATATCAGGAGAGTTGCTTGTAGCCACACTCATAGTTACGCCTATGAGTGGTTTTGATGTGATTCTTGGTATGGGTGGTTGGGCTGCTAACCACGCGTTGATTAGCGCCACGGAAAGAAGTAGTGTTGAGGCCGCCCGTCGTCCCGACTTTAAGTTTCGTGGAGTCGGGGTGGAGTTTGCCGCCCGATGGTGTCGGTATGTGGCTCGTCGTTTGCTAGCTCATGGAGCTTGGGGCTATCTAGCCAAGTTATGCAGGAAGAGCCGCCCCTCGTTTGTCTGTTGATCAGTGCCGGTCGTGCGAGAGTTTGCGGATGTGTTTCTGAGGAGTTCTGGGGGTTGCCCCAAAGAGAGTCGACTTCATTATTGAGCTCGAGCAGGGACCTCCCTATCTCGAAGGCTCCGTGTCGCATGGCGCCAGTGAGTTAAAGGCGAAGATTGATTGCGGGAGATGTTAGACCGAGGTTCATCCGTCCAAGTGTGTCCCAGTGGGAGCACGATTCTGTTTGTGAAAAAGAAGGATGGATCTATGCGCTTATGTATTGATTACGCGAGCTTAATAAGGTGGCGATGAAGAATAAGTATCCGTTGCCCGTATCGATGATTTGTTCGATCGGCTTGAGGAGCTTACGTGTTCTCAAGATAGATCGAGATCCGGTTACCATCGATTGCGGATCGGGGATGCCGACATTCCTAAGGCGACTTTGAGTCTAGATATGGTCACTCTGAGTTTGTGGTCATGTCGTTTGGATTGACCAATGCCCGGCCAGCGTTCATGGACATGATGGATAGGGTGTTCAAATCATTTTTGGGCGGCCGTCATCGTGTTCATTGGCGATATTACGATTTATTCGAGGTCTAAAGAAGACCATGCGAGCATTTGAGGCGAGTATTGGCGGCTTTGAGGAAAACGGCTTTATGCGAAGTTTTCCAAATGTGACTTTCTGGTTGGAAGCGGTGGCCTTCCTAGGCCACGTGGTTTCGAGAGATGGTATAGCCGTGGACCCGCGAAGATTGGTAGTGAGTTCATGGGCCAAGCCGACTTGATTCTTAGAGATTCGCGACTTTACGGGTTTGGCGAGTTACTACCGTCGGTTCGTCAGGACTTTTACGCTTTAGCCTCGCCCCTCACTCGTCGGCGAGGAAGGGTGTCGAGTTTGTTTGGGGCAGCCGAGTGTGATGAGAGCTTTGCGAGCTCAAGCGTAGTTTGACTTGGCACGATGTTGGCGATCCGGAGGGCGAGTGGTTTAAGTGGTCTCTGATGATGCTTCCAAGTTTGGATTAGGTTGTGTGTTGATGCGGCGGGAAGGTCATTGCCTATGCTTCCGTCGGTTTGAAGCCGTATGAGCGAGAACTACCCGACTCATGATATGGAGTTAGCGGCGATGGTGTTTGCCTTTGAAGATTTGGAGGCATTACACCATATGGTGGCGGATTGAGATGTTTACCGATCACGAGCCTCAAGTATCTGTTTACTCGAAGGAGTTGAATATGAGCGAGAGAGATGGTTAGAGTTGGTAAAGGATTATGGCTGCGAGATTTTGTACCATCGGGTAAAGCCAATGTAGTGGCGATGCTTTGAGAAGAAAAGGCGTCGCACTCTGCGGCGTTGTTGAGTTCCAGCCAGTTTGCGAGAGAGAGTTCGGCGGGCGAGGTTGCGATGTTGTTGGGAGAGTTTCTGCCGAGAGTAGCTCGATTTATTATTCGTGCCGTCGATTCGGCGTGGATTATAAACGACCGGTTAGGCGACCCGCATAAGAGATTGGTTGTGAGTTAGTCTTGTGGTGACTTTGACTTTGTGTATTCCCAGACGATGGGTTGACTTATAGAGGCGGTTGTGTGTTCCGGACATTGCGGGTTTGCGGCCGAGTTGCTCTCGGAGGCCTTTGTTCCCCTTTTGCTTGCACCCGGGAGTACCAAGATGTATCGAGACCTTAGCGGACTTTACGGTGGATGGGAATGAAGAGAGATGTGGCGAGTTTGTCGGTAGGTGTCTCACGTGTCGGCAAGTGAAGGCACCAGCGAGAGAGCAGGTGGTTTGTTCTGACCAGCGAGTGTACCCGATGGAAATGGGAAGAGATCTCTATGGACTTTATATCTGGTTTGCCAAGGACTCAGGAAGTTCTCTCGTTTGGGTGATTGTCGACCGTTTGACCAGAGCGCACACTTCATTCCGGTAGAGACACTTATCACGAGTGGAGCGATGGGCGCGGTTTTTTTGGAGGCGAGATCATCCGTTATCATGGTGTCTGCCGGTGAGGATTGTGTCCGATCGTGACTCGCGATTCACTTCGTTTACGGAGGCGCTCGAAAGGGTTTGAGCCTGAGTGCGATTTAAACCTGACTTTTCACCCTCGGGACGGATGGTGGTGAGAGAGTGAATCAGATTCTCGAGATATGTTGAGGGCTTGTGTGTTGGATTTCCCGAGCGATTGGGACGATGTCATACTTGATGGAGTTTGCCTATAACAATAGTTACGATCGGCGATTGAGATGGCTCCATTCGAGGCATTGTATGGTAGCGTTATCGGTCCCACATGTTACAGGAAGAGGTTGGTGATAGACGAGTTTTGGGTCGAGATTCTGCGCGATTGACCAATGGTGCGGTCTGAGAAGATTAGAGCTCGTATGTTGTGATTCGGAGGCGAGCGCGAAAAATTCTGTAGATGTTGGCGTCGAGATTGGAGTTTGAGGTTGGTCGGCATGTGTTCCTTAAGGTTGCTCCGTCACGAGGTGTTACGAGGTTTGGTAAGCGTGGGAAGTTGAGTCCCGATTTGTTGGTCCATTTGAGATCCTAGAGAGGATTGGCGAGTTGCTTACCGGTTAGCCCTACCTCGTCACTATCGGCGGTGCATAGTGTTTTCATGTATCGATGTTGAGCGGTATGTGCGGACCCGTCGCACATTGTGGACTTTGAGCCTTTGCGGTGAATGAGGATTTGAACTTGAGGAAAAGCGGTGAGGATCCTTGCCTTTGAGACCAAGGCGTTGCGTGTCGCGAGATTCGTTTAGTAAAGGTTCGGTGGAGAGTCGGGATTACGAGGAGGCCACTTGGGAGGCGGGAAGGCGAGATGAGGTTGCATTACCACAGTACATTTTTTGTCTTAAGGACTTTCGAGGGCGAAAGTCATAAAAGGAGGAATATTGTAACGACCAGGTTTTCTTCCGGTCTTCGGTATGCCCTAGGGTAATTTGGTAATTTGGTGGGCCGTCGAGTCGTTTGTGTCTTTTCGATTACTAAAATTATTGGATGGTTTTGTAGGTTTTGGAGGGTTTGTGGTTTGGTTTGAGCAAGGTTTGTTGCAAAAGTAAAAATAAAGGGATTTGTCTTTGCAGTAGGGGTTTGAACCGGGTCTCTGGGAAGCTTGTAGAGAGGTGTGCCAATTGAGCCATTAGGTGCTCTTGTTGCTCTTTACTGCATCACATCTTAGTTAACCTTGGATTTTGGAGTTTTGGTGCATTTGGTTAAATGAAATAGAAATAGGTTATTTCATCTCCTTCTCCAAAACATCTCTTGGCACCCAAGCTCTCCATCTCCATAGCCTTGCCGAGTTCTTCATCCTTGCATCTCCTTGGGTTCGATCATCATCATTAGGGGTAAGTCTTCGTCTTCTTCATCTTCTCATTTGGGTGTTTCTTTGGCGAATGTAAGAAAAAGGAGTTGTGTGTGTGTGTTGTGCGCGCCCGGTAGAGAGTCGGCCAGCTCGCGCGCATCGGCCGGCTCAGTCAGCAGAAGGCCCGGCTCACGCCCGAGATCAGTCCTCGCCGCCCCGTCGTCGGCCGTCGCTTGCGCCGGATCCGAATCTGTCCGGCTCGCCGTCGCCGTCGTCGGCCGTCGCTTACGCGAATCTGTCCTCGGCGCCGCCGCCGTCGTCGGTCGGCCGCGCTTCGCCCGGTCGCGCGGCGAATCGCCGCGCGCTTCGCCCGCCGCGAGAGTCGCTCGCGATCGCTCGCCGCGCCGCGCCGCCAGCGCCCGCCGCGTCGCCCGTCGCCGCGCCCGAGACGCCCGCGCCGCGCGCCGCCGTCGAGCGCTTCGCCGCGCGCGTGTGTCCACCTTGCCGTGCGGTAGCGCGGCCAGCGCGTGTCGTCCGTGCGGTAGCGCAACGGTAGCGTGTCCTGCCGTGCCCGGTAGCGCGGCGGCGCCCGACCTTGCCGAGCGACTTGCGGCGACCCCAAGCTCGTGTCGTCGCGCGCGTGAGTTCCGAGCCGAGCTTGCTGTTCTATTGTTGTTTAGATATTTTAGATCTGCGATTTGTTGGTTTGCTAGGTTCCAGCTCGCTAGCTCGGGATTGTTCATGACTTAGGATTTGTGTGTAAAGTCTTCCGACCAAGGTAAGGATTTCTTCACAGGGGTTGTGTGGACCTGCGGTATATTTGTGATTGTTGTTTTGTATGCACATGTATGATTACTAGCATGTTTATCTCTAGGTGCTCTTGCAATTCTGGTGGCATGATCTCTTGTATTGTTTCTCATGTTAGCCCATGCTAGGTTGTTCTGTTCTAGCATGTTCGATATCTGTTCTTGCTTAGTAGTATCATGCTAGGTTCTTTGTATCGATGAGCACGTATTGGGTGCATTGATTGAATCGTTATTATTGTTAAGGTTTAGAATTCGGGTAGATAGCATCATCAGGGCCCGATGCATAAAGTATCTTGCATCTATGGCAGGGCGATCGAGGCGATTCTCAGTCCTTGGACCCGTGAGGATTAGCTATCCCAGCCGGTAGGCCACGCAATCTTGGGTGAGGTGGTAGTCTAGCGATGCCCCAATGGTCGGGATGATGACTTGGCAATGCCTAGTCCGGCGGCCGGCGCGTCCTCGGCGTGTTGGCGGTAGCCCTGATTGCCACGATAAGGTAAGGGCGGCTTCTGGTGTAAGCCTACCATGACCCGTTCCTTAGCCTCGGTGCGGTGAGTGCGGTGACATAGTTCCGCGTGTCGAGTCTCACACCCCTATGTCGGTGACACGATCCGGAGATTTAGTTAGGCGTGGTATCCGGATATGGGCGGCTTGCCACTGGGCCGGCACCCCATATGCTGCAGTAAACCGCGCGGTGCATCCTTTCGCTCATTCTGGCGCCGTGGAGAGCTCCTCTCGGGATCTTGAGCGATTGCACCTTTAAATATCGATAGTAGGCGGTGAGGCGGGACTTGTTCCGTATAGTGCGTTTAGTGTGTTGTGGTATTTCGGACTAAGACCCGAGTTGGCATCAGAGGTCAAGTGTGGACTTAGCTATGTGCTCAAGCTCTGTGTTTGTACTCATAGCTTGCATACATTCTTCTAGATGATCATGTATATCGTATTGTACCCGGTTGGGGATTCTTCTTGGGTAATTCGTTACTCACCCTTGATACGTGGTTTTCCACGGGTAATCAAGCGGGAGGCAGGATGGTGAAGGAGGAGGAGCTATGATCATGGGACTGCTTTGTCATCTCTGATTGTTTTATTTTAATTATCATGACTCTTCACTTTTTATTATTTCCCTGAATGCATGTAGGCGGACACAGAGCCCGGGATGTTTTCTTACGTTTTATGGATTCCGGCATATTGGTACTTGTGGATTGTTTTAATGTTTTAATTAAATCTCTGATCAGTGTGCTTTTAGAAATGTATGTTTTGGTTGTTGAATGTTTACTGTTTTTACTTGGAATCCGAAATGTACTTTTCATAATGTCTTTTATTTTCACTACATGCATTGGGGTAAAGGCCCATTTAGAGCCCCTTTTGATACTTTATGCATCGGGCGGATGATACTATCTACGAATTCTAAACCTTAACAATAATAATAATAACAATTCAATCAATGCGGTCCAATACGTGCTCAATGGATACAAGGAACCTAGCATGATACTACGAAGCAAACAGGATATCGAACATGCTAGAATAGAACAACCTAGCATGGGCTAACATGAGAAACAATACAAGAGTTCATGCGATCGAGAATTGAAACGAGCACCTAGGGCTAAACATGCTAGTAATCATACGCAGCATACAAAACAACAATCACAAATATCTGCGAGAAGTCCACACAACCCGGTAAGAAATCCTTACCTTGGTGGAAGACTTCTACACACAAATCTAAGGCTGCGGAACAATCCAGGAGCTAGCGGCGGGAACCTAGCAAACCAACAATAATCAGCATCTAAAATATCTAAACAACAATAGACGGCAAGCTCGGCTCAAAGGGAACTCACGCGGTAGCGGCGACCACGAGCTTGAAGCTGCTTGGCACAAGCTAGCGCAGCAGGCAGGCCTTGGCTGCCAGGCTGCTTGTATTGCGCGGCTGCAACAGCAAGGACAGGGCCGTGCTGGATGCGCGTGCTGCACGCAACGAGGGGCGCTTGGCCCAGGCTGTGGCCACGCGCCGCAGCAAGGACGTCTTGTGCGTGACGTCTGGCGTCTGAAGCGCAGCGCGCCGGCGTCGCGATCTGCGACCGGAGCGGCGGCTTCAGCGAGGAGCAGCGCCACGGCGAACGTCTGTCGGCGCGCGGCGGAAGCGGCTTCTTCGGGTGAAGGCCTCTGGCCGCGCGCGGCGATCGGCGAGCGGCTTCTCGGCGAAAACCTCTGGCGCGATCGGCGTCGCGATCTGTCTTCTTTGGACGAAGCAGCAAAGGCTGCTAGGACAGAATCTGGCGTCGCGGCGATCGGTTTGGGCGTCTGCGGCGGCTGGCGAGGACCTCTGGCGTCACGGCGATCGAGCGATCTGTCTTCTTTGGACGAGCAGCGAGGCTGCTAGGGACGAGATCTGGGCGTCTGGCGATCAGGTGGGCGTCGCGGCAGCGAGCGTCTGTCTTTGCTTGGTGGGGCTTCACTCGGTGAGCGCAATCAACACAACACACACAACACACCTCTTTTCACTTGGCCAAACGCACACAAAGCGGATGAGAAGAAGAAGAAGAAGATCAATACTTACCGGAATGATGATGATCGAACCCAAGGAGATGCAAGGATGAAGAATCGGCAAGGCTATGGAGAGGAGAGGCTTGGGCGGCCAAGAGGTGTTTTGGAGAAGAAGATGGAATAACCTAATTCTATTTCATTTAACCAAATGCACCAAAACTCCAAAATCCAAGGTTAACTAAGATGTGATGCGAAAAAGCAACAAGAGCACCTAATGGCTCAATTGGCACACATCTCTACAAGCTTCCCAAGAGACCAGGGTTCAAACCCATTTGCGGCCTAATTTCCTTTATTTTTACTTTTGCCTCAAACCTTGCTCAGCAAACCTCAAACTCCTCCAAAACCTACATAAACCATCCAATAATTTTAGTAGTGGAAAAAGACACAAGCGACCATGGCCATGCCCGACCAAATTACCAAATTACCCCTAGGGCATACCTAGAAGGCCGGGAAGAAAAACACAGGTCGTTACAAGGCTCCACTCGCCAAACTAATAAGCGGAGCCCCTCAACGGCCGATAACAAACTTTCCAATGCAATCCGATCAGCCAGCGGCCTAGGTGAACATCGCGAGACGGGAGAGCAGACAACATTCCTCTCACGGAAACCTCGGCGACAAGGAATAAAACATTACGTGGCTACTAGCAACACGATAGGCCGGAGGATCGCAACTCAAGGGCTTTACCACCCAATGCCATGGCACCTCTGTGCCAACTCACTCAAGCGTGGCTCGGCTAAAATGCCAGCTGCGAATGCTGTGACTAAAAGAAAAGCCGAGAAAGGCTTGCTTAGCAGAAACTCAAACCAAGCTCATAACGAGCAAAGCTCGCCTCCAAGCTGCCACTCAACTCTTAAGCCCATCTGGCTGCTCCAAGGACTTCCTCCTTATAGCTTAGACCTAACTCTTCTTCCAATCCGAAACTCCACCCACGAAACATCGCGAGGAATAAGGATAGCGGCGACCACAAGCTTGCGGGCTGAACAACACGAGTCGGCAAGACTACCTCAAAAGTTAAAACTTGAGGCCGACATCCACGGTGCAACTCAACTACCAAAGAACTAAGGGGTTCTACAAACTCCAAAGATCCAACAACAACTCAAGCCCTTGAACTGGCAGGCCTCCGCCCTTGCGGGAACAAACAACTTTCCGCTTGCTAACAAACAAACGCGCGGGACACTCTCATTGGGCTGACCATTGCGCTACTCGATCAACTACACAACTCGGGAGCTAAGCTGACTCCTCCTCAGCGAGAACGATTTACCAGGCAAGCGGACATCCAGAAGGACAACGAACTTCACACCGCTCATTTGTCTTGCCCAAACCCAAGGGCAACAACAACCAACTCTCTCGGAAGCAACATCAGGAACCTCAATCGCTTGAACCCCAACTTGGAACTAGCGATTGCCTACTCAATTGCCGAGGAGGGTCAACTCCCAAAACTTCACGACTAGGAACAAGTCCTCGAGGGCAGCGCCCGACTTGCTCGAACCAAGCTAGCTCTAGAAACAATATGGGAACCAAATCTTGGTCAACACCAAGCACCACCTTGCTAAGAATTCCAAAACCAGCGTGGAGGCTACTAAGAACAACTCTAGCTTGTTAGCGACAACAAGCATCCAGCAACTCAACCGAGGAACCTTTGCTGAGGTGCACGGTGAGCCACTGGTGAGGCTCTCCACAAATTAGGGTTCCTCAGATCTCCCTCCGCACACACTTTGTCGTCAAGCGGTCTAGCGACAGCGGCTACACGAGCACATCTCCTCTGACATCTCAATTGTGTTTGGCCAAAAGCTCTTCCTTGCCACATACGCAGCAAGCACGGGCGATGCTCCACACAATCCGAAAAGTGCCTTACCACACTTGATGCAATGGCGCATTGCTTTGCTCGGCCATACTGTGGCGATCTGAGCTCTAACTTTGTGGTGTGGCGATCGCGACCCTAGGGCGGCCTCGCAGTCGATGCGCCATCCACGTGGCGGGAACAACGAGAAGACCCAAACTTCCTCTAGCTCAAAGCATCGGCCACATCGTAGCTTCTACCGAGTGAGATCCGAACAACACTCTTAGCCATGGCGGCGGAAACTCAGTGATTTTACTACCATCGCCTGCTGGATCGGTTCCAGCCCGAACTCCAACCATCGATCAACAAGAAATGCCTCTACCGGTCAAGGGCCAACTAGCATAACTTGCCTCACGCAACAACAGGCTCTTGGCACGGTAACCTCTCGACCCAAGTTAGGGCACTTGCCAAGAACTAAAGTCCTAACTCCTCGGAGGCTGAGCACTTTGGTTTCACAACCCGAAACCCCTCGTGGTTCTTGAAAAATACACCACGGAACAAGCTACACAAAAGTACAATGGCATGTCTGGCTCAACTTGGTTCCTTAAGATCCAAACCAACAAGTATTCTCACACAAGGCAACTTTTGCCTCCCAATGAAACCACTTCTAGCAAATGAGCAACAAGAGTTCAACCCACTCGGGGGTCAACTCACCATGGAATGCCACATTGGTCGACTCACTCTTACCATAGCATAACTACACCAATCGACATACCTCATACCAATGTGCCCACTAAATGCTCCACTCAACCATCCAACTCATGGCTCTAACACTGGATCAACCACGCATCATCGATGCCTACCCTACTCATATTAGGGTAACTCCAAGGGTAGTCGAAACACACTACCATCAAGCTGGCTCACAAGCCCACACACAAGCGCGAGAACTGGACGCGCTAGCCCTCACTAACCTACAACATCCTTTGCACCCATGACTCGGTGACCCTGGAAAGCTCCTACTTTTCCCTCGAACGACCTCACACTTGTAGTTCTCTGACTACCACCGAGCTAGATTTCTTAAGCAATCCAACAGATGCAACTTCAGAAAAACGGGTACAAGGCTGGTGGGGGTGCTATACTCCAGGCGGGCATGGAACCATCTGCACCAGAAGTGCCATCTGGCCCGAATCTAGGCCTCCTCTCAAAGCTTGGTGCCAGCTTGAGCACAACATCCTTTACAACACAAATCAGCCCAAAACAAGTTTTATGCCCCTCTAAGGTTAGGGAAGGTCACACTCCAAGTGACGGGAAAAGGCACTCAACACAAGAGTCCAAACACTCGAGCAGCCTAAACTCTGGCATCTCGCCTAACAGACATGCCACGACCTACTCCTACATCCCACTCGATGCTCAACGAATACTCAAGCCAACCCTCGGGTGGCGACACCTAACTCCACACGGAACATGCTAACGAAAGGTGCTTCTCTCTAATAGCCATTTGAAAACCACGGACGGTTAAGTCACGACAAGCAAACTCCACACTCTGCTTTGGCTCACGAGGGTACTAAAAGAAGCGGCTGCAAAAGCATTGCGGGCTTGCGGGAGGACAAGATGTCTCTACATCTTCCTCAAAGCTACTAACTTGGCGACTTGTCAATCGAAGGTGGTGGTGGAACTCTGCTGGTCCGCCTCTCACGGGGACTTCCACCACCACTCTTGCATCAAACAACACAAGAGCGGCCGCCACAACCTCGAACATCGAGGTCATCGGCCTCGAACACGGAGTCATCCCAACACTTGGATGATAAACTCGATCTGGCGACCACCTTGCTACTAGTAGTAGGTCTCAAAACATCCAGCTCTGAGGGCTTCCACTTGCCAAACTCGGCGGCTCGATCAACGCCAACTATCTTATCGGCATAAACCTGCTTGATCAAGCCCTCCAGGGAACCTCAGAGTTCTGGAACTACAAGGAGGGGGTGTCTCCTAAATAAACTCTACCCATTTGGGCTATCTATGCCCAAGACTCCTCACTCTGGCGCTACAAAGCTGCTTTGGGTCTCAGCTCTCTGTTAGCTAAAAGACACGCCATCAACTCCCTCATGGCTGGAGCACTCTCTGCTCAAGGAGTCTCACTCTGAGGCGTGCTAGCCTCAACCCCTACTCTTGGCAACTCATGCGCCGGGGCCAAAGGTGGCCTCACGGGTCTAGACAACCCTAGGCGTGGTCTCATGATCAACATGAGCAGTTCCAACTCCTCGGTTGGAAATACCAAACGTCCTGCTCCTCTAAGTGCAATCAACATACTAGCGATCTACACAGAGCATAAAGGCTAGCCCACATTTGGGCTCTCACTTTGCCAAACAAGGGTAACACATGTATACTAGATGCGGTATTGTAAAATAAAACCCTTAGCTTAATGAACTCGAGACAAACTGTGACGGCGGAGTCTCTTGATGATCATGGGGGCAACAACACATAAAGCGAGTTAGTCTCTGAGAATCTATGACTCTATGCTCACGATACCAAGCTGTAAGAACCCAACCCAAAATACGGTCCTAAACCTAGGTTCTCACTCGGCATGCAAGTTAAAATACTTCATCAAGCGGTTTAGTGCTCATATTTAAAACCTTTGAAACATTTAGAAAGCGGGAATGCTTAAAACATAATTAACAATTTTGTTTAAGAAAAACCAACGAAGTAAAACAAGCTTGGCGAGTATATAAAAACATTCAAAAGCAGTTCAAACAACTTTTTATAATGTTTCCCTAGGACTCTGTCCATCTACATCTTTGAACAAATATGCAAACAATAAAGGCAGTCTTGGCGGCTCCATGATCATTCAACTCCCTCATTAGCCGTCCGGTCTTTGTCCCAAGTTACACGGTGGAAAACCACGAAATAAGGGTGAGTATAAACATACTCGGTAAGAATCTAGCCAGGGGTACAATCTGATACTTCAATCATCTAGCACCCTAGTATACATGCAAGCGATTACCAACACGGATCATAGCTCAGCGAGCTTACAAGGCGAGAATCTGGAATCCTCGGAAGTCTCCTTCTTCCGACCTAATGATTGGCTCTCATAACCAATCCGGGACATCTCAGAGGTCTTTCTCCTCGGTCAATTGATCAGCCCAAAAACCGATCCCAAAGATGTCCGACACCCTCGAGGTCTTTCTCCCTCGACCATATGATCGACTCAAAGCCAATCCCAATGGGTGTCCTCAAGGGCCTCTTACCCTCGCTATAAATCTGGACTATCGGGAGAGTACCCAAGTCCGGCTCTAAAGGGAAGGAACTTGTAAAGGCCCGACCCAAAAGGGGCTCTAAATGGGCCTTTACCCCAATGCATGTAGTGAAAATAAAAGACATTATGAAAAATACATTTGGATCCCAAGTAAAAAGCGAGAAACATTCAACAACCCAAACATACATTTCTAAAGCATACTCACGATCGAGATTTATTTAAACCATTAAAACAATCCACAAGTACAAATATCTTGGAATCCATAAAGCGTAAGAAAACATCCACGGGGCTCTGTGCCCGTCTACATGCATTCGGAAATAATAAAAAGTGAAGAGTCATGATAATTAAAATAAAATAATCGAGAGATGACAGCGAGGTTCCATGATCACGGCTCCTCCTTGACCATCCTGTCTCCGCCTTGATTACAGCGTGGAAAACCACGGAATAAGGGTGATAACGAATTACCAGTAAGAATCTAGCAGGGGTACAATGCGATATACATGATCATCTAGAAGAATGTATGCAAGCTATGAGTACAAACACGAGAGCGAGCACATAGCTAAGTCCACACTTGGACCTCGGATGCCATCTCGGGGTCTTAGTCGGAAAATACCACAACACACTAAACGCGCTATCACGGGAACAAGTCCCGCCTCCTCTGTCTCTTGTCGTCACGAAGGTGCAGCGGCTCAAGATCGAGGAGCTCTCGTCGTATTGTAATGGCGTAAGCGCGCACCGCATGCTCTCGCAAACTCTGCGGGAGTGCCGGGTCTAGTGGCAAGGCGCCCGAGTTCGATCACCATGCCTAACTAAATCTGGGATCGGTGTCAGCGACATAGGGGTGTGAGACACGGACACGTGAACTATGTCGGCTGTACCACGCACACGAGGCTAAGGAACCGTCGTGGTAGGCTTACACCGAGAAGTGGTCCTTGCCCTAACAGTGGCAATCAAGGGCTCTGGCCGAACATGGCCGAGGAGCGTGTCGGCTTTGCCGGGGCGAGGCAATGCCAAGTCATCATCCGGACCGTTGGGGCATTTAACGATCTGCCACCCTCACCCAAGATTGCGGGGCCTACCGGTTTGGGATAGCTAATCCCTCACGGGGTCCAGGGCGGAGAAGCGTCTCGAGCGTCCTTGCCATAGATACAAGATACTTTATGCATCGGGCGGATGATTCTATCTACCTCAATTCTAAACCTTAACAATAATAACGATTCAATCAATGCGGTCAATACGTGCTCATCGGATACAAAGAACCTAGCATGATACTACGAAGCAAGAAGCAGGATATCGAACATGCTAGAATAGAACAACCTAGCATGGGCTAACATGAGAAACAATACAAGAGTTCATGCGATCGAGAATTGAAACGAGCACCTAGGGCTAAACATGCTAGTAATCATACACGAGCATACAAAACAACAATCACAAATATACACAGAAGTCCACACAACCCCAGGTAAGAAATCCTTACCTTGGTCGGAAGACTTCTACACACAAATCCTAAGCGGCGGAACAATCCCGAGCTAGCGGCGGGAACCTAGCAAACCAACAATAATCGGCATCTAAAATATCTAAACAACAATAGAGCGGCAAGCTCGGCTCAGGGGAACTCACGCGGTAGCGACGACCTGACACGAAATTTCTGCAGCAAGCAAGCCGCAGGCAAGGGCGCTGGCGCTGGCTACCGGCCGCAGCAAGAGGCCTGCGTGGCCCAGGCGCGCCGGCACGCAGCAGAGCGCCTTGGCGCTGTATGCCAACACGCAACTGCAGCAGGACGTCTTGTGCAAGCGTGAAGCGTATCTGAAAAGCGCAGCCTTGGCGGCGGCGGCGTCGATCACGGACACGGGCGGCGGCTTCAGCGAGGAGCCGCGGGCGACGCTGCGAAGCGAAGGCGCGGCGGCAGCGGCGGCTCAGCGGACCGCAGCGGCGGCGCGATGGGCGACGAGCCGCGGCGAAGCGCGATAGATAGGCGGCGCGAGGCCGACGCGGGCCTTGCGCTGGCGCTGCGAGACCTCTGGCGTCGCGGCGTCCGGCGATCTGTCTTCTTTGAAGCGAAGCAGCAAGGCTCTTGCAGGGCAGAATCTGGCGTCTGTGGCGGGCTGCCGGCAGATCTGGGCGTCGCGGCAACGAATGGCCGTTGGATGGAGTAGGCCGATCTGACGAGCTTCGAGTCTTTGGACTTCCCTCGGTTGGCATTGCACAACACACACACACAACCCCTTTTCTTACATTCGGCCCAGCAAACACCCAAATGAGAAGATGAAGAAGCGAAGACTTACGGAATGATGATGATCGAACCCAAGGAGATGCATGGATGAAGAATCGGCAAGGCTATGGAGATGGAGAGCTTGGGCGGCCAAGAGGTGTTTTGGAGAAGAAGATGGAATAACCTAATTCTATTTCATTTAACCAAATGCACCAAAACTCCAAAATCCAAGGTTAACTAAGATGTGATGCGAAAGAGCAACAAGAGCACCTAATGGCTCAATTGGCACACATCTCTACAAGCTTCCCAGAGACCCAGGTTCAAACCCCCAGTGCGGCACAATTTCCTTTATTTTTACTTTTGCAACAAACCATGCTCAAACCAAACCTCAAACTCCTCCAAAACCTACAAAAACCATCCAATAATTTTAGTAGCTTTGAAAAGACACAAAGCGACCACAGCGGCCCGACCAAATTACCAAATTACCCCTAGGGCATACTTGGAAGGCCGGGAAGAAAACACGGAGTCGTTACAATATTCCCTCCTTTTTATGACTTTCGTCCTCGAAATTCCTTAAGACAGAAAAACATTTCGGGTAATGCAACCTCATCTCGTCCTCCGGCTCCCAAGTGGCTTCCTCGAAACCCGATTCTTCCACTGAACCTTTACAAACGAATCTCGCGATTACGCATAGCGTCTTGGTCTCAAAGGCAAGGATCCTCAGCGGCTTCTCCTCGAAGTTCAAATCCTCATTCAGTTTGCAAAGGCTCAAAGTCCACAATGTGCGGCGTCCGGCACATCTTGCCTCAACATCGATACATGAAAAACACTATGCACCGTGATAGTAGCGGAGGTAGGGCTAGCCGGTAAGCAACTCTGCCAATCCTCTCTAGGATCTCAAATGGACCAACAAAGCGGGGACTCAACTTCCAAACCTCAAAACACCTCGCATCGGAGCAACCTTAAGGAACATCATTGACCAACCTCAAACTCCAAATCTCGGCCTTGAACATCGGCGTAACTCTTCTGCACTGCTCGAAATGTGTCAACATACGAGCTCTAATCTTACGCCTTTGCACCATTGGTCAAGCTGCGATAACTTTCGGGACCCAAACCTGTCTATCACCAACCTCTTCCCGAACACGGGGGCCCGACAAGCGCTTACCATACAATGCCTCGAATGGAGCCATCACGAATCGTCATTGGAAAGCGTTGTTATAGGCAAACTCCATCGAATCTGAATCTTTGGTCCCAGTGCACAGGAAATCCAACACACAAGCCCTCAACATATCCTCGAGAATCTAATTCACTCTCTCGATCGACCATCCGTGCGAGGGTGAAAAGTATCTTTGGCGCACTCTGTGCCCAAACCCTTACGGTGCTCTCGAAGCGAGAAAGTGAACCCGCGAGTCACGATCGGACACAATCCTCAGGCACACCATGATAGCGGATGATCTGCTCCAAAAAGCATTTTGCGCCTTTGTTCCCACGGTATAAGTGTCTCTACTGGAAATGAAGTGTGCGCTCTTGAATCAAGCAGGTCGACTATCACCCAAATCACGAGAGAACTTCCTCGGAGTCCTTGGCAAACCAGAGATAAAGTCCATGGAGATCTCTTCCCATTTCCAGCACAGGGTACACTCGATCATTTTGCAACAAACCGGTGGCCTCTGCTGGGTGCCTTCACTTCTTGACAAGTGAGACACCTACCGTGACAAACTCTGCCACATCTCTCTTCATTCCCATCCACGGAAAGTGCAGCTTAAGGTCACGATACATCTTGGTACCCCGGGTGCCAAGCAAAAGGAAGCGTGGGCCTCAGAGGAAACAACTTCGGCTCGCAAACTGCAATGTCCGGGACACACAACCGGCCTCTATAAGTCAACCCAGCATGCGGTGAATATACAAAGTCAAAGTCACGCGTCGGCACTAACTCTGTCAACCAATCTCTTAAGTGCGGGGTCACCCAACCTGGTGACTATAATCCATTTGCGAATCGGCGGTGAGCAGTCCAATGAGCTACCACAGCGGTAACCTCTCCCAACAACACTGCAACCTCGGCCGCTCGAACTCTCTCTGCAAGCTGGTGGGAACTCAACAACGCCCGCGAGTCACGGCGTCTTTACGCTCAAAGCATCGGCCACTACATTGGCTTTACCGGATGGTACAAAATCTCGCGATCATAATCCTTTACCAACTCTAACCATCTCCTGCCTCATATTCAACTCCTTACGAGTAAAGCAGATACTTGAGGCTCGGTGATCGGTAAACATCTGAATCCGCTCACCATGCAGTAATGCCTCCAAATCTTGATTACAAACACCCGCTGCGCCAACTCCATATCATGGGTGGGTAGTTACGCTCATACGGCTTGGTGGCGGGAAGCATAGGCAATGACCTTCCCGTCTTGCATCAACACACAACCTAATCCAAACTTGGAAGCATCAGCATGAGACCACGAAACCACTGTCCCCTGCAGGGATTGCCAACACTTGAGTCTTTGAAGTCAAAGCTAGCAGCAGGCACAGCAAAGCTCTCATCACACCTTTGTCCCAAACAAACTCGACACCCTTCCTCGTCGAGGACGAGTGAGGGGAGGCTAAAGAAAAAAGTCCTTGACGAGCCGTGGGTAATAACACTGCCAAACCAGAGAAGGCTGCGAATCTCGGCAAAGCCGAAGTCGGCTTGGCCCATGAACTCACGGCCTCAATCTTCGCGGGGTCCACGGCTATACCATCTCTCGAAACCACGTGGCCTAGGAAGGCCACTGCTCCAACCAGAAATCACATTTGGAAAACTTCGCATAAAAATTGGTTTTCCCTCAAAGTGCCAATACTACGCCTCGGATGCTCTGCATGGTCTTCTTTAGACCTCGAATAAATCGAATATCGTCAATGAACCACGATGGCGAAAGCTGTCCAAAAATGACTTGAACACCCTATCCATCATGTCCATGAGCGCGGTGGGGCATTGGTCAATCAAGCGACATAACCACAAACTCATAGTGACCATATCTGGATCTGAAAAGTTGTCTTAGGAATGTCGGCATCCACGATCCATGGCCCGATGGTAACCGGATCTCGGATCTATCTTGGAGAACACGAAGCTCCTGAAGGTGATCGAACAAATCATCGATGCGGGACAGCGGATACTTATTCTTCACTCATCACCTTATTAAGCTCGCGGTAATCAATACATAAGCGCATAGAACCATCCTTCTTTTTCACAAGCAGGCCGAATGCTCCCCACGGGGACACACTTGGAGCGGATGAACCCTCGGTCTAACATCTCCTGCAGCCCGAATCTTGATTCCTTTAACTCGGCCCGGCGCCATGCGTCACGGGCCTTGAGATAGGGAGGGTCACGGCTCGAGCTCAATAATGAAGTCAACCTCTCTCTTTGGGGGCAACCCGGTAACTCCTCGGGAAACACATCGCGAACTCTTGCACGGCCAGGCACGATCAGCGGACAGCGAGGCGGCTCTTCCCGAACAACTTGGCTAGATAGCCCCAAGCTCCATGAGCTAGCAAACGACGAGCTTTCACGGTGACACCATCGGCGGGCAAACTCCACCTTGGACTCCACGAAACTTAAAAATGGGGCGACACAGCGCCTGAACACTACTTCTTTCGGTGGCGGTCAATCAGCGCGTGATTAGCGACTAACCACTCCATACCAAGAATCACATCAAAACCGCTCATAGGCGAGAACTATGAGCGTAGCCTAAGCAACTCTCGGATATCTCGATCCGGCCATCCCTAATCTTATCTCTAGCCAACATACTAACTCCCGAAGGAGTTGCAGCAGAATAACTCAAAACCTAGAGGCTCTAATCTCAACTTAGCATGCTCGGCCAAACAACACGAGATACAAATGAATCGTAGAACCCGAATCAAACAAGACAAATGCGCGGTGATCTAAAACAAGAAGCGTACACCCACAGCGGCATCCGTGCGCTCGGCCTCTGACGGGTCGTAGCAAACACTCGACCTGTTCTTTGTGCTTGGGCCGAGCTGCCATAATTTGGTGATCACAAAAAGCAGGCCATGTGCCCCTCTCTACCACAACGGTAGCACAATCTAGGTCGGTGACAAGCTCGGCGTGGACTTTCCCACAAGTAGCACAAGCGGAAGCGCACAGGTCCTCCTGTTGTGTCGAGTACGGAAAGCGGTGGAGCTCTCCGCCGATCTACGTTCTGAAGCGCCCTTGGCGTGCGGCGCCTCCACGAGTCAAACTTCCTCTTACGCCCCAGTGCTTTGGGACGGGGCCAGAAACGAGGCGGCAACAACCCGCTCAGCGGGATACTTCCCATTATAGATCGTGGCTAAGCTGGGCGGACCCTAGCATAAGTGTCGGGGGCACGAGCCACGACATCTGGGAAACACCACTGCCTCAATCCGGATATGAACTTCTCGAATCTTGACTCGGGGTGGCAATCAAGCGAGGAGCAAAATATCCATACTCAGAGAACTTGCGCTCATATTCCTCAATGGAATCGGAACCTGCCGAGGTTACGGAAGAGCTCCACCATCTTCTCTTGAGCCTCATCAGCGATGAACTTTACCTTGAACTCGGCCTTGAAGAACTCCCAAGTAGCGGGTGGAGACCCGGTGGTCTCTCGCTCAAGGTGGACTCCCACCACCATCTCATTGTGCCTCCTAGCACATGAGCCGCACATCTCGGCCTCTCGAATATCGGGGCACACCATGATCGGGAAGGTGTACTCCAAATGGGCAATCCACAGGCTGCCGCTAACATCATCACAGGTGGCATCAAACTTCTCGAGCTTCCACTTCACAAAATCCTTGACCACCTACCCAATTCCTCGGCACCCTCTGCCATATACGCCTCGGGGGCTACTTGCTCTGTGGAGCTGGAGGTGCTCTTGCGAGCTCTCTTGAACCAATCGAGTCATTTGCTCGTCTGGGCTCGGGACTCTTCCCATTTGCTTGCGCCAACAAGGCACAGGTCTACGCCCTCTGGTCACTCAACATGCGACCATAAAAGCCCTCATAGACTCGGCAAACTCTGCTCGGGAAGCGATCTCACGGCCTTCGATCGCCTCAACGCCCGCTCTAGGCGTAACGGGAGAACTTCTTTGGTGGAATGCCATCGATGTCGGCTTGGGGCGATGTCCTGCGATGTCGAATCCGATCACGATACCTCGACACGCTCTCGAACCTCCTCTCCCCGATGCGGAGTGGTAGCATCTTTGGCGATCTACATCCAAACCAACAACGAATCAAAACACTTTGTCACCATTCCACAACACCAAACAAGGCATACACTAGATGATAGGTATTGTAAATTCTTAACCCTTTTCCTTTCTAAAACAATAAATCTAGGCGTACTGATGGTAGCCAGATCTTGATGATCATGGAAACGACCTACAACAAAAGGTCGATCTCTGAGAATCTATGACTCGAGCTCGATACCAAGCTGTAAAGACCAGAGACCCAAAAGGGGGCTCTAAATGGGCCTTTATCCCAATGCATGTAGTGAAAATAAAAGACATTATGAAAAATACATTTCGGATCCCAAGTAAAAAGAAAACATTCAACAACCCAAACATACATTTCTAAAAGCATACTCATTGAGAGATTTATTTAAACCATTAAAACAATCCACAAGTACAAATATCTTGGAATCCATAAAACGTAAGAAAACATCCACGGGGCTCTGTGCGTCTACATGCATTCGGAAATAATAAAAAGTGAAGAGTCATGATAATTAAAATAAAATAATCGAGAGATGACAAGCGAGTTCCCATGATCACGGCTCCTCCTTGACCATCTGTCTCCGCCTTGATTACACAGTGAAAACCACGAGAATAAGGGTGAGTAACGAATTACCCAGTAAGAATCCCCAACCGGGGTACAATGCGATATACATGATCATCTAGAAGAATGTATGCAAGCTATGAGTACAAACACGAGCGGAGCACATAGCTAAGTCCACACTTGGACCTCGGATGCCATCTCGGGGTCTTAGTCGGAAAATACCACAACACACTAAACGCGCTATCACGGGGAACAAGTCCCGGCCTCGGCTGTCTCGCATCGATCAGAAAGGTGCAGCGGCTCAAGATCGAGAGCTCTCGATCGTGCGCGTAATGGCGTAGCGCGCGCCGCATGCTCTTGCAAACTACGGAAGTCTGCCGGGTCTAGTGGCAAAGCGCCCGGTTCGATCACCATGCCTAACTAAATCTACTGGATCGGTGTCAGCGACATAGGGTGTGAGACACGGACACGTGAACTATGTCGGCTGTACCACCGCTTTTTGAGGCTAAGGAACCGTCGTGGTAGGCTTACACCGAGAAGCGGTCCTTGCCCTAACAGTGGCAATCAAGGGCTCTGGCGAACACTGGCGGGGGCGTGTCATTTGCGGGGGCGAGGCAATGCCAAGTCATCATCCCGACCGTTGGGGCATTTAACGATCTGCCACCCTCACCCAAGATTGCGGGGCCTCACCGGTTGGGATAGCTAATCCCTCACGGGGTCGAGGGCGGGAAGCTTGTCTCGAGCGTCCTTGCCATAGATGCAAGATACTTTATGCATCGGGCGGATGATTCTATCTACCTCAACTCTAAACCTTAACAATAATAACGATTCAATCAATGCGGTCCAATACGTGCTCATCGGATACAAAGAACCTAGCATGATACTACGAAGCAAGAGCAGATATCGAACATGCTAGAATAGAACAACCTAGCATGGGCTAACATGAGAAACAATACAAGAGTTCATGCGATCGAGAATTGAGCGAGCACCTAGGGCTAAACATGCTAGTAATCATACGGGCATACAAAACAACAATCACAAATATACATGAGAGTCCACACAACCGGTAAGAAATCCTTACCTTGGTGGAAGACTTCTACACAAATCCTAAGGCTGCGGAACAATCCCGAGCTAGCGGCGGGAACCTAGCAAACCAACAATAATCGGCATCTAAAATATCTAAACAACAATAGAAACGACAAGCTCGGCTCAAGGGGAACTCACGCGGCGCGGCGACCACGAGCTTAGGGCTCTGGCTGCAGGTAGCCGCGGCAGGGCGCTTGCGGCTGGGCTGGCCCAGCGCAACAGAGGGCGGGGCCAGCGCCAGGTGCTGCAACGGCGCACGGCAACAGCAGGGCGTGCGTCTTGCGAAGCAGCGTCGTCGCGCTAGCGCGGCGGCCCAGCGTCGCGATGCGGACAGCACGGCGCGTCTCAGCGAGGCGAGCAGCGGCGGGCGATCGTCTGGCGGCGAGCGGCGAGCGGCTTCGGCGAAGCGGACCGCAGCGGTGCGCGATAGGCGCGGGCGATGGGCTGCCAGCGAGGCGCGCGATAGGCGGCAGCAGCGAGCTGGTACAGCCTTGGTATTGCGCGAGACCTCTGGCGTCGCGGCGATCCGAGGCGTCTGTCTTCTTGCCCGAGCAACAAAGGCTCTGGGAGACAGTCGGGCGTCGCAGCGGTACTGCCAGCAGAATCTGGCGTCGCGGCAGCGAGAAATTTCTTGTTAGCGGAGCTGGGCGATCGACGAGCTCGGAGTCTTTGGACTTCCCTCAATTTGTTTGCACAACACACACACAACCCCTTTTCTTACATTCGGCGACAAACACCCAAATGAGAAGATGAAGAAGCGAAGACTTACCGGAATGATGATGATCGAACCCAAGGAGATGCAAGGATGAAGAATCGACAAGGCTATGGAGATGGAGAGCTTGGGCGGCCAAGAGGTGTTTTGGAGAAGAAGATGGAATAACCTAATTCTATTTCATTTAACCAAATGCACCAAAACTCCAAAATCAAGGTTAACTAAGATGTGATGCGAGAAAGAGCAACAAAAGAGCACCTAATGGCTCAATTGGCACACATCTCTACAAGCTTCCCGGGAGACCGGGTTCAAACCAGTGCGGCACAATTTCCTTTATTTTTACTTTTGCAACAAACCTTGCTCAAACCAAACCTCAAACTCCTCCAAAAACCTACAAAAACCATCCAATAATTTTAGTAAGCTGGAAAAGACACAAACGACCACGGCGGCCCGACCAAATTACCAAATTACCCCTAGGGCATACTGGAAGGCCGGGAAGAA